>VSWD01000006.1:58610343-59133565 GCA_033119305.1 Pinctada imbricata | reverse complement strand
AACAATTGTGTGCGTATAGAAACCACACCATTTGCTAATAGCAGATGTCCGAAGTCGGCACCGAGTGCACATTGGTCTCCTTTCTTTTATGTGTTGTCATTGATGTTTCTGTACGTCTGTTATGATTGTTTTGTATGATGTTCTAAAGAATATTGTTGTGCCACAGGAACTCGATGCCAACAACCCTCAATGACATCCGCCCCTTCCCATCTCTCTCTAGACAATGTTCAAGGAAAATCACGATTCATTACGGAAAAATAGTGGCCAACTTGATCGATATGATTACACAATATAAATAAACTTTTGTTGATGCTGCAACGGGGTCTTGTTGGAGATCTCCTCCCTTCTTTGCAAAAGAAATCGTATTTGCTATATCCTTTCTTATCTTTAAACTTTCCAAAAATGTATAAAACTTCGAAATATTCCATCGCAAACCATCGCAAACGATTAACGTGATCGATTGACAGAATGGACTCAGACCGGAAATACGTAATGTAACTAAGAAAGCTATTCTCTTATTGGTCAAGTATATTTAGGAGGCGGTAAATTTAGAATAGAAAATGTCAATACATGAGACATGTCAATTAACGGCATATTTTTTGGTGAGAAATGTATTTGTAAATCGATTTTTTTTCACAATTCCTAAACAAAGAATATGGACCTTATTATAGAGAAAAGAATGTATAACAAAAAGATAATCGATCCAAGATAGGGAAATCCCCTCTCTGTATCTATTTCTAAACTTCCGGTCTACTTTGACGTTGCACAGAAGAAAATGACCTGTTTTACAGAGTTTTAGGGTGCATTGCGGGTAGTTTTAACATATTAATAAGAGACACTACAAGCACATTTATTTGCAAAATAGATTTATTACGAGAAATTCGATGTTCAAACGAGGCTGTTATATTTCATTCAAATTGAATGTCCTTTATATATAAGGAAAGTAGGGACGGATATTCTTGAGTATCGTTGGCATCGAGCTCCTGTGTGTTGTGCCTTTTTGCGATTTGCAGTTTTGTTAGATGTCAGTTATGTGACATTTTCTTGTGGGTTTGTTTCGCTGGGTGAGTGCAGGGTTGACATGCTGGGGATCATTCCCTTTCCTCTGTAAATGACGTATGTTCATGATTGTTTTCCTAATCTGCGATTAAATTGTTTTTCAGAAATAGTTATAAAAGTATTTTGTAATTGCATCATTTTATGTTCTTATAAATGCAGTTGTACATAAGTGCAGTGAATAATGATAGGGCCCTTGTTTGTAAGAAAATGAAAATTGAATTTCAGTCAATCGTTTCTCAAACGCATTCGAAAATTTCTATTATCAAAATTTCTTGAAAAAACTGGGTCCTGTAGTATCATATCCCACCCATCCTGCTACGTCTGTCGGTACATTTTTGAACATTGGGACTTTCATACTATTTGGCCATACTACATTGTTAAGACTGAGAATCACTGACGAGGGTTATATACTCGAAACATACATGTCTGGTCCATACATTTATCTGTTCTTACATGATGCTACCGAATTTGAAGACGTTTAACATTGTACCGCTTGGTGAGTGTCACTGCTGGTGGACCAGGAGTTCCCGAGGGCACATCGGTTGATCGTTTCTTCGACGCATTCAAAAATTTCTGTTATCAAAATTTCTTGAAATTTCAGAAAACGTGCAATCTGATTAAAACCAGGTGCCTGTTTTACAAAAAATACTTAAGAAAAATATAAGGAATGATCGTAACTCTTTATCGCCTAGTACTTCTTATAAACTAAAAATCTTGATGTTTTGTATCTGTATCTTTTATGAAAACAAAATTGGCTACTATATCCATGTTTATGTTCATTATGTTATTTGGACTATAATGGATAAATTAGGAAAACATACTTAAAATAAAAATAAAATTAAAGACCCACCTTATGTACCCGACATGTGCACGTCTGGTCCAGCTGTAAATTAATCTGTTCTTAAATGAATCTGTTGAATTTGAACAATCATAAAAGCAAAAGCTGATGAAACTGGTGATGTTTTCAAAACTTTAAAAGACAATTATGATTGATATTTTCAATGAATGACCAATGAATGACCTGTGTTGCCTGTTTCTACTTACAGTCAAGCCTCACCCCCAGTCAAGCTGAAAGCTACAAGACGCCATATTACGGAAGTGTTGTATTATGGAAGGATCCGGAAGTGGACAATTCATTCTCGTTTTTCTCGAGTTTATGCGAGGCTTGTGACGAAGCAGCGAGTCCTTGTGATTTTGTCCATCGTGCCTTTGTAATATTTGCAGGAACCTGTATGTTGATCTCTGTAAAACTTATGTTTTATGTCAAATTTTTAAGATGGAGTATTTCAATAATATTTTCAGAATTCTGACTTTAGATTTTGTATTTCAAAATTTTCGAAATCATTTGTGTATTTGTAGAGATTAAAATTCAAGGTTAAAAAATATCATAAAAGATGATACAAAACGTTGCTTTGCGTTTCTATATATCTGTACAGACTAGCAATTGTTCTCTTTGAATTTTGCGTAAAATATACTCAAACAATTTTCTTTATCAAATTATCGATTTAGAGATAATTGTTTGCATTTTTTATCTGTGTGTTTCCAGGGCCAGTTTCTGTAATGTTGGGCTGTCTGCTTGCTCTCCCACTGTCAATGATGATCATAGGTTTGTTACATAATTATTTCATGCTCTATCGCACGTTTCCCTACATCAAACATAGCCATAAAAATTAATTATCTGACAACATTATATTAATGGGAACAAAAACTCCATGCATCCATTACTTTTCGGTTTTAATACTATGCAGAAACAACCTGCAATGCCTGATACATCAATCAATTCATCATTTATTTCCTTATACCGTAGAGAATCAACCAATAGATGTCATGTTTTCATTCCGTACATGTAACATTTCAGGTGTTAAGTACCTTGACGAGTGCCCACGTCAACCAAAGATACCCATCTACTTACTGGTGGGTGGCTGCTTCGGTACCATCAAACTCATGTTAACACTCTGTCGTCAGATTAAACTTCTGAAAGATGACGATGAAGAGGATTCACACGATGACAGTGAACTGATGACGATGAGTAGAATGGCTAACATTGGCCTTAACATATTTCTGACGATTTGGTTTGTGCTTGGTAATTACTGGTTCTATGATACTTGGAAGCCTAAGTTCAAAGCTCCCCTACACGAACCAAAGAACTGGTGCGATAGATCAGTGTTCACCTACACACTGTGGCAACTGATAGTGTGTTACATACTGATAGCTTTAATGGTTGTGACGGCATTCCTATTCTGTTTTTGCTTTACTTGCATCCGATGTACAAAAGATATAGAGAAAGGGTAAAGTAAATTATCTTACAGTTGTTAACAAATTTGTGATATAAACAATGTATAAAAATTGCTTTTGTCGAAGACGAATTGTATATAATAGCATTCATTTATCTGTTTTAACGAATGTGTAAACACTTAATTTTCTTACATAAATATTGAGGCATTGCCATGTTTTGAAGACACTCAGATTCTGTTGTGATAACATTGTGACACTACACTGGTCACTGCGGCATTTTACATCGTCTCTTTTGTTGTTTGGTATGTTTTGCTTTGTCACATTATTGTGCTTTTAATGTAGGGAAAAAAACACCAAAGCTTTAATGTATATCTTGCTATAGAGAAAGTTATGGAAAATCTGAATTTATGCTTTCTATCACACACAATTTTTAAAGCTCTTTCTGTGATTTCAGTTTAAAATTTCTTGAAATGGAAATAGCTTTCCTTATAATTGTTCATCAATTTGTTCATCATTTTATTAAATTTATATAAATGATAAACGTAACCCTAACCGTATTTAGTTTACTGTTTTGCTGATAATACGACAGCATTTGTTATGTCAAAAGCAAAATTGTAGGTTAAAATTGACTTACATATTTCGTAATCATTGAATATATTGTAAAAACGAAACATATTGTTTTCCTTTTTATTTGGATAATGTTTGCATTTGAAATGTTGAAGCTGCCTACTCTTTCAATGCTTTGTCTAGATCCTCTAACAGAAAAAGAGAGATTTTGAGAAATCAGGGTCATCTTCAACATGTTTAACAGGATTGAATTCCTTCATTTGACTTAACATCATAAATGGGGGAATGTAAATTAAAAGCGCGCATTACTCTAAAGGATCAAGTTTCATAAATCAATGTATAATTTTTACATTCAATGTAAATACGACATCACATTCCTGTACTTAAATAATTCTCTGTAAAATTATTTTAAGGCGGCATTTTGAATGCTTTTCATATTATAAGACAAATAAGGCAGTCTTCGTTGGTCTCCTTTAGTTAAAGAATAAATTGCATTTCAAACGAAAGAAAGATTTAATATAAAATTCACTATTTCAATTAAAGATGTCTGCAGATAATAATTGTGTTAAAGCTCCATGTTTCATGGATTTGAGAAAAAAAGTCGACCACAGTTCAATAAGGTCACAAAAATGTACCATTGTTTAAAAGGTTGCACAAAGAAGTCATTAACTGAATACAGAGTGAAGTTTCGTGTCACGAAATAAACAAATTGAAGAAGAAGATCCAATTATCAAAAAGCTATCGGATGTAATGAAGTCCTTCCTCGGCACAGATATACCTCAATTATTTAGCGATCATGTAGCAGAGTACAAAAACGACTTTAAGATTGGTATTTTATTAGTCGCCATGGCAATGTGTATTTAGATACTTGTAAATGTAAGCATTATATTGGGGGACTTATCAAATCTTTATAGATTTAAAAAGAGGACTCCTTCCTTTTGTAAGCCGGTGCGAGCTTACTAGCCATAACTCGTACTTCGCGTTGTGTGATTAATAAATGTGCTGTATTTTGTTGTGGAAGGAAAACATCGTTGGAATTTTAACAAAGTTTATTTCACGAAACATTGTTTAACAGAATCCATAGCATGCGAGAAAGTAATCTAAGACAACGAGAAAGCAAATCTAACAATTGAAAAATGACATATTGTATTTAAACCTGGGAGGGGAATTGCACAATATGATGGACATATTTCTAGATAAATTCGTGTTCATCCCTCAAAGATAAGGTTGTCTACAACTCTTCAAAGCATCTGAAATTATGAGGGATTGTACGTAAATAAACCCAATATGCTGGTACTTCACGTGTAGAATTCTCCAACTCATAGATAAAACCAATTTGTAATTAAGTTCTTATCAATCTCTGGACTTTTAAGTATTGGAAAATCAATATTTACAATTAAACATGTTAAAGTTGAGAAAATATTTCCCTTAAAATCTTAAGATAAAATCATTAAGTGAGATTTCATGAATCTGTTTCTAATCTTGTTTCAAAATTATCTTTATGTGAATTAATATTAACATCATCCCTTTTTCATGTAAGGGAATTAATTTACTTTTGTGTTCTCACAAATGCATCGATTTAGTTTAGAGTTATCACTCTTTCTACAGTGTGCAAATTCCCCAACATAAAATAATAATTCACCATAAATATTGTGGGGGAGAGGCCATATGGTTACAATACTCCCCCACTTAAGAAAATAACCAAGATTTTCATAATCAAAAATATTAATCCAATTCAAATACTTTCAACTTTTTAACTGACATTTTAATAACTTTCATCATTCTTTTTTTCTTTTCTTTATTTGAATCTATGCTTGGTTATTTTCTAAACGCATGGCCTTGACACCACAATATAGATAATTGCATCATCTCATATATAATCATGATCAAGTCAATAAATATAAATGACATGCAGATTAAAGTAATCATTTCAAGTTTTTCACTGTCTTTTTCGATTGACCCAATGTTCATCATCATAATAAACTCAGTATTGTTCAAATGTTCTTGATAATCATTAAAACAGAACAAATTCATTCATGGCCAATACGTCAAATAATAGTATGATATATCAAAGTTCAATGTACATCATGCAAATATCAAAATTCATGAATATAATATATGCAAGTATCATCATATATAAGCATAATACATTATTGAATTCACATTTACTCTGCTTTTTTCACTGAAATAACACTACACATAATTTGGACACTTCTTTGTCTTCTTGCGGTTCTTCTTTGGATATCCTTTTCATCGAATGGTTCCTTTCCGTCGTGTGGTCCTCCTTCGTGTTCTGTGTAACCTCCGTCGAGTTAAACGAAAACATGGACCTCGATTTCATCACGGATGGAATTCTGCACCAATTGGATTTATCATCGTATGTTTGTCTATTCTTCCTAGAACTAAATTGTCCTCCCGTCTACTGCATTATCTCCCACGAAATTGCATCTCATGGTTTCTTCTTCTTCATTGGTCTACCTGTGACGCATCTTGGTATTAGTGACGTTACCAAGATCTTCCCGTAATCCGGATGACGCCATGCACCCAGAAAAGCGACGGGGTATAAACTTTCTCGACATAAAGCGTCAAATAAGGTAGTTCATTAATTGCAAATTGTCCTTTGCATTGGATTCTGCACGGATCGCACATCCCTATGGCAGATTTCACTCTACCATAATCTTCGAATGTCTCTCCGTTTGCTATTGTTTGCTATTGTGACGGGCTGGTTTAACATCCGGCCACACGGGTAACATCGTGCACAGAGATACCTGACGTCACTGCTTCAAGCTTCGTATTTTGGCTTCCGTCTATTGTCCATTGGATTGACCTGTACATTATTAATTGTCTCTCTATTAACAACAGGCGGCTCCGTTATAATAGCTGCTATTCAAAGTTCAAGGATATTCTGCATAACTATACTATTTATCAAGCATTTTCCATCGTCATTTCTCCAAGTGATACCAGCATCTATTGTTCATTGCTATAACATATCTGCACGTCAAACTAAATTGTTCTTGGTAGTTATGACACCGGATTTTCTCTGTACCCCTTGATTGACCAAAATTTTGAATTTACAAAAATAATTTAGACGCCTGTTCCAAAACTCAAATAATTTCCAAAATTATATCTTTCTTTGCAATAATTCATTCATTATTGACATGTATAAATACTCAACAGGCAATGTCATTAATTTTGATTCAATCAAACATTTAACTGATAAAAACGAATAAAACAATATTAGCCATTAGTTGCACCTTTTCATTGTTGTTAGACGTCGTCTGTTTTTATGTCGTTTGTCAGTAAAATATCAACAAATCATTTGTCAGCTGATGCTAGAACCCGCATCATGAGACGACCGTCAATGAAATTCCAACACTGCCAAAAGGGCAACAAGGGTCAATATCATTAATGCGTTGACATAAAATAGTGTGAAGCGAGAACTGAAATACGATCACCAGAATAAAAGCTCTAGATATTGATTAAACCCTAATGTAAACCAGTGAAATCCAGTTAGAAATTACAAACAAAGAGCACCGTAAAAGTACACGTTTAACTTGTTAAGTTTTTGGTTGATTTATTCTTATCGAATATAATAATTGATTCATTTCAATGATCTCATTGTCAATTGTCTTTCACTATAGTTTTAAAAATTACTGTTTCATGTAAAAAAAATTATCAGTTCTCAAGAATTTTACTTGTTTGAAACAGATCAATTTTTCATATTACTTTCCCTTTTTTCTTAATCCCATTTCCTCCCTTTCTTAAAAAAAATCAAATTTTATTTGTCTCATTCAACATTTTAGACTTTTCACTTCATTGTATATTTGTTGAATCATTGGTTTATGTTTATTTTGAAGATTTTTAAAGTTTTGGTACGAATAAAATTTTTAATAATTTTATAGACTTTCGGTACATAAGATTTATCTTCCTTTTCATCTCTTTTTTTAACGTAAGTGTTACACGCTTCCAAATATATGATTTACGATGCAGATATTTTAGCAGTTTGAGCAGTCATGAATTTTGTCATTTCGTATATATTTTTCATAAGAAGCTGGGGATCAAGGGATAGGATGTTTTCACATTCATCTAATGACACTTTACGTTTAGTAGGAGAAACTTCTCCGTTTTCATCGAATTCAGGGTCTGAATAATCGAGAGTCGGTTTAATACTTTGTTTATTTACGCGATGGGGACATTCCCAAACAATGTGTCCTGTACAATTGCATTTAAAACATTTTTGATTACTAGAATTTACAGCCAAATCTGAATTTTCATCATTTGTGAGTGTTTCATTCTGTGTATTTGACCTCAAATTAAAACGTTTTCGTAAATTTTGCTCCTTCATTGCAATTTCAACTGCCTCATCATAACCTCTTGGATCACATCTAAGAACTTTCATTCGCAAGTAATCATAAAACAGACCGTCACAGAAAATGTCAACCAATTGTTTCTGAATAAAAGCGTATTCTATTTCATCAAAAGGAGCAATGTATGCATCTTCAGCCAATCGGAGTAAACGCTCTGAATACAACTGAACACTTTCCTCGGGAGTTTGTTTAATTTTACGGAGCTCAGTCATAGCTCTCTGATTATCAGTAATTTCAGCATATCGCTTTTGCATCAACCTTTTGAGATTTGACCAGTCTGGTATTTCACCCTTTGACTCAATTTCCTCTAAATACCGTTTGACAAAATCACCTACTGTGCCCGTGCAAGTCATAAGAACTATTCTCGGTATGTCCGTATTATCGAGTCTAGCCATATGTGCGTACTTTTCAATTTCTTTGACCCACTCTTTAAATTGTGAAGAGTCACCTTCAAACGATCTTACTACCTGAAGAAGAGGGACAGAAATAGCTGTTTGAAGACCTTTTACCTGATGAGCTATCCATTTCATTGCTTCATCACCATTATCCGATAAGCTACCAAATTTTGAGGAACTAGAACTTGTGTTCTTTGACAAAGAAAAACTTTTAGAACTACCCGAACCCAAATTTACATCAACGTTCGTTGTCTGACAGTCTTGGTCTATACTAGTCATTTGAAGTGACACTTTTTTGTCATAATTAGTCATTCTTTGATTTTGAATTTTCAAAATAAATGTTCTAAATGTTTTCTGTCCAGTAAATTCTTTGATACAAAAAGAAAAAAATATTTTACATGGTCAACCGATCTGAAAGTACGTTGAGAAATAAAGTTGTGTCCTACCTCTCACTTTGACTGAGTTCAGTTCAATCTCCGTTTTCTGATAAAAATCCATGATTTCTATTTTCTCCGATTCGTGTAGGTCGACGGCACCAGAATATTTATGTAAGCCGGTGCGAGCTTACTAGCCATAACTCGTACTTCGCGTTGTGTGATTAATAAATGTGCTGTATTTTGTTGTGGAAGGAAAACATCGTTGGAATTTTAACAAAGTTTATTTCACGAAACATTGTTTAACAGAATCCATAGCATGCGAGAAAGTAATCTAAGACAACGAGAAAGCAAATCTAACAATTGAAAAATGACATATTGTATTTAAACCTGGGAGGGGAATTGCACAATATGATGGACATATTTCTAGATAAATTCGTGTTCATCCCTCAAAGATAAGGTTGTCTACAACTCTTCAAAGCATCTGAAATTATGAGGGATTGTACGTAAATAAACCCAATATGCTGGTACTTCACGTGTAGAATTCTCCAACTCATAGATAAAACCAATTTGTAATTAAGTTCTTATCAATCTCTGGACTTTTAAGTATTGGAAAATCAATATTTACAATTAAACATGTTAAAGTTGAGAAAATATTTCCCTTAAAATCTTAAGATAAAATCATTAAGTGAGATTTCATGAATCTGTTTCTAATCTTGTTTCAAAATTATCTTTATGTGAATTAATATTAACATCATCCCTTTTTCATGTAAGGGAATTAATTTACTTTTGTGTTCTCACAAATGCATCGATTTAGTTTAGAGTTATCACTCTTTCTACAGTGTGCAAATTCCCCAACATAAAATAATAATTCACCATAAATATTGTGGGGGAGAGGCCATATGGTTACACTTTCAGTACAACACAGAATGACTCCTGATTTTGCAGAGTTCGGCCATTGACATGCGGTACTCTACATAACGCCATTATTACAGCAGTTATGAGGGTAATCTATCCTTATTTTGATGTTAGATTGATTTTCGAACGTTGATCTGAAAAAGGGCAAAATATAATGGACAGAATGAAAATGAATAGAATGGAAATGAATAGAATGAAAATGAAAAGAATAGAAATGAATAGAATAGAAATGAATAGAATGAAAATGAATAGAATGGAAATGAATAGAATGAAAATGAATAGAATGAAAATGAATAGAATGGAAATGAATAGAATAGAAATGAATAGAATGAAAATGAATAGAATGGAAATGAATAGAATGAAAATGAAAAGAATGAAAATGAAAAGAATGGAAATGAATATAATGGAAATGAATAGAATGAAAATGAATAGACTGAAAATGAGTAGAATGAAAATGAATAGAATAAAAATGAATAGAATGAAAATGAATAGAAATGAAATGAATAGAATGGAAATGAATGAAAATGAATAGAATGGAAATGAATAGGATGGAAATGAATAGAATGAAAATGAAAAGAATGAAAATAAATAGAATGAAAATGAATAGAATGAAAATGAATAGAATGAAAATGTATAGAAAGGAAATTAATAGAATGGAAATGAATAGAATGAAAATGAATAGAATGAAAATGAATAGAATGAAAATGAACGGAATGAAAATGTATAGAATGTAAATGAATAGAATGAAAATGAATAGAATGAAAATAAATAGAATGAAAATAAATAGAATGAAAATAAATAGAATGAAAATGAATAGAATGAAAATGAATAGAATCGAAAAGGATAAAATGGAAATAAATAGGATTAAAATGAAAATGGAGAAACAGAACAAAACACGATGAATTCTAGTCATGGTTTAGTCTTCTTATCGTTTCTGTTTATACAATGTAAATTTGTTCTATAAATTTATTGATACAAGTGTACATAGATATTCATGATTTTTATGTTCTAATTCGCTCCCTCAGACGAACCTAAAATATTTATTAAGTAAACAACAACTTTCATCTGAAAATGGGTCACTTGCTAGGCAGCGTTTAATAATTGTTTTGTACATATGACAGACACGATCAAAGTTGGACCAGACTGAAGCCTCTGAAACGAGAAGAATTATGTTAGAATTCATGAAAATTCTTTTTTTTTCAAAAACACGAAAAAAAGAAAATTGTCGCCGTAAACGCTATGAGTGGCAAAGGCTCGAATGGCTTTACCCATTCTACTGTCATATTTATTAGATAGCACTTCATGCATTATGTAAATGCTATCTGAACACTTTCTCTGTCAACCAATGATATTGGCTCATATATTAGCTCATTATAATGTCATCCCACATCTCATTTGCATAACAAATCGAACACTTTTCGATGTGTTTTGATAATTACTTTATGTTCCAATTCGCTCCCTCAAACGAACATAAAATATTTATCAAATAAACAACAACTCTCTGAAAATGGACCACTTGCCAGGCAGCTCCGAAAATCAAAGGACGGAAACAGATTATAAATTCATAATTTATTCAATTAAGATAAAAAATCCCTACGGAAGCACAAATTTCTTGAAAAAAATTAATTGGGTACTTGTAATGTGAATGGAAAATCATCTCTTATTCATTTCCGGAATCTTCTTACAAGTATTGACCTTACAAATGACAAAAAACGAGAAGAATTATGTTTCGAATGAAAAAAAAATTGAAGAAGAGATAACATCATAAACAATTAACCCCCTCTCCCAGTTTGAGGCGTTCGGTCATACAATCTTACCACAGATTCTGCTCAAGAAGGGAATGGTCTAAGAACAGAGACTATTTTGCAGAGAAAACAACAAAACATACCACCAAGGTTGCAACAAACCACGGATACCATTAAAACAAGTACACAAAACAACATCAAAATGAGTTAAAGAAGATCCTGACGATAATCTCAACAGCACTCACAATAGAGCACCAAATTGAGCATCGACGGACCCCTAGCAAGCTAGAGATGGGACCAGGTGCCCGGGAGGAGTAAGCATCCCCTGTTGGTTAGCCGCACCCGCCGATGTTCATGCACGAAAATAAAAACAATTTATAAAATACATGTACTGCACTGTCTGAGGTTACATCTATATAGAAAGTGCTATGGCGACCATGTCAGGGAAAATATTCAAAACACTTACTGTCGAACCCCTCGTGGGGAACTTTTTTTTACGAGCTCCACACGGCAAAGGGCATAAGTGTGACACAAATGAGTTAAAGAAGATCCTGACGATAATCTCAACAGCACTCACAATAGAGCACCAAATTGAGCATCGACGGACCCCTAGCAAGCTAGAGGTGGGACCAGGTGCCCGGGAGGAGTAAGAAAGTAAGAAATCGAAATAAAAGAGAATACCAACCAAAAAAAGGGACCATCCAACCTAGGAATCAAACAAATACAAGATGAACCACAAATTACACATATTGATAAAAAACCAAGCAGCTCAATGTGCACATGGAGCCAATTTTTGACAATCATGTGCTACATACATTTGTAAATAGCATATAGCGTAGTTATCAGAATGTTTTGCGCACTATCCTGTACCACTTTTTAAGAAAAAAAAATTACGCATTTCAATTAAAATATACAGCTGTCAGGTGAGGTACAAACAGTATCATAGGACACAGTGGCCAATTACATTAACACTCAGATCGTAAATGGATATGAGTTTTGTATTATGCCGACTGGTGCAAGATTATGTTTAGTCACCCGAGAAAACAGTCATCGCTCAGATTGGACAAAAGATAAGTGTCTAGATTTGGACAGTATGATGCCTTGTCCTATCTGAAAATTGGTGGAACTTCTCAATTAATTGATCATGAGCTCGCTTAAGTCAGCAGATCGAGTTTTTACATGGCCACTGCTTTTGATATCCATTTAATGGTATAGGGTACATGCTTTCTTGTGTCACATAGAGTCCTTATAATCAACCGTCGTGCATCAGTGAGAAGGCTTTTCGTTTATACGATTTATGTTGCTATATCTCATAGAAGACTTCTGTGTATCCGGATAAGTAGGAGAACGTATCCGAATAACCCCACCAGGATGATCTTAATGGAAATAGAATTACAAACTTTTGGGGCGTCTTCCACGGTGGTCAGAGCAGGCTGATCTTTCTTGGAAATAATATTAAAATCCTTCGGGTTCTTCCATGGTGGTCAGAGCAGGCTGATCTTGCTGGAAATAATATTAAAATCCTTCGGGCGTCTTCCATGGTAGTGAGAAAAGGCTGATCTTGCTGGAAATAATATTAAAATCCTTCGGGCATCTTCCATGGTGGTCAGAGCAGGCTGATCTTGCTGGAAATAATATTAAAATCCTTTGGGCGTCTTCCACGGTGGTCAGAGCAGGCTGATCTTGCTGGAAATAATATCAAAATCCTTCGGGCGTCTTCCACGGTGGTCAGAGCAGGCTGATCTTGCTGGAAATAATATTAAAATCCTTTGGGCGTCTTCCATGGTGGTCAGAGCAGGCTGATCTTGCTGGAAATAATATTAAAATCCTTCGGGCATCTTCCATGGTGGTCAGAGCAGGCTGAACTTGCTGGAAATAATATTAAAATCCTTCGGGCGTCTTCCATGGTGGTCAGAGCAGGCTGATCTTGCTGGAAATAATATTAAAATCCTTCGGGCGTCTTCTATGGTGGTCAGAGCAGGCTGATCTTAATGGAAATAAAGTTACAATCCTTCGGGCGTCTTCCACTGTGGCCAGAGCAGGCTGAACTTGCTGGAAATTATAATACAATCCTTTGGGCGTCCTATACTGTGGTCAAAGCAGGCTGATCTTGCTGGAAATAATTTCAATATCCTTTTATATTGGGTTTGGTTTCTAAGATGCAGATTTATGTTATCCACCTACTTGTCATTTCAGTTTTATCTCAGGTAGCCCTACTTTAACCTGTCTGATTACTCATGATATGTTTTCATTGGACTATCATGATCTCCACTTTATGAGGACAATTGCAGCTATCTTATAACGGAAAGGTCGCAGTAACATCTGCATAATACACCCTCGGAACTACAATGTACATGGAATATCAAAAAATGGGGGCGTTTATTTATGTTTTCAAATAATCCAAAATAACATAACCATTTTAAGGGATTTCTGTAAAAAAAGTATTTAATTTACTTAAAACCTGGACACATAAAGAATGCGAATCAAATAAACTGTGTTCTAAATCTTGGCCCAATAAGCTTAAAAGCCCATTAATCATTGCAAAATTTTTTTTCTCAAAAGGATGCTTAATGGAAGTTGTAAATCAGTACAACATAAAATGTATTTTGAAATGGGCCAAGGATGTTGTACACTGGATTATGTACTTTTGTGATCAAATCTACTTCACAACACTCCACAAAAGACATTTTTTTCAAGTTGACGTACTTAGGACTTCGCACTTTATGCATGGGTCATATCGAAGCGATACAGAGCGATTAGAAATGTAAAATCTGAACACACAATGAACGAAATGACAAAAACAAGATAAATATATGTATAACGTATGTATTTACTCATGAAAACAAAAATCCTAGCACAAAGTATTCTTATTCACTGGGATGAAATCAACAAATTAGTTTTGAAATTGAAAAAGGAAAACGGAAAAATAAGACATGCATAATACAGCATGTTAAATGATCTTGAGTGAAAGATACCTCTAACTCTCTCCCTTCAGAGTTTTGTCTTGTAACATAAATTACGATTAGAGTTTTGTATCATTAGAGATAATAAGGAAAACCATGTTCGATTTACTTGGACTTCATCAAGTGAGATCTGTAGCGAGAAAAATCAGAGACAAATATTTTTAAATGTCTAAAAATCGTTTGCAGGAAGAAGAAACTGTGTCGCAATTTTACGGCAAAAGATGTATTTGCTGTATATATGCAACAAGAAAAAATAAGTTCCACTTATCATAACACATAATATCATCAAAGACGATTATATGAAAATATAAGACAGTCTATTATTGATATCGTGCTAAAATATAAACTAGGAACACCAGATTTGACACAGTTACTTTCGTCGGTGAAGATTTTTGGCAGGGGTGGAGTGACTGGTGCAAAAAGGTGATTCTTACTTGAATAAATAAATAAACCATAACCATTGTCTTGAAGGACACCTTATCTATATCCCTACTCCTCGGCAACTTATACCTTCTCGTCTAAGCAGTTTGCAACTTTGCAGTGTTTCTGGGTTTTTTTGTGTATGTGATAATTAATAATCTTGGCTCAAATGAAAACTTCCATTGTCTTCCTAAGAAAGCTTTTTGACGAATGCAAATATGACATGATGATCAGTCATGGTAACGATAACAAATGATATTCATATTCTTATATAACACTCTCTGGCCATATTGCATTGTTTAGATTCGGGATCACTGTTGAGGGTTAAGTACCTGAAACGTACATGTCTGGTCCATGCAAATCTATCTGTTCTTAAATGATGCTATTGGATTTGAAGAAGTGTAAAATTTTTACCACTTAGTGAGTGTCACTGCTGGTTGACCCGAAGTCCCAGAGGGCACATGTAGCCATGTTCGATCAACTTCTGTCGATCGTTTCTTCGACGCATTCGAAAATTTTGCTATCAAAATTTCTTGAAATTTCAAAACCTTATGTAAAAAAAGATGTGATGACATGTTATCTAACCCTAGTGTGTTCCAGAAATATAACTTGCTAAGGATTCACAATATTACAAGGTACACTGAAGAATTATTTTGCAATCAACTGATCGTATTATAATTTACCGTAATTTACTATTTGCGTCTGTATCTATTTTTGATCATCAAACCTTCAATCTTTCATAAAGTGGTGCTATAGGCTATCAGCATTATACATAAAACGTATTCAATTTTATTTCATTGTATTTCATCTACTTTCGTATTATTGCGTGTATTTACTGATTCAAAATAGCAAGTATTAACCTAGAATAGAGTTAAGAAGAGAATGATATCTAGTTTAAGTAGGTAAAAGGAACATATACGAATACGTCGAAGAAGAATCTTTATAACATACATGATGGATGGATAAATATGTAACGTAAATTATATTAAAGGAGCATGGCGTGTTTGTTTAAAACGAGTGGCCCATTGGCATTTTTTGTCAGTTGAATACCTTTATCTTGCAAGTGGATCGAACGCATTGTCAAAGCATAGTTTCAATGGACAGTTTATGCAACTAGAAATACACAAGTAAATTTTGAAAGCCCACTCAAATTGAACATGATTTCTTGAACGAAGTTCTAACGTCAGAAGGTCAAACATTTTGATATCAATGGAAAGGTCTTGTCGCAAAAACATGTAAAATCAACAAGTACCCATCAAAAGTTATGACCAAGTGTAAAGGTTCTGAAGACAAACAAACGGACAACAAAGGAGAACATTCAGACAAACAAACGGACATGCTTATAACTATAGATTACGAATCTCCAATTACGGACATAATAGAAAAATATGAATCATTGTATATATTTTCAGATTTCAGAACGGAGATCATGGAATGTGATATGAAATGAAATTAACGTGATTTTGAACATGAGGCAAACATTCTTCTGGACATAAGAGTTGGAAATTGTTGACAGATGCATTGTTAAAATGTAATTTTGTGCAGACAAATTAGGTTTCTAGGCTATATAATAATATTGTTGAATTTCAGCTGGATGCACAATCTGATCGTCAAAGTGTCGTTAGAAGTAATGAAGCGGTTAATCCTTGTCCCCAAGGAGGAAATTACCCTTCTTTGCTCTAGAAATCAGGAAAGGGAGCTAAACGTGACGAACTGCAGACAAGGTGAATAGATTTCTTTGAGCAAGTTTCCAATTTCATACAAAGAGGAGAAGATTTCCCGGTATACATATGCTACATATAAACTGATACTACAAAAAAGAGTTTCATAACACTTTATCTTAAAAGTAAACAGGTAGATAAAGATTGTATTTAAAATATGTTAATCTTCGAAGAATCCATACTGCATAAAAGTGCATTCTGCAGTGTCAAGTCACATTGGGCCATGTATGTAATCATGAACTTTAAAGCCGTTCCCCTGAATGATCTTGAGCAAGCAGCATTTCTGCTAGATAATATGAAAAAGGTTTGGAAATTGTGACTTCAATTAATGATTGTGTACATTATGCGTTTTCTCTGCAAACGAAAAACCAAAATGTCACTGCTAGATGTTTAAGCTCACATTCTAGCATTCTACGGTCGATATGGGTAACTCGTCATACATTATGATGTCCCACTCTCCAGAATGGTGGATGATGTTCTGTCTTAGACCATTTGAGCCATCCAACCACCGAATATACATTGCATGCAAGCAGGAGATGCTTACTCTTCCTGGGCACCTGGTCTCACTCCCATTTAGAGAGTTCGCTTCTTTTCATACAGTTGAGGTTATCCTTTGTTTGCTTTGGTTCTTGTTTTATCCTGATTTTGTATGCCTTCGGTAATTATCGATTTTTTACTGTGTATTTGGATATGGTCATTATCCATATTTGTCATAGAGGTTAGTTATTCAAATTGTTTCATTCACCTGTAATAGAAATGGTTGTAAATCAATTGTTTCATGGTGCCCTATCACTCATATGGGATAACCCTTCGACATTATTCATATGGGATAACCTACCTTAGCATGAGTTTTCTTATAGGTTTTTGTTTTATTCAAGCGTCCACTTCGTCATTTTGTATTTACTCGTTTAATTTGATTGTTTGCATTAATTTGTGTTTATGTCCTTTTGTGAACCTAGCAGACATTTAAAAAGTTTTACCATCTTTCCCTTCCGTTTATTGGTCTAAGATCAGAAGCCAAACTGCAACACTTCACGCTTTTATTACTTTTCATTTTTCACATATGAAACTGAACTTATTGCCACCACTGCCACATCCGTAATCTGCCATTTTCCAGTCTTTGTTCTTCCAAATTGTGACACAATCATCTCGGTTTGTTTTAGATGGCTCACCAGGTATAAAGTCTAGGTACTCAGCTGGCTGGTATGTCCCTGCATACCTTATATATTGTCCCTGGTACTCAATCGTGCCTATCCATAGATTATTTGTGACCAGGTTGCCTTTAAAATGTTTACAATTATAAGATGGCAATGTTTCTTTCAAATACTAGTACATGTAAATGAGTAGTACTACGTCTTTTGATATTCTAACACTATCTTCCAGAGGCATGATTGACAAGGGAGGTAGGGATCGAGGCATTTTAGCCGAAGTATAAAATAACTGTTACACATGAAATTTATTGTTGATCTAAGGATCAATGATATCCCAGCCGGACATATATTGCATAAAGGCTACTGAAACCATGACTATATATATGGTAGTTTTAAAGGGCGTAAGTTTGCACATAATTGAGCAACAGAATCAAGTTATTCCCTATGAGGGTTTTCTTTTAGATGTTGTGAAATAAGAAAATACTTTTTTTCTAAGCTTCAAGAGGCAAACCTCTGCACATTATTGAGCGACATGACCCATATTTGAACTTGACCTGCATTTTTTGGTGTAAAAGTTATATCAAACAAATAAATTGATTCCCTGTGATAGTTTTCCTTTAAGTGTCTGGAAACCTCAGAACATTGAGTTTCAAGGAATATAATTCAGCACAAAATTGAGCGACATGACCCATACTAAAGTTGATCTATTTCTTGATGTAAAATGTATATCCAAGAAATCAATTGATTATCTGTAACGGTTTTTCTTCCAATGTCCGGAATCCACAAAATCTTGAATTTTTCTAAGTTTCAATGAGCATAACCTTGCATAAAATTGAGGGACATGACCCATATTCGAACTTGACCTGGATTTCTTGGTCTAAAAGCTATATGCAAGAAATGAATTGATTATCTGTAATAGTTTTCCTTTAAATGTCCGGAAACCACAAGTGGGACGAACACATAGACACAGGCACGCACGCACGGACATGTGCATCATTATATACCTCCACCATCTCGTGGCGGGGGTATAAAAATGTGTATTAATTAAAAAAAACTGTCTTGGGTATTAGTAAGTGACAAATGAAAGGACTTTTTCCGATAGGAGGAAGTTTCCAACAAGATGAGTTCACAAGCACAACAAAAGGCAACAAAGGAACAGGGAAACCATACACATTAAACAGAAACACTATATACAAATATGACACCAATAATTCAACGAGACCAAAGAACAACCGTTGCTGACTTGGGGTGGCCATCTGCAGCGTTAGTAGCAAATGACATTATCAGTGAAATAACTTTTGCAAGTAACTGTTTCAAAATAATATGCTGTATTTTTAAGTGACCTTGGAAATTAAGAGAGGTCAAGATTCCGATATAGTCCATACTCTAGCTATCGAGTAAACATTATAAAGTTCTTCGATATTTATTTTAAATAAAAAACAAACCAAAAACAAAAGCGATACGTACTTTGATTATCTGCCATTGTCTTCAAAAAATCATGTTCCCTTTTACTTTCTATGAAAACCAGGTGAGCTCCATCAAGCTGACAGAATGCCTACAGAATACAAGTTCATGTGTGTTCTCTGGTTTGCTCATCATGCATCATTTAACAAATTATGTTCTTAATAAAATAGCATAATGGATGACAATGTATAAAATCTTCGTTAGTATTGCTACTCGTGTATTGTTTGAAGTCCTTGAAGATTTTATCAGTTATAAGAAAGATGACCTAAACGTCGTGGCTCATACCTGTACTCAATGATATAATCTAAATTTTAGGCTTATTCGTGTTTTCTACTTTCTTACGACATTTTTGGTTCCCATTGACCATTTTGATATTTTGACTGAGAAGTTTTTATTTGAGTTTTGACTTGACTTTGAAAGCAATAGACAGAAGAAAGGGCGTCCAATACAATTATGTTTTGAGTCACGTTAGACTTATCTTTCATTAATAACGAGTTTTCAATCACATCTTTGTCCCCTCCCTTCTTCAGATTTGAATACATATATACAAATGTTCGATATCATATTTCATGATTTATCATTTTTAACTTAGCCAGAAACGACATGAAATCTCAAATATTTTGAAAGACATTTTGGGCCATTTCATACGTATAGAAATAAGTTTCTCGAACAAAAAATATCAAGGGCCTAGTTGTCCCCATCTCCCTTGCTCGCATACATATACTTACACTAAATTTTACGGATAACAAAAAATTGTCTCTGATGTTTTTGATGGGTGCCACTAACCAGCTAAACACCTTATCTAATTTACAGTGGGGATGCGCTGGTATATTTCTAAACATTTGATAGAACACATACTTGTAATTCAAAATGATGATTTAAAGACATGAGTTATGACAATGACTTTTGTAGTTTTGTTAATACGGATTGCATATTTCACATGTATCGTCCTTACTACTAGAGCTTTATGCACCTGTAATCAAAGATTCAAGGTATATATCGTTTTTTATACTCTAATCAACCAAAATTTCAAATTATTATAACCTTTTCATATACTTTTGTCAGGTTTCTATGTCGTGATCTTCTGTAAAAACTCAAATCAATTAAACACAATTTGAATTGTGGTTTTTAAGCATGGATCCTGTCCTTTCCAATACACTAAAATTGATAATTGGAATTTGAAAAGGTGAAACAAAATAATCACATGTATTGGGTATATAACTATACATGAGACATTTTCCTCATGAAAGGAAATCTTAAAAGAAAGGAGGGAATCTCCAACAAGACCCGGCTGCAGCACCAACAGCAACTCGCCAAAACACCCCAAGTGAGAACACAGAGAAGACATACACAGCAACAGACCCAAAAGAAACAAGGAAAAGGAAACACGGCATCAAAACACCAAACACAAAAGACTACAATTGTAACAAAACATAATAATTTATATGCAATGGCGATTTTAGTACAATGCACAAATGTAACAATTGTAACAAAACATATAATGCAATGGCGACTTTAGTACAATGCATAAGTGTATCATCATAGAGAAAGTTACCCAATTCATTTTGATAAAATCTGTCAAAGAACTGAAAAATAAAATGAATACCTGAGCTTCTATCCAAGAGAATGTATAGGGGTATATCATGTAGCAAGAACCATCAAATCGTGTATACATTGATGGACACAGTCCTTTATCCCCTGGAAATAGAAAAAAATAAGGATCACTCGCCAGACTGTGAAATGAATACAAAATTATGATACCGTATGGAATGAAGTATTCAAGAATTTGTATTAACAGCAGGATAAAGGGGTTCATATTATACTCTTTGTCCTACGAGAAACCATTCAAGAATACCTTAGATTCAGTCCCTCTGAACTACTGTCCTAAATCCAGAGCACCCTGTTTTCATTATTTTCTTAGCTGTCTAAGGAATTTTCCAAATATTTATTGTCCCCCATAGATTGACCTCCTTCAATAGTCGTAACAGGAAATGAGCATGAACTCACCTTTTCAACTGTGTAACCTGCCATAAGAAAAATAGAATGTCTACGGGAAATTCCCATGTTATTTTCAGCAACAATGGTAAACAGTGACGTCATGGCATACGACGTCACACACTTTAGTCATTTTTACTATAGAAAATCCCCATAGACATTTTATTTTCCTTCGTATTTTTGAACTAGTCTACGCACAACCAAAAAGAAGGAATTTTCTTTTACGACTAAAGGAGTTCTATAGACTGGATATCAATTTTTAAGATGACAAAATGATTTTTCGGAGAAAGTCATCTAAACAGGGTAATCTGGATTTAGTTAACAGGACAGTAGTATTTATTCATACGTCGTACGGGACTAACGATGATGTAATTTTTTAGCAAAGTATGGAAGGGGGTAAGTTAATAATTAATTTTGTATCAAACTTGAAATGCCGTGCAATGATTGCTACATTTCTTTTAATTTTTGAAAGATATGTAAATATAGAGCAAGATAGCAAATTTTCTTCTCATAGTCATTTTTACAAAGTACTTAAACCCGTCATTTTCCAGTTGGACTCTAAAAATAATTACGTCAAGAAAAGAGCTCCTAATTGAATTTTCATAGAAGCTGAAGCACTGTAATGTTTTCCTTTTTTTATTAGTTTTAGACCTTCTTTCGTTATCAAAATAATTACTGTATGCATTCATGCATCAAGCTAAAAATAAGAGGGGTTTATTGATGAGATGCTGCAATTTGGGAACTTTTCTTTAAAAAATGAACATGTACTTCCTTGGAAGGTCATAATTCTACTGAAAGCTCGTTGAAATATATTTTTTTCATTACAATACTTAGACTAAATAATCCAGTCTCTCCGCTGCCGCTAACAGAGACTGAACCCCACTATGGTTGTTACAGAACGAAGTCGGACGAAACTGTTGCCCAACGATTTTTCCATGTACAGACCTTTAATATTTATTTTCTTGCAGGTGACACTTAAGTAAACATTAAACTAACTATCTCTACCCACCTCGCGTTTTTTCTCGCTTCGTTGAACATTGCATTTTTGCCAATTTTGCCTTGCCTATTTAGTTTGGTAGGGAGTTAAAATTGGCAAAAATGCAACAACGAAGCGAGAAAAAAACGCGAGGTGGATATAGATAATTAGTTTAATGTTTACTTAAGTGTCATCTGCAAGAAAATCAATATTAAAGGTCTGTAATTTGGAAAAATCGTTAGGCAACAGTTTCGTCCGACTTCGTTCTGTAACAACCATAGTGGGGTTCAGTCTCTGTTAGCGGCAGCGGAGAGACTGGATTATTTAGTCTATACAATACTATACATTACATTGTATTTAAACCCTACACAACATTTGGAGCCGCTCATTTTGAAAAGAGGAAATTAAAGTTCTGTATTGTAGGTGGCGCCATGAAAATTCACTTTGGCTTTATTTAATATGTTTGACATCAAGTACTACTGACGATGAATAAAATATCCGTAACACGTGTCTAGTACAACAAAATTGGTACTACAGAACATATACCCGACAAAAAAAAAAAAAAAAACGCACATCATATTATATTGCGATTTTTTTCAATTGATCATAAAAATTTAGTTAAACATTTTTTTATAGTTTTCTTTTTCCAGCACTCGAATTACCGAGGATAAAACACGTTCCGATCATTTTTTCGCAACATATCACAGTGATAGTGCTGAATAAAGCGCGTTGTTTCTAGCTCCTGTTGCATGGCCGCAGGTTTGTATTATTCTGAAATTTTGTTAATCGACCACTTTCAGCAAATTTTTAGTAAAAAATATAGATGAATACTGGTTTCTCCATTCACATGTAGTCAAAATATGACAATAAAGCTGAAAATTAAATGTCTTACTGGAAAAATCCGTATATTGGGGTATGTTTTACATTGAAAGAAATCAATATTTGGCCATTCTGATACCAAAGGAACACTAATTTTGTCTTAAGCCATTTTTATTTATCTGTTGCAGATTTCTCTTTAACATCGCATTGAAATAATAAAATGAAATACCAGAGAAGCTTAAAAGTAACGTCCAAAACCATTGAAAATGCACGTAAAAATGACATGTCTAGATCGAGGTATTGTTTCTGAAAACTGTGCTTGCGAAAAAAGGTCAGATTCTAGCTGCAGTATGGGAATTTTGTGCTTTGCGGCACATTTAAAGGCGAAAAATATCACACCACGGACTTCATTTTCAAAAGAGTTGATATTTGGGATGTTTTTTCTCAAATTCAGATTTTCTCTACGATGACGTTATTTGAAGCAATTAAATGAATTTGTATTCAGGGAAAATTGTTTATCATCATTTAAAAAACAAATCGCAATGCCTGATATATCAGTTTGGATAGGTTAAAGAGCTTTTATCATTTCTAAAAAGTGAACGGAATTCTTAAAAACCATTTTGTGACATTGCGTTTTGAACCAAGTGTCTTTATAATTGTAATGTGTCTGATCATGAAGACGGATTTGTTTGGCGTTTGACAGAATGAGTGACTCGTATACCAACGATTTGTGATGGAAAAGAATAGAATACCTATAGATTACATAATTCATTTTATAGAATAAAGATTAAGTGGTGCTTTTCTTTTTTTGTTGGGTATATTTCAATATTGATAATTTCTAACAATAAAATCGATAAAACTTAAGCTGCGATGTTAAACTGTGTTTTGGGGAGTCTTGGAGAAGGTATAATTATGCACCTCAAACTACGCAGGACATGATCAATAATGATAATTAGTATTCAAACTATACAACTGTGCCATTACTAATTAATATTTTCCCGAGTAAAATAATAAGGATAACTCACTTACTTCAATTTATAATATAAAAAAGTAGTATGGAACGTACCTTGGATGCTGGTTAATCCAGACATACATGTAAAAATCAAGACGAAAATATACTTCGCACAGACCATTGTAGTGTATGAGTGAAAATGCTCAATTTCCTGAATGTTGTTTTATTATTATAATATATAATAAACGTTTGATTATATACACGTTGCTTTTATCTGTCAGCTGACGCGAGTAATACGATCATTTTATCTCTGGAATTGGCTATCGGGTTTAACCTAAACAGAATATTTAACATTTCAAAGCAGTATCATATTAAAACCATAAATGAAGTAAAAACAATAAACACTCAGTATAAATAAGCATTTTCATCTACAGTATTTTACCCCGTGATTTTTAAGTAGAGACAACGGCGATCGGCAGAATCAGTTGTCCGCCTTTTCTCTGACTGAATATACCCGTCAAAGTAGTGTTTTACAAGCATTTTGAATTAAGTAACCGGATGTGACAATTCTACCGAATTGAAGCGACGGGTGTTACATGCAAGCAGGAGATGCTGACTCTTTCTGGTCACCTGATCCCACTCCCATACCAGGAGTTCGCTTCTTTGGCTCATTTTCATGATGTGGAGGTTTTTATTTGTTTGCTTTGGCTCGTGTTTTATTCTGATTTTGTATGCCTTCGGTTTATAATTTTCTGAATTATCGATTTTGTACTGTGTATTGGGATATGGTCATTATCCATTTTTGTCATCCACCATTCTTGACAATGAAACATATTAGTGTATGACGAGTTCCCCGTAATGACCGTAGAACCTACTTAGTGACTATGTTAGTCGATCACAAACGTATCCTTGACTGAGACGCTTATCTGAAAGACGCCTAGCTCTCATAACGAAATCTGTATATCAACTACTTGCCCTGGCATAACGTATCATTTGAGATATGAACACGCCATAAGCAGGCGATGATGAGATGTTGCTACTCAGAAAAGGAAAATTTGTAATGCTGAAACTGAAGTCGTGACGTTTGTCATAGAGTGAAGTTTTCATGTGATCATCAGTGTCATAGGACAGTACTATGTATAAATAGACTTTTTCCACCGTGACGGATTTCGTTCTTCGAACTTCGCACTTCGAACATTGAAGAAGCAGTTGCGTAGCTGCCGTTCACATATCTACTCATAAGCGGAGTCATCTACATTTTGATTCGTATACTAAATAGAATTGGTATATCCCACTTTCTGTACTACTGGCAACCCACTTATAAAACTTTCTATCATAATTAAAGTGCGAAGTTCGAAGTACGAAGTGCGTAGTTCGTCACGGTGAAAGATGTCTAATAGGATGCTGAATTATTAGTCTCTGTACTTTATTTGACTTAAAGCTCCGACGGATAGATTCTGCTAAGGTAATCCGCGAAGTTTGGATTGTAAGTGGACAGCATATCGTGTATAGCTGACCTTTGGTTTCACCTACATAAATCAATCAACAAAGTGAGCACTCTATTCCGTAGACAACATTAGATGTCTTGCAGTTTAGGTTTTTAAAACTAAGCGTGTTAAATGTTTGTTTTGTGAGACTACTTGAGGATGAAGTGTCTGTCATGAGGATGTTACAAGTTTTGCCGTTCTTCGTGCCGCACTTAGAAATTGAGCAATCGCTTGGTGAAAATTGGTGCTCTTTTAGTATATCGACGACTGCAATCTTACAGGGCTTGATTTTAATATACCCATCTGTATTTTTATACCAAAACTCATAGTTGCTACTTACTACCAATGTTTTATCCCTAATGTCATGTAAATTAATTCTAGGGACACCTTAATTAACTGGTGCGTATGTGTCCATAGACGCAACAGGTTGGGGCCTTTTTATAGTGGGTGACGTCCCAGCCACTATGAAGGTCTCCTGAGTACTATCCATTTACGCAAAAGATCGCTCACCAGGAATGAAGTCTAGATAGTCAGTGGGTTCTTTTGTCCTTCCATACCTTATTTACCTGGTACTCAATGGTGCCGGTCCATAGATTATTTTTGATCAGTCTACCTTGTATCTCGTAAATGGATATAAAAGCAGAAGGCGTACAAAATACAGTACGTGCTCTGCTGGCTGTAGCGAGCTCTTGCATGTGATCACCCGAGGAGTCCGACTGAGATTCATAGAGGACAGATGGTCGGGCGCTGTCTTCTCTAAAGAGGCTTGGACAGGGCCCGTCATGGGGTCATGTCGTCACAGTCAGTCAGAGTGCAATTCGTAAGAATGCGCTGGTACAAGGAGGTAGATTGTTCCAGTACCAAACCAATTGCCCGTCTGCTGACAAAAGGAATATATTCTATGTATAAAAGGCGTTTGATGATTCTGATACACTTTCGATGGTAATCCTTCTTATTTTGTTAATCATGTCACTATAAAATGCAGGTCGCGAAATACCCAAAGTAATATACTCTATTGCTTGTATGGGTCCGAATTTCAAAAGAAATTGACAATATACATGCAATCAGGAGACGCTGACTCTCCCCCGGGCACCTGGTCTCACTTCGGAATGTTCATTCATTCCGAGGTTCGCAACTGTTCCTATGGGAATTCTAATGATTTTGCCTTGCTTTCTCGACTTTGAGACTGAATAACTCTCTCGATGAACAAAAGGAAACTCTTTTTTTTCATTTTGAGGCTAAGGTGGGAATTTCGTCCCGATTATTGAAGTATTGACTTTGAAAATTGGTTTAAGCAATGATTTTCTTATTATGCAGCGCTTTTTTTTGTCTGCCCTTGTTCGTCCAGAAGACGCAAAAGAGTATAAAGTTTACATTTAAAGAGATATATATTGAATATGAAAACGACCGACATGCAATTTATCATTTACGTCAGCATCGTGGTATACTTGAGTGTCTAGCCCTTGTTATCTGAAGAAATATAAATGTACAAACAAAGTTTAAGGAAACTTTCTTGGGGTTTTGTAATAAAAAACCAACAACAACAAACACAAACGGACGCTTTCGTCGTGGGAAAAGCCACTAGCAAAGATAATGGGAAAGGTATATAGAAAAGTGATGCCATAAATAAAAAAATTAATATACAGAGTGTTCGAAATATCTTGTAAAACACAGTACAATTTATAGGTTAATGGGGTTTTTACACTCTGACACGGAAAAATAAACCTGATTGGAAATTCTATACGAGATGATATCCATCTTCTCTTACTAATCAGATTTCTTGAAGGAAGTAAACCGAGCTTTATGATATAAAAAGTATCACTTGTTATAGATATGAAAGGCATCATCGTCCAATCAACTCAAGCAAATTCTGGATTACGGATATTACGACACGGCAGAAATATTTCTGTCTACTTTCCTTTCATTTTATTCATTTGTATTGAAAAGGCATCTTAGGAATCACTTTAAATGCAATCAACTCTATAAATCATTGGTCCGTGCCTTAATTCAATCATGTGTGATATTTTAGGAAATTTCTTCCACATAAGAAACAGAGGACAATCACATTAATGTCAAAACATCTCAGATAGTTACCCACACAACTGAAGGAAATGGTCTTCTCTTTGTTGTCTAGTTAATGTTGTTTAGGATTATATAACTAGATTTTCTGGGATTTCTTCTTCTGTGTCATTTTTTTAAATGCACTGCATATCGATTTCTAGCAATAAGAAAAAAAAATGCCGAGAAACTAAAATAATCTTAGAAAATCGACCGTCAAATATCTCCTATAACTTTTCATTCAAAAACTCAAATTAGTTTCCAAAGCTCCTATTTAACGTCATTTTTAATTGGCTTTGAAGGGAATTATAGTAAATTTTCTTGCCAAACTATTAGATGATTTTAATCGTAGAAATTATATCTCCATTTTGGAGGTAGAAGGCTCTCTTTCAAATTATATGATTTGAGAAAATTTCAAGACATCTGGTTCCTTTCAAATCATGGAAATGACATGATTTATGGTGGTATTTGACTTTGCCATAAACACCTTAATCGCTATTCTTGAACTAATGTTATTCAGATTGTCTAAGATAATTCTGACTAAGGAATGTTCCATCCAATATCTATAGAATCTTGAGATCAATTTTAAGTCGTACATGTAATTACTTTACGCTAATGCTTTTATTTTAGATTTTGGATCTCACACCATACTATGAAACATAACAGACTTCAAAAGGTAAATATTGTGGATATTCAATTATTTATTTCTTTATGCCACATATAATACAAATATATACACAATGCACATCAAGGTGGACTCAACAAACAATAATGTAATACATGAATAATAAGCGAGAGAGTTACAGTTATAATAATACACATTCAAATATAATATTATGATAGAGGCACTTATTAAAATCCTCGTATTAACTTAATTCGTATAATTGTTTCTTGTTTTTTTTCTGCAAAGTATAAAATGACAAATATGGATAATAACAATATCCCATTACACAGCACAAAATCGATAATTCAGAAAATCATAAACCGAAAAATCAGGATAAAACAGGAACCAAAGCCTGCCTGTCTCAATAATAAGGTTGTGTGAAGATAATTCTTGTGATACATTTCCTATGAAGTCCATTAATAGATTTAGTAAGATAAACCTATTTATTCTATACACTGCCAATTGTGCCTTACATGAAATTCATATGAAATGAGCATCATGTAAATTTCACATGAAAGTTCATGTAAAATTCATATTAATTTCATGTGAAATTCATGTGAAATTTACATGAACTTTACATGAAAGTTCACATGAAATTTATGTGAAACGAGCACGAATATGAAATTTACATGAAATATTTCACATGAATTTCACATAAATTTCCTTCACATGAATTTCACATGAATTTTTCTAAATGACCTTCACAAGAAAATGAATTCACATAACATCCATGTAAAAATCTTCACATGAATTTCATGTGAAAAATTTCATGTAAATTTCATATTCGTGCTCGTTTCACATAAATTTCATGTGAACTTTCATGTAAAGTTCATGTAAATTTCACATGAATTTCATATGAGGCACAATTGGCTGTGTAAATTATAAATAGCGACGCTCTGATTGGCTGATAACGTCACCGATGCTTCTGGATAAATCACCATCTACCATGATCTAAAAATGTGAATGAAAAATGGAATGAAAGAATAAAACAGTTATGGAATTTTAACTTAGTTTATATAATGTGATATTGACTAACTATGAGGCTTCGCCTCGGTCAATATTTTCACTGTAAGACAATGTCATAATATATACACTGAGTTTATAAAGTCCATAATTGTATGATATTGTAGTCTTGTTTCCTTAAGAATGCATATAGCTTTGCTCACAAATTGGTATCATGAAGATATTCAGATTCTTGGTTCTTTACTTGTCATTCACTTGCTGATCCTTTGCTGAAACTATGACACAAATTTGTGGGTATGTCTAGAATTTCGCTCTTTGTATATTGACTATTTGGATTTCCTGTATTTGGTCCTTGAACATCACTGATGAGACATAACTTGTTGAAATGCGCATATGATGTACTGAAATCATTGCAGTTTAACATATATTGGGGGTCATGGTAAATGATGGTCCACAGAAAACTCGTCAGGTTCATGTCCGAGTGAATGAGCAATTTTAGTATGAAAAAAATATCAATTTTCTCAAAAAAGCAATTCTTACAAGCATGCTCACAGAAGATCTCAAATGAGTAGTGGTCAAATAATGTATCCTAATACTCATTATGGAAGTTGCTTTAAATTTTTCTTGATAGAAAATCTAGTATGAAAAAATATCATTTTGTCAAAAAAGCAATTCTTACAAGCATGCTCACTGAAGATCTAAATTAAGTGGTGGTCAAATATTGTATCAATACTCATTATCGAAGTTACTTGTTTTAATTTTTGTTGACAGATAATGTACGCTTTATGACAGATCGTATTTCTGAGGATTTACTCTTTCGCCTTGACTTTGCAATCGAATTTTAATTTCAACTATGCTTTTTAACTAACTGGCTTTAAAAATAATTACAAGGAAATTACAGATTTGAAATGAAGCTACGGTACTTGGTGCCGAGCAAGAAACATGGCTTTCCGTATGAAAGGGCTATAACAATTTGTGCAAATTAGGTTTCTATGCCACAAACCTGATTAGTTAAACTTTGGCTGGTTGCACAATTGGATCATCAAAGAGTCGTTAGAAGTAATGAGGCGGTGAATCTTTGTCACTGAAGAGGAAATTACCTCCTTTCCTTAACAGAGAGGGTACTAAGTGTGACTTCATTATGAGTTGACGAAAAGAATACAAAGCTTGAAAATTCTTGGTTTGATTCAAAATTGCTTAAAAATTAATTGTAGATAGATTTCCATATAGATACTTAAACCAGTATGATGCAATTGCTATGCTGAATGACCTGGAGTGACGGCGATATGTCTAGACTAGAGATTTGCGGTATTTGCATATCGCAACTCAGAAGATAAACAGAAACATTTATATTCTTATAGCTTGGCCTTTAATATCGTACATTTTGCGCATTGCTATCAAATTTTTATACTTTCCCCCACTTTAAACCGTCTTGAAAGGTTATGATACAAACAATTGATACCAATTTATCTTTGAATCTGTACCAGCATCATAGTGCATTACTTTTAGAATTACATCGCCTTGTTGAACGGTTACTACAACTTATCGCTGAGGATGAATTTCCGTCTACAGATCATCAGCTTTCTTTTAATTTTTGATATTCCCCTGGATTCATATGAAAAACACATTGCATGTCAAATGATTCCTCAACAGTCCTGTACTTGCAATAATGTCGAAGGCTTCCAACTCTATACCTTCTTGAAGAAAGTTCAACATTTCTAAGTAATTGAATGAACGTTTAACACTAAAACCGATATAAGGTTCCAAGAACCACTATAAAAAAAAATCGGCAAGCTTCGTCGTGAATTGCAAATATTTGATACTCGGGTAGGATTTCCCTGTCCCTGTACAAAGGGGTGATAGATTCTATCACTCTATATTTTTCTGACATTTATCGCTCACTCATAATTTATGCCGTTTCACAAAACAGCACAAGGATTCATTCGGCTAATAGCTTTCCTCCTTTTCTGAATCGGCAAGCAAATCTAATCAGTAGAAATCTAATAAGTAGATCTCACTCATATCGTCTCCCAACTGTATGTATATCCGGCAGATTAGTTGCCGAACAGATCGTTGAACAGTGTTGCAATTGTCTTTGAAAATCAGCTTTAAACATATACATGAAATTCATCAAGGACTTTATAAAATATTGCTAAATTCAATGTGACATTTATTCTATTTTGCATTGTGGAGCACTTAAACTTGTTCCCAATGACTGGATGTTTAGTGTGTAATAATTACTTCTTTCCAGCTTTGTCTTCTGAAGAAGCTTTGCATTGACCCTTTATCAATTTGACATCATATATATTATTTTGCTATTTCGGAAACATCATTTCATTGATTCTTTTTTGTGACATATTTTCATTTGAATACGCTTCTGAATACATTTGTACAGTCTACAAAGATTGGAGCCGCTCATTTTCGACAAGTGATGGTCATATTCTAGAAGTTATTAGTTTTGATCTCTATTACCTTCGTATGAGGACATGAGTGAAATCCAGGACATTTTAAAAAGTGTCTTCGAATAAAATTTTGATAATGTAATGTTAAACGTCTTGAGATTCATTAGCATCATTTCAGAGCAGAAAAATTTACAGCATGGACTGGACATGCTTGTTTCCGGTATTTAACCTAAATCATGCTAAATGAATGCAACAAATTAATTGATGTGCGATTATTTTATTTTTCATTTTTCACATATGAAACTCATCTTATTTTCACCACAGTAGTAGTCTTCCATCTTCCAACCTCGCTTCTTGTTGATTGCTACGCAGTCATCCCTAGGGCGTCTTGATGGTTCACCAGGAGTGAAATATAGATACCTAGCATTCTGGTTTGTTCCTGCATACCTTATGTTCTGACCCTCATACTCAATGATTCCGGTCCAAAGTGTTTCGGTAATTTTCTTTCCTTTGAAATAAAAAGGATTTTTATGTGCAAAGACTTTTGGAATTTCGAAGGTTTATATTTAACGCAGAATTCGCACATGTATGAGTAAAAGAAGATATCGTGACGATAGTCTCAACAGCACTCACAAAAGAGCATTATTATGTGTATTGTATTTTGAGTTATGTGTATTGTATTATGAGTTAATTGTATAGTTGACACTACTAAGTGCTGTACGACCTGACCGGCATACCGATATTACAATTTATCCCACCTCTGGCAAATTTCTTGCGATCTGATTGGTCGAGAAGAACCGAATATTATGTTGTATCATTTTACTGACAGGATATCATTTTAATATCCTGCTTCTCTTAAGACGCTTTACGATATTGACGTCACTGGGGTGCTTTAAAATATGTTGACGTTTAAGCAAAAGCCATCGGTGGGGGTAAATTCGTTTTACAGTGTTTTACAGGGGGGATACAAAGACATATTGGGTCGATGAAAAAAGTTGTATTGGGCTCAGCTTTGCCTCGCCATATACAACTTTTTTCATCGACTCAGTATATTTCTGTATCCACGCTGTATAACTAATAATATTCATGTTCCTAATATGAAGCACTTAGCATCATTGCAATGAGGAGGTTAAATACTCCGGAGACACGACAAACCTATCTCACATATGACGACATCACTGATAAATTTTCGTCAGTTCTTGCTTAGCCTTAAAGCAAACGTTTGTATTCTAGTACGTTAGTACGCAATACTAATTTGGCATATCGCAATAAATCGCAATACGGTTTTAAGCTTCGATACCCAGCACTAGTTTTAAACAGGAATACCTACAATGTACGTTACCGCTAATTCAGTTAGATTCACAAATTCATTTTTCGCACTATCAATAGCTTTTTCATCATTCCATGACATTACAAACAGGTATAGCATAAAAGAAAAATTGATAATTCTATTGCAATTCGAAGGAAATTTAATCAACTCTGATACTGCTTATTTTGCTGATCAAATCATCATGAGGTGCAAATTCCATTTTATGATTTAAGTAACTATATACCTTCGATAATCGGATAAACACAGCGTCTGCTACTTACATGGCAGATGGCCGTCCTAAGTCGGCATCGGTTACCTAATGGTCTCGTTGGTTTATGTGTGGTCTTTTGTGTTTTATGTTTCTCAATCCCATACCGGGAGTTCGCTTCTTTTTATGTGGTGGATGTTTTTGTTTGTTTGCCTTGGTTCCTGTTTTATCCTGATTTTGTATGCCTTCGGTTTCTGATTTCTGAATTATCGATTTTGTGCTGTATACCGGGATATGGTCATTATCCATATTTGTCATCTATAGTGTGAGTTGGTGGTCCTTGTCCCTTTTACGCCTCTTTCTGTGAGTGTGTTCTGTGTTTCTGCATTGGGTGTTGTTGGCGATCCCCTCCTTTCTTCACGATTATACTTTTGTTTCTTACTTGCAAAGTCCAGAAAAATAAATTAACAACGATACCTCCATTGTTTGCCAACGTCATGAGAAAGTTATGTTCCCTTCTACTATCTATAAAAACCAAATGGGCACCGTCCAGTTGACAAAATGCCTGTAATCATGAAATGATTCAAGTATAAATAAAGTGATGATTATCATTAGAAATACGTAAAGGCGATTTCTCTTTACATTGATGTCCTTGGAGTCGAGATCTGTACTTCGCTTTGTCCCTCGGATCCACTTAATACATTTACAACAATTCTGACCGCTTCCGGCTCATAACAATTGGGATTCAATCTTTAATAAAAACCCTTCCAGGGGGTATTTTTTACTAAGTTTTTAAAACTATTTACATTTTTGGCATTTACAACATTCGCAGTTAGGGAGTTCCAAGTATCTACTAACCTATGGGAGAAGCAAAATTGTGTGATATGAAGATAAAGCATGTGATATGACAATTTGAATTTGATAATGGTTTTGAAAGAATTATTTCTTATTAACGAGTCATCGTTTCAAATCCCCGGCTATTAAAGATCATAAATTGAGTAAGACGATTCTTGTAAGACGTTTCTCAAACTAGTAGGAGGCTAATTTCACCACGTTACTGAAATGTACGACGTACAATCTTACAATTTTATTTTCCATAGAACATTCGAGATTCCTCCATTGAAGTCTATGGAGCATCTACCTATGTTCAATTGCATATCCCACGTCTCTCAAAACAAATATCTTAAAATAATAACTAGAAAAAACGATGACCACAGACTCAGAAAAGATCTAGCCAACTGAAGATTAGGAACATTTTTGCACTAAATCTTAAATGCGACTTTTTAATTCAGAGGACTTCTTTTAGATCGACCTTTCATCCATAGCTATTTGTACAATTGATATTTTCACATATAACCCGTGTTTCAATTTCTTACTGATATGCCTATTATGTGATATGGCATATTATGTGATATGGTTGGATTATTCAAATTCAGGGGCACATTACATGTTGTGTACATGTATCTAATGAGTTAAAGAAGATCCTGACGACAATCTCAACAGCACTCACAATAGAGCACAAAATTAAACATCGACGAACCCCTAGCAAGCTAGAGGTTGGACCAGGTGCCCGGGAGGAGTAAGCATCTTTTATTAAAATAGAGATATTGTGCTTTTAGATGAAATACACAAATAATAAATATATATAATATACATCTGAAATGATCTGTGCTCTTTGGAAAACTTCAAAATGTATTGATTCTTCGTCAGAAATCCTAAAAAGACGACCGCAACTGCAAAGCCAGAATGCTGTAACTTCAAGCAGTAGTTACGACCATTCTTAGGCATTAATCTTGCTGTTATCTATTTCTTAGTCAAATTTTCGCTTCAGATCGATTTCTTTTTTAAACATTATCGATTTTGTGCTGTATACAGGGATATGGTCATTATCCATATTTGTCATACTTAGTTCGTAATACAGACAGTGAATGAAAGACAAAATTGACATAGATGAATTCGTTTGTTTTTGATACTGACATATTGTGATGAGCGTATTTAGTTACGTTCATCCGCTTACCGGTGACAATGAAAATTATATTAATTCAAATTCAAGTGGGGAATTTAATATCAGTGCCAAACAATATGCGATAGCGTCTATAGATCTCAAAAGAATCCCTATATATGCATTTCGGTGAAAAGAATCCCTATGGATGACGGTGATGTTCCTAGATTACCGTCATATGGTATATACATTTCACAGCTTATCGGGTATGCAAGAGCATATACTGATGTTTGGATTTTCATGGTAGAAGTTTTCAAATTACCAAGAAATTTTTAAGTCAAGTAAGTCGCTTAAACAAGCTAGTAAAGATTTTTTCTGGAAATTTTACAAAAATTATTGACAACTTCTTATGAAATTCGGATCCATACGATCAACAGAGTATATCAAGTTGGATACTTCGCAACCTGCATTTTATGGTGACAAACGTCGTAATTTACCAAAAAAGACAAGGCAGGCAGAATTACCATCGAGATTGTGTTAGAATCATCAATCGCCCTTTATACCATGGATATGACCCTTCTGTCACCAGACAGACACTTCGCTTGGTACTGGACCAATCAACAGCCTCTTAAGAATTGCACTCTGACGTACTGTGACGACAGGACTCCATGACGGGCCCTGTCAAAACCTCTTTAAAGAAGACAGGGCCCCAACAACCTGTCCTCTCTGCCAGTCGGACTCCTCGGGTGATCACATGCATGTGCTAGCTAAAGCCGGCAGAGCACTGCCTGTATTTCGTATGCCTTATGATATTTTATATCCATTTACATATCCATATAGTATGTGTTTCTTGGTGCGGCTAGCCAACAGGGGATGCTTACTCCTCCCGGGCACCTGGTCCCACCTCTAGCTTGCAAGGGATCCGTCGGTGTTTAATTTTGTGCTCTATTGTGAGTGCTGTTGAGATTATCGTCAGGATCTTCTTTAACTCATTTGTGCCCCTGAGTCATACCGTTTGTATGTTCATTTTACAGTGAGGAGGTTATTTTTCACCACAATGGTGCGTCCTTCGAGACCTCTTAGTAATCGGAAAAGTGGGAGGGTTGTGGGCATGTAATCTGAATAATCACACCAACTGCTACTTGCATGGCAGATGCCCGTCCAAAGGCGGCACAGGTTGCCCATTGGTCTGTTGGTTAATGTGTGGTATTTTGTATTTCTTATTTCTATGGTGTGCGTTGGTGTTCCTTGTCATTTTACGTCTCCTTCTTTGATTGTCTGCTCTGTGTTTTTGCATTGGGTGTGTTGGAGATCCCCTCCTTTCTTCATACCAGAGTCATACAGAACGTATCCAAATATGTAAACGAATATATGACAATCTTTCCCGTATAATAAGTGTGGTCCTATAATGCTCTTTTTTAAAATGTACTAAAACATTTCTTCATCCATGTAGCTAAATGATCTTTTTATGAGTCAGTCCTTCAATCTGATTTGCCGTTTGAACTTGTGTACTGATGTGAAGCTGGAATTTTAATTCATTATCCACTATTATTCCTAGTCTTTTTCTTGATTTGCGAATGTTATTTCTTTATCCCCCATTTTGTATCTTGTGTTTGTTTGTCCATCTATACGCAAATGTACCTTTATCAGTCAAAACAGAGCAACCATGTTTCTGACCATTCTAACAAGTTATTTATATCACTTTGTAATGAGATTTGATTATTAATGTTATTGACCACAGAAAAGAGTTCAGTGTCGTCAGCAAATAATTTTACTATGTTGTGTACAACATCTGGAAGGTCATTTATATAAAGTAAAAAGAGGAAGGGACCAAGTGGTATCCCACTTGTAATTCCCGCCCATTTTGATTACCGTCAGTAAGTACTACTCTTTGCTTTCTATTACACAAAAAATCTTCTGGGCAACAGGATTTTTCTTTGTTAAGCGTCAGCAAGCGGGAAAGCGTTCATGGTATTGTTTGCAAAAGAACAGATAACAAACAAACAGTCAATTTCCATAACTATTGTTGTTTTTTTTTTTTTTGAGACAGAAGTATAGTCTGACAATTTAGTTTTATTATTGATGGTGGATATTTAGTCTTGCAAAGGTTATAGGTACATGTAATCTAAAAATAAACTAAAAAATAACACAAAAGGATGATAAAGTTTGTGCCTCTGTCTTTGATTCCACACCATGAAATCCTGCTCTCTTTGATATTTCTTTCTTTTTTTTTTTTAGATTTACATGTCTCCTTGTTGTTTGTTTTAACGGATAGGTAAGAAGGTTTTCATTGCCTTACCTGACCTGATACTTAACAAAGAAAATAAAACAGGTATGGCCTGATGTTACTGCCTTCAATTATATGTAAAGTTTTGTCTACCTGAGCTTCGATCCAAGAGAATCTGTACGGGTAAATCTTATAGCAAGATCCATCGAACCGGATGTACATAGATGGACAAAATGTCCCTATGTGACCTGGAAATATAGAGCGTTGTATTTATGATGGCGTCCAAGATGTAATGCTCTTACAACAGATCTTCTTAATTGTTGTTATCAAACTAATTTTTACGTTAAATATGTTAGAACTAATAAAAACTACATATATACCTTGTACATTTGAGACGGTCGTTGTGATGAACAAAAACAGGAGGAACATGGAAACTGTCATTTCTGATAATTACGAGGAATTCTTTACACAAAGAAGTATCGTTATAAGTATCCTTTTATAAGCAGATATCCATTGGGCTGCAATGCTCACCAGAAGAACGATGAAACTCTTATCTGAATGTGTTACAGTAATAAGGTTGTTTTGTTTAGATTTGGGAGACCTCTACGTGTCGTGATAAAGAGGAGGGGGTGTATATAATCCGGATAACTACATCGTCTACTATAAACATATTTAATGGTCGTTCATTCGGCACTTGATACAGATTGGTTTCCCTTCTTTTGTGTGTTGCCTTTCTTGTTTCACTGAAAACTCCTTGCGCTGTGTCGTAGTTTATTTTATGTGGAAATGCTTTCACTGTGTATTACTATGATTGGTATCTGTATTTTCATTGATTGCTTTTTACATGTATATCGTGCTATCCTTCGTGCTTTTTTCTCGTGTGTGTTCCGCTGTGATCACTGCAACGTCGGGGATCTGGTTGTTTTTAAATCAAATAATTCTAGGTCTTATTACATATAGTTGCCTCGGAGTACATGCTTCCAGTGGCTTCTGAATATTTTGTTGCTATTTCGGAAACTTGTCATTTCTCATTTTATAAAAAAAATCATCAAAAACAAAGGAGGTTAACTTCTCAGCCTATTTTGAACACATATTTTATTTGGATATGCTACTAAATGGACCCTACAGGAAATTTGAGTCGCACACTCTCTGTGAAGTAAATGCACAAATTTAAATTCAAAAAATAAAACCAGAGGGCGTTATTGAAATGAAATTTGGCGGCTCCTCAAAATCACTTTCAATTGGCTGGAAGCATCAATGATGATGATTTTAAATATTTCCGAAACACGTGTCTGAAGCAAAATAAATTGGTTTGAAATGTTCTTTAAGAAAGTTTAGAGTTGGATCACTTCCGTATTATTTGTGAAATATGTTAGACAATCAGAGTACTCTGCGGCAATTAATATTGACGGATCGGTCCGTTTCATAGAGGGTCTTTCGTTCATGCTTTCTATAAAAATGATAACATATGGTGGGATTCTGTCTGTGTTCCAAAAAAAAGTTTTAAGACCACGGACGGACGCAAAAAAACGCTTACAATGGGCCCTGCGCTCAGGTGAGCTGAAAGTCATTCAGAGAATGTTGCCAAATGTCCGATATTCATTTTATTCAAAAGTTAATAATGTTCCGTCAAGCTGACACAGACAGCTTAGAGAGGCCATATATATCCGAGAGTACCAATACAGAAAACTTTATATTGTGCACTTGTTAGTGATCAAATGCCATGAACGTAATGAAACGGATACTGAAAATGTCAATTTGCAACATATTTTAAAACTACTCATTCTCATTTTGAAGCAACCGCCATTTACGAAAATACAATCTTGTATGCAATCAGATCATGGCATGTATCATTAAAATGGAAAAGGTATGTCATGATCACCTTTGAAATTCTACAAAAGAAATTTCTCAAGCTTACGAACATTGCACTCTGCACTTCGCACTTAAAAAAAACTGGGGTTGTTAAAGCAATATTAGCTGTCAGCAATTGCAATTTCTTTATTTGCTCATTTTCGTGCATGTTGTTACTCATAGAAAATGATGACGGTTTGATAAAAAGGTTGATTAAAAAACGTCGGATTACCGCCTTTCTGGGCAAGAATAGCAGTTTTCTGAATTCTTACAGACCCAACAAAAATTCAAGGTAAAGCCCGCCCATATTCATGTGCCCTTACGTTGACCTTTCTCAGCTTGCTTTCTGCCCATGCGCAAGCTAAATTTGGTCAGTGAACATTACCGATTCCAACATGCACATGAACATGTTTAAAGGAAAGAAAGTATGTTTTTATTGATTCAAAGGTTAAGATGACAAAATAAGGACAATCTATTTTCACATTACACAAGACTTTACATTGCAGATCACATAGAGCTCAATTTTCATTGATAAAAGTCGTTAATAAACTTTTCACAGCTCTGTAAACGTATGTTTTATGCTGAGTTTCTTTATGTAACATGTTTATTTTACCTCAGTTGACTTGTGTATCATCTTTTAATAACAATTAGAATGTATTAAGAAACTATTTGCAAGAAAATATTTTTAGCCGCTGACAGCTAATATTGCTTTAAAACTGGCAGCTGTGAACAGAGATAAATAGGGGTTTGTTTGTTTTTTTTTTTTTTTTTTTTTTTTTCATTTTTCTTGTGCTCAGAAAGGCATATATTCATATATATTAGGAAAAAAAAAAGATTGGTGAATTGTTACTTGATTTATGATTAATAGTGCAGTGATTGATTAGCATAACATATAATCCTCCATGACACCATTTTCAAAGGATTGTCTGGATTAATTTGCCTTTTCATCATAGCACATTTTTTCTTTTCTTTCAGTGTTTATTTAATTTTTCTCTTCACTTGTACAAACTTTCTACAATATGTCAGTAGTAGAAGAAGCCTGGATAACAAGGTCGGGAAACCGCACGTGCAGCTATGACGTCATGATGACGTCAGTATTATGACGTCAGCATTATGACGTCATGATGACGTCAGTATTATGACGTCAGGTAGACAATGACGTCAGTATTATGACGTTGTCTTCACTATGACGTCAGTATTACAATAGCTTTACTATGACGTCAGTATCGCACGCGCTAGAGCCCGGCTATGTAGTCGACTTTATTTATAGAAGAGGGTAATTCCATAGTTATTTATAGAATGTGGAAATTCCAGAGTTATTAATAGAATATGGAATTCCATAGTTATTTATAGAATGTGGAAATTTCAGGGATATTTATATTACTGATCTATGTATAGAATAATTTTAAATCTATGTATAGAAAGACACGAACACTTAGCATACATATTTAAATGTTAGTCAATGTGTTGTATTTGCATTTGTGAATCAGCCATCAGATAAGTAGGATCATGGATCCCAGAATTAAACATCCTTTCACATGCATTATAGCAGAACCTACTGGTGGCGGAAAGACATACTTTGTGAGACGTCTTTTAGCTCACATAGAAGAAATGATGAAACCTATACCGGATCACATAGTCTGGTACTATGGGGAATGGCAGCCCATCTACTCAACTATACGCGGAGTTGAATTTGTAGAGGGACTACCAGACATAGGAGCTCTTGATCCTCAAAAGAGACATTTAGTTATTATTGACGATTTAATGTCAGAAACAGATGAAAGGATCACATCTTTATTCACCAAGAAAAGTCACCACAGAAATATCAGTGTTATCTACATAGTACAGAATGTATTTCACAAAGGAAAAGAGAACAGGACGATCAGTTTAAATTCTCATTACATTGTAATGTTCAAAAACCCTAGAGATGCATCCCAAATCACACATCTTGCCAAGCAGATGTATCCAGGAAATGTTAAATATATGCAGGAGGCTTTTTATGATGCCACTTCAGATCCTCATGGGTACCTTTTCATTGATTTGAAGCAAGACACACCAGAACATCTACGACTTCGTACACGTATATTCCCAGGACAAAACCAATGGGTGTATTTAAGGAAGACGTGAAAAAGGGCATTATAAAAACATCAACATGATACGTATGAGTGCAGTTGTAATAGTGGCATCAAAGACTCAACATGTCTTCCTTACAGTGTATGAAATGCCAAAAGAAATTCTCCAGACTCTTTGCATTAAAAAGACACATGAAGAATTTTCACGTCGATGATAGTGAAAACAGTGAAGATGACGACTTAGTAGAAGAGAAAGATGCTTCCTTTCCTTATTCTTGCAAACGCCTGCGTGACCATGCGGCTGATTTGAACTATTTGCTTTTTGCGAAACCCACAATGTGCAGAAGCGTCATCCAAGACGCAGATAGGTCATTGATACTCTGCCTCTGTGAATGTGCCAAGAATGTTTTAAAAGGCAATGTCGACCTAACAAAGGACCAGTTTAACACATTAGCTCCTTACAAAGAGGAGCTCCGAGAGCTTGTCAACAAGAAAGTTCCTACTGAGAGAAAGAAAGAAGTATTACAAATTGGTGGTATCTTACCTGCTCTTTTAGGACCCTTGTTGGCACCAGTGATTGCGCCTTTGGCTTCAAAATTATTAGGACTTTGAGATGGAGCACACAAAGAAAATGTTACTGGTAGAACCCAAGCTGTTGGAGGGATTGCAGCATCATGATGTAGTGAGAAATCCCACAATTAAATCCATGACAAGACTTGACGACGAGATGCAGTCTATTCTTCAAAGAGATGATCTTTCCATGGGAGAAAAAGTTAAAGCTTACCAGCAGAAACTACAAAGATTTCTCATCTACGATGACAAATATGAGAACAGACCACCGGTCAAAGTACAAGTTGTCAGGGGTACTACTGCACCGAAAAATGATGCCAGTTTCAATACAGACCAAAGTATTGGAGTCGACCAAGGATCTTCCACAAAAGACCCGATTGAAAGTGAAATTATAAAATCTGTCCCAAAGACTATGAGAAATAGAGCAGAACTATTATTACACAAAATTAAATCAAAACCCGACATGAAGTGGAATGACCGTGGCGAACTTGTCTATAAGGGTGAACGGATCAAAAACAGTAATATGGTCGATCTGGTCAATGATGTTTTACGTCGAAGAAAACATTTCGAACCACGCGGATGGCAGGTATTTAGTGCTGGTCTTCGAGAAACTAATGTACCACAGGATCTCATAGGGCACAAGGAGAGATGGAACTGGATACAATCTGGAAAGGATCCCTTGCAAGACGAGCATGATGCATCAGAATCAGATACGTCATCTAGTAGTTTGGAGACGTTAACAGATGACAAACCCGAGTACAAGTAATCATTGGCACAAGCTTACGAATCAGATCCAGAAAGTATGCCGCAAAGTTTGAAAACACCAAAGAAGAGCAGCATTTCAAAAACATCCTTCTCTACGCCTCGTTGGTCACCATATTAACACCTATTTATACAATCTATGTCAAGTCCAGTTATCATTCCTCATCATGAAAGCCAAGAAGAAGGTGGATGCATCAAAAATACTTTCCAAAAAGTATTATGATCCAAAACATCCTGGGAGTTACGGCGGAGTGAAATCATTCAAAAAAGCACTTGGCAATTTGAAAGTGAAAGAACAAGATGTTTCAGACTGGTTGATGACACAAGACACCTACACTTTACATAAGCCTGTGCGTCGAAGTTTCAAAAGGAGAAAAGTAATGGTAGCTGGTATCGATCAACAATGGCAAGCAGATCTCGTTGACCTGCAAAGTATTGCAAAACACAATGATGGATACAAATACTTGTTGACCTGCATTGATGTTTTATCCAAATATGCAAGGGTCATTCCTTTGCGCGACAAAACGGGCAAAACATTAGTGGAAGCGTTCAAGGCAATATTAAAGTCAGGTAGAACACCTCGTCAGCTACAAACAGATAAAGGGAGTGAATTTACCAACAGAAATTTTCAGTCTTTCCTGAGAGAGAATGACGTACATTTCTTCACAACAGAGAATGAAGACATTAAAGCCTCCATAGCCGAAAGGTTTAATCGAACTCTGAAAACAAAGATGTGGAAATATTTTACACATAGTGATACTTTGAAGTACATTGATGTTTTGGAGGATTTGGTGTATTCATACAACAATACTCATCACAGGAGTATAAAAATGGCTCCAGTACAGGCAACAAAAAAGAATGAAATCATAGTTTGGAAAAATCTCTATGACGACAAAGCTGTGGATGTCAAAAACACCACCCTGAAAATAGGAGATCAGGTTCGAATTAGCAAAGCAAGACGGGCATTTAAGAAAGGTTACTTACCTAGCTGGAGCGAAGAAATATTTACCATTAGTGAAGTGCGTGAACGTCAACCACCTGTGTATCGCATCTATGACTACAATGGCGAACCGTTGAAAGGAACATTTTATCCTCAAGAGTTACAAAAGGTCGTTAAATCTGATGACGTATACAGAATTGAAGAGGTGTTACAGAAAAGAAAGAAAGGAAAGCAGATTCAATATCTTGTCAAGTGGCATGGATATCACGAATCATTCAACAGTTGGATCAACAGAAATCAGTTGACTACATATAAAGGATAGATATTGTTCAAGACTTTAGTTTGCCCAAAACACCAGGACTAGCACACATCGGCCATTCAACATGTTTTACCTGACACTCCCAAGTAATAGTTCGATGTCAACTTATTCTAAAAATACTTTGACAAATTATCGTGTCAAGTTACACCATTCCTTGGATTTATCAGGACAGTGGGAAGTGGGATTGACTGAAATTCAGTATCCACATTCGTGGTATAATGTATCAAACGACCAAGCATGGTTTGAAATAACTGAAAATCCAGAAGCTCCAAAAGTGCAGTTTGTGCTGAAAAATGGATACTACGTTTCACCTGGAAAGCTCATGAAGACTTTATGGGGTTTGAAAGGGAGCATCAATGGAGGCGATAAAGTGAAAATAGAATTTGATGACATCGGTCACAAAGTTACAATCACAATAGTAGATGAAGCTATTCTAAAACTGTCAAAATCTCTTGCTAAAATATTAGGCTTTGAACAAGAGGAATTCGACGCTGGTGTTTACATAGCTCCTTGGGTGTGCGACGTGACACAAGGATTTCATTCTCTGTACATCTACAGTAACATCGTGGAGCCTAGTATGGTAGGTGATGCACTTGTACCATTACTGAGAATTGTTCCAATAAAGGGATCGTCTGGCGAAATGGTTTCTTACACTTATCAAAACATTCAGTACCTACCACTACAGCAGAGGCAATTTGACACCATAGAAATAGATATAAGAGACGACACTGGCTTACCAGTGCCATTTGAAAGAGGAAAGGTCGTGGTGGCACTACATTTCCGGAGACGACAGCCATAATGAGATTTCAAACAGACAAAAACATTCGCTTTGATGGAAACAGAGGTGCGATTGATGAATATTACATTAATCAAGCAGGACATGGATTACCAGCTTTTCAAGGAGCAAGAGTTCAACGAGGACATGACATTGGTAACATGTTTAGTGGTCTTTTAAAAAGCGCAATGCCTCTTATCAAAAAAGGATCAAAAGCATTGGGTAAACAAGTCTTATCAACAGGACTTGACATTGCTAATGATTTACTTAGTGGACAAAACATACGCACATCCACAGAACGACGACTGAAAGAAGCGGGAAGAAATATCATGAATCAAGCAAGAGACAGAATATCAAAACCACCAGGAGAACCTCATCGAAGGGGTATAAAGCGGCGTGCCAATGCTTCAGCTGTCATTCGTAAGCGAGCAAAGGTACAAAGAACATCTAAGCCGAGAAGAGACATCTTCACCTAAACGTCAACATGTCTTTGGTCCATCAACATTCCTGTGAATGCATGAAGTCAGAGTTGGACTTGTTTGCTGTTCCACCAACGCAAGCAAGCATTGAATATGGACATTGGGTAGAACATCGGCCATTGTCTTCTATCACTGACTCGGGACCTATAGAATTTAATATTTCCGGTTCAGGGGATGATTATCTGGATCTGAATAACACCTTCTTGTATTTGCAAGCCAAAATAGTCACCGCAAACAATAACGCAAACCTCGACGCTCAGTCAGATGTGGGACCTGTGAACAATTGGTTGCATTCACTCTTCAGCCAAGTCAACATTTCTTTAAACGAAAAACTGATATCCATGCCGGCCAACACTTATGCCTACAGAGCTTTTCTGGAGAACCTTCTCAGCTATGGGAAATCTGCCAAGGCATCGCAACTAACCTCTGAGATGTGGTACAAAGATACCAGTAGCCATATGGAAGCCAGAACAGATGATAATGCTGGCTTTACTAAACGCAAAGCATTAATCGCCCGTAGCAGAATAGTTAATCTAACAGGAAAACTTCATTTGGATATGTTTTTCCAAGAAAGATATCTGCTCAATGGAGTGGATGCAAAGATAAATTTGATCAGGAGTAAAGATGCATTCGCACTCATGGCAGCCAATGATGACTTTAAAATCAAAATTATGGACGCTGCCTTGTTTGTGCGGAAAGTTAGGATCAGTAACACAGTCAGAATGGCTCACATCAAAGCTCTGGAGAGAGGGACAGCCAAGTACCCCATAAAGCGTATTGAGACTAAGGCATTTTCCGTTGCCACTGGAAGCATGAGTATCAACAAAGAGAACCTTTTCCTTGGACAAATGCCTAAGCGCATTTTTGTTGGTCTGGTAGATAATGATGCTTACAACGGAGTAGCTACGAAGAATCCTTTCAATTTCAAACACAACAACATTGAGTCTATGGCACTCTATGTTGACGGACAGCAGATTCCAGCCAAACCTTTGCAACCTAACTTTGGACGCAGTCGTTTTATTCGCAGTTATTCGGGCCTTTTTACGGGGTCTGGGAAGATCTTCCACGATGAAGGAAACGATATCAGTAGGGAAGAATATGGAAATGGCTATACAGTATTTGGTTTTGATCTGACTCCAGACTTATCTGAAGCAGGTCATTTCCACCTTATAAAACATGGTAACCTGAGACTTGAAATTCACTTTTCACAAGCCTTGGCAGAGACCGTCAGTGTTGTTGTGTATGCTGAATTTGATAACATCATAGAGGTTGATCGCAACAGGAATGTAATATTTGATTTTGCAACCTAAAACAATGAACACTAAACAAATACAGACGGTTATTAGACAGAATGTAGGATCATCTTTCCTAGGTGTATTTGCTCGAAATAGGATTCCCTCAGTGAATACATTACCGTGCTCGCTTGTCTGCAATACCGATCTGGACAGCCAGTTGGGTCAACACTGGGTTGCGATCTACCTGGACCAGTGTGGCAATGGAGAATACTATGACAGTTATGGGTTGCCACCACTGCATACGGAGTTTTCAGACTTTATGCATAAGAATGTAGATTCCTGGATTTGGAACACCAAACAAGTACAAGACAGATACTCTGTTGTATGCGGACATCATTGCATATTTTATTTGATTCATCGATACAAGGGCTTAGATATGACTGAAATTACTTCGATGTTCACAGATAACCTTTTTGAAAATGATGCCATTGTAAAATATTATGTTGACTTATTAGATTAGTCAAATCATTGTACTTAGTTCTGGTTCATTAATATCAATGTTATGTAACATTCATATGACTGTTATGCATGATTTTCTTGTTCATGTTCACTTTGTTTACATTGTTCACATTGTTTACATTGTTCAAATAGTTCAATAAAATTTGAATTAAAAATATGTATTCTGTCTTATTTTATCAAAAACTGAAATGTGCTCCACAGATGAGATTTGCACTTGTAATGTGCACCAGCAGCAAATATGGACACTTGAAATGTGCTCTCCATCTGCACTTAAATGTGTTGTTACAGAATATTAGAGGCTATTATTGACCTTAAACATCCACCAGCACCTCACTTAAGCATTTTATGTACCAATGTGCATACTAAATGTGCTGCTTAAGGATAAATACTAATTGTGTACTTAGAATATAGATCAGCATTTAACACATTAACACTTCATTGTAATCCCATTGTGCTTTTCCGTGCGCACTTAAATTGTGCACCTTTATCATACATTTACATCTTAAATTCACTGACAGCACCTTGCAAATGCATACAATTTGTGCATTAATAGCAGGTTAAAACATTCACATGTTGTCAAAGAAACTAAGTGCACCCTTATTGTACACATCCTGCACTAAGGTGGACCTTCATGTTATATAATACATTTAGATATACAAATAATGGAGCTGAGTGCACCATAAATGTGCACATTCTATATCTATATGTGTACATTCTGCACACTAATGTGGATATCTTGCAAACAAATGTGCACATCTTGCACACCAATGTGCACATCTTGCACACTAATGTGCACATCTTGCACACTAATGTGCACATCTTGCATACTTATGTGCACATCTTGCACACTTATATGCACATCTAACACACAAATGTGCATACCTTACATACTAATGTGCATATCTTGCACACTTATCTGCATAACTAACATTCAAATGTGCACATCTTGCACACAAATATGCACATCTTCCAAACTTATGTGCACATTATGAAGACAGATTTGCACATCTTGCACCCAAATGAGCACATCTTGCACACTTATCTGCACATCTTGCACACTAATGTGCGCATTCTGCACACTACTCTGCACATCTTGCACACTACTCTGCACATCTTGCACACTACTCTGCACATCTTGCACACTTACGTGCACATTTAACACATTTATGTGCACATGTAACACTCAAATGTGCACATCTTACACACTTATGTGCACATCTAGCACCCAAATATGCACATCTTGCACCCTTATGTGCACATTCTGCACCCTAATATGCACATTCTGCACCCTAATGTGCACATTCTGCACCCTAATGTGAACATTCTGCACCCTAATGTGCACAATCTGCACCCTAATGTGCACAAACTGCACCCTAATATGCACATTTTGCACACTAATATGCACATTTTGCACACTAATATGCACATTTAGCACATTTAATGTGCACATCCTGCACATCTTACACATTAGTGCGCACATCTTGCACACTTATCTGCACATCTTGCAAACTAATTTGCACATCTTGCACACTTATGTGCACATTCTCGCATCAATCAGCACATCTTACACTCTAATATGCACATCCTGCACACTAAAGTGCACATCTTGCACACTAATCTGCATATCTTGCACACTAATGTGCACATCTTGCAACCAAATTTGCAGATCCTGCAACCAAATGGGCGCATCTTGCGCCCAAATGTGCACATCTTGCACCCAAATTAATATATACATCTTGCACACAAATTCTCTTCTATAAATAAACTCAACTATACAGATGTCATAATGACATCATTATACGCCATTATGACTTTATAGCTGCACCTGCGATTTCATGACCTACCTTATTTAGGATACAATGTAACCCATACTACAAGGGATACAGAATGCCAGGGCAGTCCCCAGTGCTCCACCTAAGATTGCAGGTACAGAATAAATGACGTCATAGGTTCTGGACACTTCTACACACTTCTTACTGGCAAGCTGCCAGCGCGTGCCGTTGACACGAAAGGTCGTTTCAAAGTCAAAGCTGCAGGTGCAGAATAAATGACGTCATAGTGAAGACGACGTCATAATACTGACGTCATTGTATACTTGACGTCATAATACTGACGTCGTGGAATACTTGACGTCATAATACTGACGTCATGGAATACTTGACGTCATAATACTGACGTCATTGTATACTTGACGTCATAATACTGACGTCATAGTGAAGACAACGTCATAATACTGACGTCATAGTGAAGACAACGTCATAATACTGACGTCATTGTCTACCTGACGTCATAATACTGACGTCATCATGACGTCATAATGCTGACGTCATAATACTGACGTCATCATGACGTCATAGCTGCACGTGCGGTTTCCCGACCTTGTTATCCAGGCTTCTTCTACTACTTATGTCATTGAAAAATAATTTGACGAACATCTAATGCAATGCGGAATTGAGTTAGTATGTGTGCCTTCATGCGTGTCTAATTTATTTGATTTAAAAAGTTGAGCAGTCTTTTAAAAATCTTAATTTTCATATATTTCTTAATTTGAATCCTTATCTCTAATCCATTTTTTAATATATTTGTAACAGAGGAAGTTTTCGTTTTTCTTTCACTTTTGTGATAAAATTTATAAACTACAAAACCAATCAGAGAGAGCAGTAAATTACACTCATCATACGCCTCTTCTCCGATTTTGTACCCCAAAACAATCTTGTCAAGCGATTTCATGTTTAAATTGAATCCCAAACTAGAAAAGAATGATTGGATTAGTTCCCAAAAGGATATCAATTCTTTACATGTAATAAAATAATGTTTATAATCCTCCGTTACTTTGCATTTTGTACATACATTCGATGTAATTAAATTCCATTTTTTCAATAAAACTCCATTTGGCAGGATATTGTGTAATAATTTCCATCGGAACATCCTCTCACTGTTAACAACTATTTTATTTGAAAGGAAAAGGAATGCATGTTTTATTTTACTTTCATTTGATAAATTAAATTCTCTCCTCCAAATTTATATCGAATTACTTTTTTATTTTACGACTATTTAGGAGTAATCTATAGGAAGAATTATTCTCTAAATCTTTTATACATATTTCTTTTTTATTCTCATCCAAAACGCGCACTTCTTCGGAACCTATAGGACTAATCTTTCGTCGAAATGATTTCAATGTGTCCTTCCAGTTTTTGGGAATAGAACGCTTTATTATATTTATTTCAGAAATCCAGTTTGTTTTATTGTTCAGTGATTGCAATATTACATTTTGGTCAAAATCTCCATTAACATTCAACATATCTCTTATGTAAATTATTCCAGAATTTATCCAATTTTTGAAAAATAATGATTTTCCCTGGAACGTTATGTTATCATTTCCCCATATTATTTGATTTTGAATTTCCCTTGTATTTTCGAAAGGAACATTCGTTTTAAACTTAACCCATGACTTCAAAACATAGAAGTAAAATTCCGGTAGATCTTTGACATATGGTATCTTATTTATGTTCTTTATATTCATTTTAAAAATTAATGAGTTTTCCCCAAATTTATTAAAATAAAATTTTGGAAGCTGTACCCAGCTAGCTTCACTTTCAGAGATTATTCTTTTTATCCACATTATTCGAAGCATATCAATATGTGACGTCACATCTCTAATTTTTAAACCTCCTTGTTCGTAATCGTTTATTAATACCTTTCTTTTCACCTTGTCTATTTTGTCATCCCATATAAATCGGAAAATCATTCTCTCTAATTCATTTATTTGTAAATCACTTACTGGTTGTACGCTACTGATAAAAGTTATTTTCGGAATGATAAAATTTTGTATCACCACATTTTTACCAATGATTGTGAGTTTTCGTTTTTTCCAATTTTTTATCAATCTATCGATAGAGCATATTTTCTCTTTCCAATTTAAATGATAATTCACTTTTGTATTAGTGCCAAAAATAAAACCTAAAGATTTCACCTGATCAACCCATTTTATGTTTTCATAGGTCCTACTTTTTCCCTTATTTTTCCCCAAGTAAATTCCCTCAGTTTTTGATTTATTTAGTTTCAACCCAGATACTTTTCCAAAATTCTCTACAATGTTTAAGGCAACGGGTACATCTGTTTGTTTCAAAAATAAAGTTGTGTCGTCTGCTAGCTGAGCGATCTTAACGTGTTTTCTGTTCAATTTAAGGCCTTTGATGTGCATATTTGATCTTATTTTTATAGAAAGAATTTCGGCTGCAATAACGAAAATCAGACAAGACAACGGGCACCCTTGTCTTATTCCACGGAATAGTTTATAACTCTCTGTCAACCAATTATTGTTTTTAACCCAGGCAGTGATGTTAGAGTACAATACTTTTACCCAATGAATAAAGGATTCCCCAAACCCGAATTTTTTCAAAGTTTCGAACATAAAACCCCATTCAATCGTATCAAAAGCCTTCGTAAAGTCTAAGAAGATAATGCATGAATCTAAATTGAATTTTTCCGAATAATCTATAATGTCTTGAATCAATCTAATATTAAACCCAATGAATCTGTTTTTAGTGTAACCATTTTGATCGCTACTTATTATACTTGGCATAACATTTTTTAAGCGTGGCGCGAGGGCATATGCAGCTATTTTATAGTCATTATTTAGAAGACTTATTGGTCTCCAATTCTTTAATTGATAAGGATTATCTTTTTTAAAAATCAACGATAAAATACCATGTTTTTGAGTACTACTAAGCTCTCCCTTAACATAGGGGTTTGTTTTTACTTAATATCTCCGTCCCTAACTGGCCATCGGAAAATATCATGCATCCATGGCAACTCCGTCAACATTTTGCATTTACACAGTGCCTTTGAATTGTTTAGTCCGAGACCCATGTTAAATGTATAGTATTATCATAATCTCATTCTTACGAAAGCCCAATAGTCTAACAGAAAAAAAAATTTATCTCGTAATTACCGGAAAAGATCTCGCAATTACGAGATAATTTTAAAGTCGTAATAACGAGAAAATTAACTCGTAATTACGAGAAAAAATCTCTTAATTACGAGATAATTATGTCGTAAAAACGAGATAAAGTCGAAATAACGAGAAAATTTAAAACTCGTAATTACGAAATCTTTTCTCGTTATTACGACTTAATTATCGCGTTATTACGAGATAATTTTTTTTCTGTGATACTTTTCGGCTTTCGTATATTCTGAACAGAGACAACGAAAAAAAAAAAAATTCTTAAACTATAGGCGTAACACTTCTATGTTATCGCGAGTCCCCCCTCTTAATTATTCTGTACGTTTATTGTCAAGTCAAAACATAGGCCGCATGGATCCAGACTATGATCATATTTATTTCATTTACCCCTTATTAACAACAATTTTTCAATGGATATTAGAAATATGAAGCTTAGGCCATATATCTAATGTACATTACTGTTTTTAAAAGGATTGTCATATTTGGTCAATAGTAAGTTTGTGGAAGGTACACAAACGAACCAAAAAAAGGTAGTATGTCCATCATTTAAAAATAAAATGTCTAACCAAGGATTTACAAACTTGGGAAAAACTGTAAGGTACAGGTACTGTAAGGAATTCAAGGTAATTTATTCCAGATTCATTTATACTGCAAGTATCCTTGTTTGATTTTGTGGAAGTTCTGTGTCCATTGTTAGTTGCGATGTTTCCTTTATACCTAGCTTCTTTTATATTCAATCCATATTAACATCGATGCACAGTTCTACGAGGGCTGATTGATATGTTGTGAGTCTCGGTTTTCTTGGATGCAAAAGGTATTCTGCCGAAAGATTATCTCCAAAAGGATAAATAATCAATGGCACTTACTGTGCTTCACTTCTGACACAGTCACGGGAAAATGTTACTTAAGCTCCCAAGTTAAAGATATCACTTGAGATAGAATTTTTCATTAATTGCTTTTAAAAGCCCCTGTCACACTTATACGTTCTCTAAAGACGTTCTTACTACGTCCTTAAAATTTTTCATGAACGTAGTGAGAACGTGGCATTTTTCACTCGGAAGGGCTCTCCGAAACAATAATTGACGACTCCAATGCGTCTGCAACACGACCTTCAACGTCCGTGACACGTTAGCAATAAGTCCTTCCCGTCTTTAATACGTTCAGTCAAGTTCCCACTACGACCCGCCCAAAGTTCACACTACGACGAAGGCGTCTGTGTTACGACAGTACTGCGTTTATTCTACGTTCTCGAGGTCCTTACTGCGTTCATGCTACGATCATGACAGTCACGTTCAAGGGATAAATTGTTTGGACGAGGTCTTTTTTGTTTTACTTTTATGAGCCATAAAACCGAGAACGTGATAAGGACGACAGAGACGTGACGATCTCCATATGATTATATGTAAAAGTTTTAGCAGTCCGTACTACGACCCCACTACGTTCGCGACACGTTTCTAATACGTCAATGAAGTTCTCAATACGTTCGCAAGAAGTCCTTTACACGTTCTGTCATCAGCGCGTCCTCACTACGACAGTCCAAAACGGTTGTGGTGGCTCGGCGTACGGGCATGTTCGTCGGCGTCCTTAATACGATCTCAATACGTATCGCGAGTTCTTATTACATTTCCGCGTCCTTACTACGTTCACTCCACGTTTCGTACCATTTTGGTGGTCGTAGTACGAACGCCATGCGAGAACGTGAAGGTGTGACAGGGACTTTAGTAATCCTACAAGACGTGTTACCAATTGAAATTCGTAAACATAAAAAGGAGAGTTTGGGTTCACTGTTAGCTTCCGATGGAAATTTTTATTTTGAACTTTATATAAACGTTTCACAGAGCGTAGAAAAAAATCATATAAAAGGCAAGGAATGATAAAAAGGCATACAATTATGATATAAAAAGGCATAATATAATGTTAAAAAAATTGCATATAAAATATTTCAGAAAAGTAAGTTTATTATCAGTGATCTTCTTGAATAATATATGTAAAAAGAATATATAATATGGAAGACAGGAAATGACTAGCACTTGGTTTGGTATATCACTTTATAAGCACCTATATATTTTGAAGCAGACAAACATGTGGCATTCTCATGGGTACTTCTGACATATTTTTAAGACATCGCCGTTATAAGTGATTTCATGTAAGCAGCCGCCGTGACAGAGGCGTATGGCTGCCATTTATTCCTTGAACCATCCTGATAGTCGGCTATGCCCCTGATTATCAGAAAACTCTCATTCCTATTGCCTTCTAAGGAATTCAATATAGCGTCAATGTTAATATCTAAAGCCCTGATTCCATATTTTTGAGCAAATGGAAATTTCAGCCTATCTGTATTATGGATAATTTTACCGCTGCCTATGACGCCATGATGTACGTTACACTCCCCCTCTTTATACCCCGCTGCCGGCTTAGGGTGTTCTACCTCTATGACAGTTCCATTTTGTTTTGTGTAGAACAATCTATCTGTTTTAAGTGGCGGACGATTGAAACTTGAATCTTCTGCTTTCAAAGCATACTTTCCTTCCTCGATGTACTTGTCCCACGGCTTCACGCCATTTTTGTCTCGTTCTACTAACTGTTTGATACTTATGGCAACATCTTGTAGCTCACTAAATTTGCTGCACCACTCTTTGGTTTTGAAGTCGTAACCCTGTGCATTGTCTGTTTTCTCTACTTTTTCACAATGTGCATATATGGGACCACTTGTTACGGTAGCAACTGATACCACCACGTCACCAAGACGCGCATGCTTGCTGCCATCTCTGTAATCTGGTACTGAACCGCCAACTCCGGTTAAAATCACATGATCCACTTTTGAAAATGTTCCTGAATGACGAAGAGGAAAACATTAGACGCACAATAGCAATTTTGTTCAGTGAATGCCAATACAAACAAACATATATACTTATATAAAAAGATGTATGCAAGGTTTCTTACCAAGTAGCCTTGTTACCGTATTTTCTGCTGCAATTCTTATCTCTTCCTCTTTCCCTTGCTGTCTTGACACCTTAGTGGACACAACATTAAATTTACCTATTTTGCCCACGGTATACACCTGCGACTCACCTGCAAAAAATCGGATAAATTCTATAAATGGCATTATTTTATCTCTCTAGGTCGAGCAAGGAAAGATAACCCAGACTAAAGTCAAACTTTCTTTGTCGTTCAATATGTCCTTACGTATACGAACGCATACCCTTGCAAATAAAGATATAGCATCAAAATGTATGTTACTTACTCTAAAACATTTATCACATACCCTCAGTTTTATGTCTCACATAAGTAGTTTTCTCTTCTATCATGGCATCCACTGCCAGTTTCTCACAGTAAAGTGTCGTGATGATAGCAATGGTTGGCTGCTCTTTGCCAGTAAGCTGGGGTAAATTCTTTACAACTTTAACCTCTGTCAAGAAAAGGGAATACAATATACATATATGACTTTAAGGTCACATCAAATCTTATTTTTTAATGCAATTTCTGTCATCAAAACCATTGCAAACAATAACTTAACATATAAGAAAGAATTCATATATTTCATTTGAATATATATTTTGTCTAATGTTGTCTATGTTCTCAATATGTATAAGATAAGAATGAAATAAGCATGTAAACTTTCAAACGTATTATAATCATGTAGAAGTTATGCGAAAAGATATCTGGTAAGGAGTAAGCGTCACATTATTTATGATAAAAATCCTCACCATGTGTAGTATCTTGCTCTCCTCCGCTCTGTATTCTCAACCAGAACCCCTCCTCCACCTCTTTAACAAGTCCCCTCTTCTGTAAATCAGCTAAAAATACCAGCGCCGTCATGGCATCAGAGGGCTTCACTTTACAGTGTCTGAAATAAAGAGACGTTCAAATGAAGGATGATTTTAAATGCACAAAACTCCTTACAAGCACCGCTTCATCGCCGGTTCGTCCAGATGCTCCACAAAACCTCTTTCCATTTTGCTTACGAAAATATTAAATCGCATCAAGAAAGGTCTTCAAACATACTGCGAGACAACTTTTTCCAGAACTGGAATCAATCAGATGTGGATCCTAAAAATTCTAAGGAACTTTTGGAAAATTTAAAAGCCACTAATTTCAATCATATAACCAGCATAAAGTCTTTCGACATCTCCACGCTCTACACTACCATCCCACACCAAAAACTCAAAACAGACTTGACAATATTATTCGCAATCACCTTTCAAAAAATTGTAATAGGAGGTACAAATGCCTCGTCATAGGGCGTGAGGATGCTTACTTTGTGAAGGAACACTCTGATTCAAATTTAAAAAGTATACCGAAGACGATAACATCCGGATGCTTGAGTTTTTGATTGACAACATTTTTGTGGTGTTTGGAGGAACCGTATTCCAGCAGATAGTCGGAATTCCCATGGGTACCGATTGCGCCCCACTTATTTTTATATTCATACGAAGCTGACTTCATCCAGACCTTGCTCTCGACTGGGCGAAAGCACCTCGCATGTCAGTTCAATTTTACCTTCAGATACATAGATGACGTGTTGTCCATCAATAATCCGGAATTTAAGGACCTTCTACATGAAATCTATCCTCATGAACTACAGATCAAGGAAACAACAGAGAGCGACAGATCCGCTTTGTACTTAGATATACTTCTATCTTTCGACGCTAACGGCCATTTGAACACCTCACTCTATGACAAACGAGACGATTTCAGCTTCCACATAACTTCCCTTTCATGAGTAGCAATATTCCGTCTTCTCCTGCTTATGGCGTTTTTGTTTCTCAGATGATACGGTACGCCAGGGCATGTTCCAAATATGAAGATTTCATCATAAGAGCCAGACGGCTTGCAAGTAAGCTGCTTGTTTAGGGTTATGTTACACAACGGCTGAAATCATCATTGCGGAAGTTCTTCGGTCGCTACGGGGATATCATAAAAGCATATCAGATCCCCCTTTCCAGAATGATCAGTGACATACACTGTGATTGAATGGCTGTCGTCATCACCAAACAAGACATACCTGATCTGTACATCAAAATGTACATCGAGACAATCACCGAATTTGAGAGGTTTCCATGGAGCTGTTGCGACAGGTGTTGCATGCAATTAGGAGACGCTTACTCTCCCCGGGCACCTGGTCTCACTTCGGAATGTTGTTCATTCCGGGGTTCGCAACCGTTTCGTTGGGAATTTTCACGATTTTGCCTTGCCTTCTCGACTTTGAGACTGAATAAATGTTAGGTACTTCTTTGATGTTTATTTGGATAGTGACATCGTTAATAGCGAGCGAAGCTCGCTCTATGGTAACGCGTATACACATATCTTATTAAGAAAATATGCTGAATCAAAGATTGAGAATGTACTACTATGCTTTCAAAAACTTTCGTCCCCTCGCAGACAGAGTTGCTGCGGAGATGCTGGATATTGCCATTTAAATTTTTTTTCGACTCCAAGTAGACGTATATGTTATACTCAATTTTTGTTTATAAGTTAAATTTATCGAAAATATTTTTCGTAAATCAGGTAACGATAAACATCAACAAGGCGGCGTAACCACGGGAAATCCGACATTTCCGGTTTTAAACGAGACGTTTCGCTCTGATTGCTTTTCTCGTCTCGGGTGGTTTCGTACTGTCAGAAGTCGGAATATGTTTGTTTTTTTCTTTTGTTCTTAAGTAATTTATTTTCAGCTAGCCTAAACATTATTCTTACAAAATAAAAATGAATTATAAAGAACCATATCTTTAATGAACCATATTTTAAGCCCCCCCCCCCCCCCCCCTTTAAAATGTTCATCTGCTGGTCTAGATCAATTTTACAAATGCTTCCGTGTTTCCACTCGCCTCATACTACATGTACCTTTTTTGGCAATCATCAAACAGAAAGTTTTGTAAGATAAGATAAACCATCATAGTCAAAATAAAAAAGAAAGATCTGTTTTTTATTTTTAAATAATCATATCTATTTTCTCTCCGCTCGTACAAAAGGCTTTGCCTTGATTCATATTAATATATAGTAATACAGAAGTGTTCCAACTCTTTAATAACTTCTGGCACTAAATTTCAAACCAATCTTAATGCACCAGATACGTGATTCTAATAGTAAACCTTAATCAGTGGTACTTATGAAATGCCAAAGTGATGTCTGACACAGCCAAATATATTTCAGTAGCGCCCTCTGGTTACATATTTTTTTAATTTAAAGGCTGGGTTGGTACTATCAAAGAAGACAGGTAAATTTTCTGTCATTTCCTCACTGACCGATGTAGGGTTTAGATCTCTAATCGCTATCTGATTGGTCCGATTTATTCCTTATACCCCTCTCAAATTTTGATTGACAGCATAAAACGGATGATATTGGGGTATCACCTCAGCAAAATCAAGTTTACCTATCGGTAAGTCTCTGATGTAACACACCGCTCGCGAATCTAGGAACATCACATGAGTTGATGCCGCTATCATAAAAGCAGGTATATCACCCCCACCGAACCTACGACACTTAGGTATGCATATTGATTACCACTCGGTTGAAAAACCCGGCCTTTAGATTTATGCAGTTACTTTGCAGCGCGGCTCCAAATTTATTGTAGGGCCGATTCAGTAGCGTAGTAAAATGAAACATTTGACCAAAATAGCATTGGGGGTACATGTATGTATTAAATGAGTAAAAGAAGATCCTGACGACAATCTCAACAGCACTCACAACAGAGCACTAAATTGAGCATCGACGGACATTAAAGAGTCAGTAGGAGAGAACAAAACAGTTTCATCACATCATAAAGCGAATATGAACTATAGATAAGAAGAGGGATCAAATGAAAAATAAAAGGAAAGAGTAAACACCTAATGCTACTGTAAATGGGAACACTCCGTTCGTCATAGACTAGGCATAGAGATTACACATACATATAGATGAGAAATATACATTTGCAGGTTTGCAGATGACAGTATGGGTTTAACTCTTGGAAAAAGGCAACTTCTAAAGAATTATTCAGCTTTTAGATATGATACAAAGACTTTTTCATAGAAAGATATGCACATCAATGTAAAATTTATGTACCTCATTAGATCTGGCGTTTTCATGGCATTAGGATAGGCGTCTTCTAAACATTGTAGTAGTTTTTGTTTTTTTAGCAATCCATAACAGGGAGTGTTTTATTTTATTCCGTCTTGCTTCTTTTCCAAAATCTTTTTCAGCATCTATAAAAGGCAAAAAAGTGAAACCTTATCCGGTGCCAGCGCTAGCAAAGAAGAACAAAGTCGTCAAACATTGCTGCAAAGATGGAATTTTTTTCGACCTTCTTCAAATGAAAATAAGTTATTTGAGAGGGAGAGTTTGCATGTTTACCTAACAGTTCAGCAAATTCCCACTGTCCTCTGGAAGCCGTATCGGTGGATACCGACAAACAGTTGACATTGAATTGTCTATTTGCGGGTACTGGCCAATGTAAGAATCGACCGTGTCCATACTTAGCTCCCCTCCCAACCTCCACCTTGTGATCTGCCCAGCTGATCCAGAAATACCTGAATTCTTTCACGGATATAATGTTCATTGTGATAGCTTCTGCGACAACAGTACCGCCTGCTCCGTATCTTATAACGGATTTAGTGTTTCCGTCGGCGCCGATGACGATTTCGTACGTTTTGCGGTCTACGTCACCGTAAACTGCGGATAGTGCAAGGTGGGCGTCGCCTGCAGCTTTGACCATGAACGTGATGAACGTCTTATTGCTGATAGGGATTTCTGGTACCATCATAGGGTCGTACAAGGCCGGGGTGAATACTGATGTGAAGCTCTCTGCAAATTAAATATTACATTTCCATTACCATCTTATTTTTTCTACCATCGCTTAACTTTTAAATCTAACAAAAACTATGTTATCCTTGCTCTCTTAAAAGCTGTAAAAAGGAGCATCATGAATCCTTCAAGAAACAACAATTGGAGAAATAAAGGAAAAGAATTATCAATTGATGGAGGCTTTTTGAAATTTCGAAAATTCAAAATGGTTCATTCAGTTATGTTCAGCAGGTCAGCACGTACAGGCTACCGTTTCATAATTACATCATACTGATGCTCCGGAAAAATACTGATCCTTTCTAAAAATGCTAATGGTGTGGTTATCAGGGTTACATATACAGAACCCAAACATTTAACAGAAAATTCAGAAGTCCAAATTTATGCAGAAGACACGATACTAATATACCAGTATATTACATGATACACCCGTTATGAAGTTTCATAAAGCCATTTCATAAATATATGATATGATAACACGTTACATATTGCTCTGCTTGAATGCGATTGGTCAAGTTTGGAACCTAATCACATAATCCTTGACAAATGTGACCTTTCAAATATCGGTCAACTGTTAAATTCAGACCCAGAGTCAATATCAGTGACTGAAATTGTTGTTGTTGAATTAATTCTTGCATTAAAATACTATTCAAGATTGAAATACTTTTCTCTTACGCAGAGAATATCTATTCGATGGGGACACTACTTCTCATGGCGTAGCAGATGACTTCCAGATCACGGCGTGATTCGCCTCTGTAGTTCTCGGAAACGTTGATTTCACGTTAGAAATACACATTTTTTTGGCAATATCATGTGATAAAAAGAATCTCAAATGAATTTTCATTTCATACGATGTATTATGAAACTCGTTGTGCGTTTTATATCCCCTCGTCAAGGCTCGGGAATGAAAAACGCACAACTCGTTTCATAATACATCGTATGAAATGAAAATTCATTTGGGAACATCCTATATATATTAAAAATATAATATATATAATAATCCTAATTGTAAGACAACGCCACAAGATATATAGCACTTTCCGGAGTCCACGTAGTTGTGGAGTTCAATTGATTTTAGAAAGTACTTGACTGTGTTCAGAACACTGATGAGGTGTTTACAAGAAACTTCAAAAGAGTTCCGTCTATGTGATTTGACCTAAAACATTTATCGTTTACAGTCACTGTTATCTCAGTGGCTTTGTCATCATCTGATAGCGATTCAATGGTGTGTTCCCGATTCGTCGACTTCAATTATATGATAATCACCTTAATTGGGTGTCAAAGGGGCCATCTAAGGGGCACAGGTAGACTAATAATTAACTAATTAGTATAAAGTTTACCTGTAGTTTACCTGTCAAAGTGTATATGTGATGAGTATAGAAAGCTAAGATTTGATCGTGTGATGTAATGTGTCTTTGTTCAATCTGTTAAGATGTCTTTATATAAATACACTTTTCAAATATAGATATATACATGTACATTGTATATAGCATCAACACTCGTCGTTCAAAGATATCAAGAGCTGTGTTCATGGGCTACAGCAAAATAAGAAGAAGAATAATGTAAATTATTTTACTTACATTTATTTCATTTCATGAAAATATGTCATATTTGAATAACGAAATGGTTCCACAGTAGTCGATGAATGGTTCGGTAAGGTATGTGATGTGCGCCTTATCTCTGTCCACGAGTGCCATGCATCCTCAATTGCGTCCAGTGGAATAAGTGGTGGTATGGCTGCCACCAATGTCTTTACTGCGTTGTTGTCGTGGTAGGGTAGTTGAGGTCCGGTTACCTGGGCTCGTCTCCACATACACTGAATATAGTGGAAAAGCATCCCTTTGTTGTCAACACGGACGTGGATTGCGTATATCTGGTGGAACAGGGAAGGGCAGGTGTAAAAGGCTCCGTCGCAGTAGATTGTGTCGGCTGCAGCTAGGTCACAAAGGTTGTTGTCGGTGGCAAATACGATGGTCCGCTGTGATTGGTGACTCTCGTCTTGTCAGTAGGAATCGGTCGTCGGTTGCTGTCTCTCCACTTGCCGTCTAGTGTGAAGTAGTATTGTATCTTGGCTTTGGATATTGCGGGCGTTGTTTTCCGTCGATTGACATCGTCCCAGTTAATTTTAAGTCCCCTACCGGCTACGCCGAAGGGGACTCTTAGTTTCCTCTCGGTTTGTCAGTCCGTCAGTCCGTCTGTCCCATTTTCAGCTTTACAGACTCTTTTTCGCTGTTGTTGCATATATTGAACTTTGCAGATGATGAACTGATTTTGGTATATGAATACGATGTATATCTTAGTATGATACAGTCCAAGTTTGATTTTGGTTTCCATTGACCTATTTTTACAAGTGGACTTAGCAAATTTCATGAAATTTTAAGTTTTCCGGACATTTCTTGGCTGTTATTACGAATTATGAGCTGATTTTTATTATGTGAAAACATTATAATACAGATCAAGTTCGACTTTAATTTCGATTGACCAATTTTCGCAAGAGTTATGGCCCTTGGACTTGGCAAATATCATGAAAATCAGTTTTCCGGCCTTTGCTTGGCTGTTATTGCAGATAATGAATTGATGAATACAGATGCAGGACATAAATTTATGCCGATAAGGGACTTATATCGCTCAGAAATCATTAAAATTTAAAAAAAATGTACGTGATTCCGTATGTGTTTAGATTGAAAAAGAATTTTATCGATTGTATTTTTCTGTTTTGAGTCGCCGTATTGGTTCAAATTTCGCTTTACCTACGTTTTCATTTATTTTATGTACTTTTTTCAGTTTCAATATTTTCAATCATTTATATAATTTTTTTTTCAATCATTGATATACAAATTTTTATGATCAGTTTGTTGATAGTAGAAATATGTTACTTTTTTTCATTAAATGCATGTATGGTATTAGCAAAAATAGATAAATAAGATAAATAGAAAAGAAGGGAAAAAAGAAAAGGAAAAAAGAGTACATACTTTATATGAAAGGTCAATGAAAAGAGTACTAATTAGTTAATGCTTAATCTATATGTGCCCTTTTGATGGCCCCTTTAACACCTATAATCACTTAATTGAAGTCGAAGAATCGGGAATAAACCGATTCAATAGATACTTACTGATTGGTGGCAGTGAATCCTCGGGTGATTCCTCCTCTGTCTGTTGTACCTCCAACTCTACACGCTTTATTACTGGATAAACCCTCAGTAAAACCAGGGCCTTCTTTATAAAACCTATGTAATCTGTAAACATTAATATTCATGAATATAGTTATTTTATTATACCGATACCCTAATTATATTTCCTATGTATGTTCCTGAAACGTTTATTTCTTGGAAGGGGCAACTGAAATAACACAGATTTTCCAGAATTATGTCAAAGAAACAAATTGATGAGTTGCAGAAAATCACGCCAATAATCGATTTCTACACTGATTAATTGACATTTATAATTTGAGAAATACATTTGATTACTTAGTACTATATCCCAGGAAGAACTACATTAGCTCATTAAAAATCCGAAGGACTTTTAACACAATCAACTCTTAATCAGCATATTAGTACATAAACTTATGGTTTCTACTCGAAAACATCATCATATTTTACCAGAAAATTATTTGATTAGACTTGCTTAAAAATCTGCTCACTTTTTGGAAAACTTGAGGGATTCATTAGCTCCTGGAAGTAATCTGTAAATGTCTTTTTCTTGACTACGCCGTCAGCTTTTCCTCTGAACCAAAATCGGAGTGTCCAGTAATCCTGTCAATCAAGAACAAGCTCACATTGAACCATACCCCACATAACACCTACTTTCACACGCAAGATCTTCAGATGTGTTTTCAGCTCATGTATTTAAGATTCGTCATATCTTTGCACACACTTACATTTGTACATTCATAATGCTGACAAATCCAAAAAGAGTGATGGATTAAGTTTTAAACAGAAACCCTCCACTAACAAACGTCTCATCGATCAAGCTTTATTCTGTATGCTTTTTGCCCTCCTTTTACGAGTGCTTTCTTCTCGTTATCTTTTTTCCAAATCAGTTCAATGATATTTTTAAGTTATTTATAAAGAATAGTTATACAATGTACATACTTGTAATGATTCATTATTTTGTTCTTCATTGACAAGGTAAGCCAAGAATTCCAGTCTACCCTCAGCAGGTTCCACATCCTGTAGATCTGAGGGAAAAGAAGTTCAGATTATCAATAAACAATCTCATACATCAAGCTGCAAGAAAATTCTACTCACTCAATCATTGTTTAAACAAAAAAGGAAGCACAATGCTCGATCTTTAATTGGATCTGAACAAATTTTGATTTTTACCATCTAGGATCTTAATGATACCTTTAGCGGCCTTGTTAATGTAGATGCCTTTGTACGGTCCTCCACACACATGGTGTACTCTAGCTGGATCTATCTCACTGTTAAACATCCTCTCTAGTCTCATCACAGCGTGGCTGTCACGCTTGGACGCCGTCATCACAATCTCTAAGATTTTCGAAAGTAAATGAGAAATACAAGAAGTGAACCAAAGTGTTACCTTGAAACGTAGCGAATAAAAATATTGTTAGGTAAAATATGCGTTCATTTTTGATCTATGATTACCAAGTTTTCACTAAAACATAATTTTCTGGCCGCTTTGCAAACTGTGTTTGTTGATCACCCATCCGAAAGTTTGTCGGACTTCTCAGCACATGGAACATGAGAGCATAGACAGACTGACACTTATGACGTGCTGTGCCTTTCATGCTGATTGTATTGTTGATCACCATTCAGAAAATTGGTTTGACTCCTCAGCTCTTGGATACTCTAGTATTATCTTCCATAAAGGCTACATCTCTTTACAAACCCTACAGCTATTTTCAAAGCCAAACTGCTTGTCTATCACAAACTGTTGTATGGGAGTGAAGTTATTTTGGTCTTAAATTTTGGATCAATTTGCCAAAGTATTAAGGGATCCTCATAATAATGTGCATTTTACAGTTTTCATTTGTGATCATTGGATCAGCGTAAATATATATATCCATGCAGTGGCCAAGAAAGGTTGTCCCTAGCTTTCAAGATACCCTATTAACACCAATATTTTTTATAAAATAGGCAAAGTATCAGGACTAGCATCGTTGTGATTGAGTTCCAAGTGAAATGAAGGCTAAGTATAAAGAGGAAAAGTTTAAATGATGCTATATTAAATTTGAAGACGTTTAACATTGAAGACCGGGAAGATATATTTGAGACAGCTAGAGACAGCTTAAAACATTATAAATCAATTCAATCGTATTTCGTGAACGACCTTCCCGTTTATCATTTATATAGTAACATGTACGATACTTTGGTTCTCATTAGGTCAGAGTGTATACAAAAATAATGCGTAGTGGTCAAGAAAATAATACTTAAGTGTTCCAACTCTATACCTTCATAAAGAAAATTATAGTTTTTCTGTACCAGACACGTGTTTCGAATATTAAAGTCTCATCAGTGAAAGTTTCCTTTTCAACATCAAGATACTCAACCAACGCCAATATTTTCTGAGTTTGTTTTGAAAATTTCAAGAATTACAGCTTTCTTGCTTAGAAACTAGTACGCATCATTGTGATCCCAGAAAAAAAGTTCAAACTAAAGTAAGAGGCTAAGTAACGAAATATGTCATTCACAAATGCTACCTTAAAGAGAAAATAAAGTTGTAAATACGAAATAAGATTGAAGACCAGGAAGATAACTTGGTGACGGCTATAAAATGATTCAATCGTATTTCATGAATGAATGAATGAGTCTTTCCTTTCGCCTTTCATTTAGTTACAATAGTAAAGATATATGTTTCCCAATAAAGACAAATCATTTTATTTTCTGCCTTTGGCGTGATGAAGTACATCTATATAAACCGTTGACAAAGCTAGAGGCTGACATCATTCTAATGTACGTGTATGAATTATGAATGTTCGCCCTCAAGGAGCAAGTCGGATAACGCGCGCGACCACTCTCAACGTAGGTTATGTAGGGATCAACTTAGGTTATACTCAAGTATGTACACAGGGCGTTGCCGACAATTTTTTGCTGTTATGATAAAACGCGTAGGAAGTGCATATAAGGGTCTTCAGTATGTAAACAAAACGTCTATGTTATCGATTTCAATGTTCAGTGTTTCTGTGTATTTATGTATCGTTTGATATATTGTGCATACTAAATGCAGTGTAAATATTCATTATTATGAGGCAGAATAGCTAAGTCTGCCTTGTTATTGTATTGATTAAATCAAGCGATATGCAGGAGCTAATAAATTATGTTGATTATTTTGTAGAATAGATCATGAAATGAATAAAAAAATTAAAAAGATGAACTTTTCGATGGAAAGTGTATGCCAGTGGCGTAGACAAAAACATATATCAAATACGATGAAAATATAAATTAAGTACTATTTTAAAATTAGGTTTCATGCACTTTCCTTCTGTTTAAAAATGTTAAAATGTGCACTCATAGTTCTAGCATTTATGATCATATGCAAAATAGTCTGTAGCCGCTTGGTGACCTTGAAGCTCAATATGCATCCCAGGCAGCTATCCATTCTTAGACTAGCAGAAAATGTGTGAAACTCTATTTCTCAGTTTCGTCAAATCAATGTAAAAAAACTAATCTAAAAAGCATGTTAAATATTGTATAAAAATGCACAGTTATATAGCAGCTCACCTTCTGTATCCCCCGTCATTTCTGTAGCCATTCAGATTCCTGCATAAAAAGTCCCATATACATGTATAACGCTTGGTATAGTGAAAGGTAACCTCCGTGAACCGCCGCCTGGATCGATACTATATATAACCCTCTATTTAAGTGCCAAATTTGGTTATCTATACCACAAAAGCCCCAAATTTAAACACCCACTCTGGATGAATCAAAACCGGCTTGTGATGTAGGATGTACGCTAGGGTAATCAATGTCTGACAGGGGAACTCATTCAGATGAATATCGTTTATGCACGTTACATAATTCGTGGTCATTTGTGGGAATTTTCATGTTAAGACAAATTTTTCATTCGATGAATTTATGATAAGGTTTCTGGTGTATGCTTCCTATATTTTGTCATTTAAGGTTTCTGTGGTAAGAAAACAATCATACGCAATTTTTTTTAAGGAAGGAAAATATAAAGTATGTCCTTTTGTCTGAAAACCATAACGGCATACTTTCTCCCTCTCCGTCACTTTGCAAGATAGACAGGGAAACGTGCAAAGCCATTCTCATGTCAAGATGCTAAATAAATCTTTATGTCCATTGCTATACAGCTTTACATTTGACATCAAATTCTAATTTTGAATGTTGACCTTGGTATGCTTATAATCAATGAGACACATAATCATTTTTGCATGTTGTCAAGCTGATATGATTACCATGATGGTCGACATGATATCCCAGTTGGATAAGGTCTGTAACAGAAGGTATAAAATAAATTCACGCCACGACACCGGTCCAACCTACAAATTTCAAAACCAAAAAAGCAGCACCTCCCGCTTTCGGGTTGTAAATTTATTGCGATAACTACGAGGACCTTTGACTCAAACTTTTGGTATTAACTTCTGCCATACAGGAATAATAGAAATTTCAACCATTTCTTTTCTATTAAGCACATTTTCGCCTGAAGACGGACATTTCACACTGAAAAAACAAATAAATTTGAAATATGTATAACGTAATTCAAAAAGTTTCATCCGCAGTCCCAATCTCTTTCCTAGAGGTATAGCGACGGGTAGCGTCCTCTGTGAAAGAGATTGCCCTTCTCCACGTAGAATCGAGTAAAAAGGTCGGATACACATTGAGATAGCTTAAATATTTCGCCCGTCGTACACGAAGTTTCTCTTCGGTTCATTTTCACTCACAAAAATAACCGAATAGAAATGTTTAACGTCTTCAAATTCATTAGCATTATTTTAGGGCAGATTCATTTACAGCATGGACCAGACATGCACGTTTCGGGTATTTAACCCTCGTCAGTGATCCTCAATCTAAAGAATGTAATATGACCAAAATCTGTGAAAATTATGCCTTAAATATACCGAAAGACGTAGTAAGATGGCTGGTATATGACACTACAGGACCCAGGATTTGGAAATTTGAGAAAATTTCGTAAACAGAAATTTTGAAATGCGTCTGAAGAAACGACCAACCGAAATTGATCGAACTTCGCTACATGTGCACTCGGGGACTCCTGGTCCACCAGCAGTGACACTCACCAAGCGGTACAAATGTTTAACGTCTTCAAATTCATTAGCATCATTTTAGGGCAGATAAATTAACAGCATGGAACAGATATGTTCGTTTCATGTATTTAAAGAAACTTTGTATGAGACGGGCGAAATAATGAAACAGTATAACTCATAAACACAATAAAAAATAACATATTTGCTTAATAATGTATATAATTGTAGATGGCGCTAGGAATTTCCTAAGCTTTAAATTGATTACGTTTGCTTTTTCTTCTGAACCCTTTCAATTGTGTAATTGTTAGTTTCACCATATCTTTTTCGATATACATTTGTATTAACATCAGAACTGCTTTTTGTGCACGTAATCAGGATCTCCCTACCATTTGTTACTAAGGTAGCATATTTGGCCGCCCTCATTGAAGACGGTGCCAATTGTTTTCGTTGGTTTACGTGCAGTCTTTTGTGTTTGGTGTTTTGATGTTGTATTTGTCGTTTCCCTGTATGTCTCTTGTTGTCTATGTCTAGTCTTTGTCTTTTCCGGGGGTCGGGATCTTGCGTTGGATGTTGTAAACGAAATCATATTTGTTTTGTAATGAGTACCGCTTGTGCTACTTTATCTTATTTTTCGTGTTTACAAGGTAGTATGGTTTTATTTCCCTTCAATGGTGATATTCATAAATTTTTCCTTCAAAATATTCGCTTTCTTCCTTAATCTTTTTCTCCTTTTTTCTTTCTTCCCCTTTGCTCTTTCTTTGTTCTTTCTTTTTTCACTCCCCCCCTCTCCCCCCCCCAAAGGAGGAGGAGAAAGAACGACACAGGCCCCTCCTTGGCATGTCGGGCTCTATGTCGAGGAGAGGGTAGTGCGTGATACGTAAGGGATAGTCTATGAGGACAGAAAGTGAGGACCTGTGTTAGAATTGCTTTTCCCTCCCTCCCAATACCCGAAAGAATCCTAAAGGGACCGGTTCATTTCTTGTCCGTTGGGTCGACAGAAGCGATACACTGAATATTTCAAAAATACCCTTGAATCATGTACGTTATGAAGTTGCTTCTTGTTATCTGATGAAAACATTAATAATAATACGCAAACTTCTTCTTTTTAGAGGGCGTGAACTGAAGAATAGAAACAATATCTTGATAAAATGGATTCAAACAATAGAAACGATAAGTATGTTTGTTATAAACAAAGATAAAGAATATTTCTAGGCATTAGATGTATAATTAGGGATTATTGGTTCACCCATTTATTGAGTTTGAACTTCTATACTTATGATATGGTAATGATGCAAACAATTATTGAAAATGTTTCATAAATTCGTTTTTGCAAAAGCTGGTTCCTGTAAGAGTTATGGGCCTTCAGAGGTTACATTAAAATCTAGGGAAAAATTAGTTTTCAGCCATTGATTGGGGATCAAATAAGGATAGATGGTAAATTTCTACAAACAAAAAATTATCAAATTTCACTGCAAAATCTCAAGTTCACTATTTATATCTTCCGCAATTGATTTCCAAAGTATTAACTATCAAGGAGAGATAAGTCCTAAAATGACCCTTTTCAAAATAATTCTTTGTCCGACACCTACCACCCTATTGCAAAATTTTGTGAAATATCAAAAGATAAAGAATGACAAATATGGATAATGACCATAATATGAAATAATTTATACATTTCAATATCTTGGACATGACTTATTATACATCTACTGTCTATAACCTAATATTTGCAAAGCATTAATTAGTGCTTCGTGGCCGAGTGGGTTAAAGCGCTGACTCTTACCCAAAGAAACATAGTGTTGCTGGTTCGAATCCGCATTTAGCTCTATTTTTTTTCCAATAAAAGTTTATCAAATGAGAAATGTCATATTTCTGCATTTCTTCCCTTATTGTTTGTTTATTGTAATTATTTCGTTCGTCTCAATGATATATTAAACGTATTGTAAGCCTATTGCAAATAATCAAGACTTATCTATTTTGCGGTAAAATTTTATAACCTCTGTCCAGCAATGATGTCTTATTCTGCCCGCTCTAAAATAATTCCATGTAAATTCGGTGCTCATTGTGATTGAAACAGTCAGTTTCTGTCATATATTTTTCCAATGAATGAAATCTATAACATGAAAAATGTTAATAACGAAATTAGTGTAGATAAAACACATGTATATAATAAGCATCTAAAATCTTTTGAGCTTTTTCTATAAATAGCGTGAACCACGTGACCCAAATGCATGATGTTTTTATTTTCTTTTTCTTTTTGTCTTTTTCGGGGGTCGGGATCTTGCGTTGGATGTTGTAAACTTGTTATCTGATTAAAACATTAATAATAATAAGCATACTTCTTCTTTTTAGAGGGCATGAACTGAAGAATAGAAACAATTTCTTGATAAAATGTATTCAAATAATAGAAACGATAAGTGCAACGTTGTACGTACGTTTGTTATAAACAAAGATAAAGAATATTTCTAAGCATTAGATGTATAATTAGGGATTATTGGTTCACCCATTTATTGAGTTTGAACTTCTATACTTATGATATGGTAATGATGCAAAAATATTGAAAATGTTTCATAAATTCGTTTTTGCAAAAGCTGGTTCCTGTAAGAGTTATGGGCCTTCAGAGGTTACATTAAAATCTAGGGAAAAATTAGTTTTCAGCCATTGATTGGGGATCAAATAAGGATAGATGGTAAATTTCTACAAACAAAAAATTATCAAATTTCACTGCAAAATCTCAAGTTCACTGTTTAGATCTTTCGCAATTGATTTCCAAAGTATTAACTATCAAGGAGAGATAAGTCCTAAAATGACCCTTTTCAAAATAATTCTTTGTCCGACACCTACCACCTTATTGCAAAATTTTGTGAAATATCAAAAGATAAAGAAAATATGAAATAATTTATACACTTCAATATCTTGGACATGACTTCATTCATTATACATCTAATGTCTATAACCTAACATTTACAAACCATTAGCGCTTCGTGGCCGAGTGGGTTAAAGCGCTGACTCTTACCCAAAGAAACTTAGAGTCGCTAGTTCGAATCCGCATTGAGCTCAATTTTTTTCCAATAAAAGTTTATCAAATGAGAAATGTCATATTTCTGCATTTCTTCCCTTATTGTTTGTTTATTGTAATTATTTCGTTCGTCTCAATGATATATTAAACGTATTGTAAACCTATTGCAAATAATGTAATCAAGACTTATCTATTTTGCGGTAAAATTTTATAACCTCTGTCCAGCAATGATGTCTTATTCTGCCCGCTCTAAAATAATTACATGTAAATTCGGTGCTCATTATGATTGAAACAGTCAGTTTCTGTCATATATTTTTCCAATGAATGAAATATCTATAACATGTAAGGGTTATTCTACTGTCTCCGAGGGCGTAGCCCGAGGAGCAGTTGAATAACCCACTTGTTGCACGGCAATTGTTATGCCATCAATCATCACTGTTGATTGAGTAATTATAAGTCGTCAATCCGAGTAGGATAAAACTACTCATCATGACATGGTCAGTAAACAGTTAAGAACTTCACGCATTTTTAAATGTAGATTTCAAAGAAAACAACGCTAGAAAAAATCTGGTCCAGTATTTGTTGTTAAATTAGGGGAATTGTGATTAATATAATAAAGGGAAACTGATATTTGAATTTTTCAAACTACAGTGTGATTAGAGTACATACATGTAGGAAGCGGATTTTACGAGATGCGATTAAGGATTGTGCCCAAGTGTCCTTTTCTAACTTTCAATTCTGAATCATTAAAACTGAGCACACACAAGTTTTCCAACAAATATTCAAAACTACGGGAATACTCCGCTTTTGTGATACTAGTATATCCTTGTTTCTTTTCAAAAGTATTCAAGGGTACCAGTCAGTACATTATTCAATCGAAATATCTTGCGAGTTTCCTATGCATATTGAAACATTTGACAAAGAGCGGATCTAGAGCGGGCTGGAGTCAGGACCCCCCCCCCCCCCCCCCCCCCCCCCTATGGAATTAGTAAAAAAAAAAAATGATTTCCCGTTTCTATGTATTTTCTTTCAAGATTATAGGCTGGACCCCTTTCCCTTTTCCTGAATCAACCTTATAGGGAAAAATCTGGGTCCGCCCGTGACAATGAAAAAAGTATTTCAACCTGTAAATGGCGGGGTTTTTTTTTTTCTTAATTCCTATTATGAAATGCCATTTTAGAAATGCTAAAGCGAACATTCCTCCCCCCTTTTCTTTTGGTTGTGTTGTATTTTCAAAACGGGTGGCAATACAAGTCAGGTCAGTTAAGGACAGTTAACGGCTCAGTTGATCATTCAATGATGAGTTCAATCATTAATTCAATCATTGTTTCACAATGAAAAATATTGCACTGTCTGGAAAGGTGTTAATTACCGTCTACAACGTAGACCGTGCAACAAGAAAAATGTTAATAACGAAATTAGTGTAGATAAAACACATGTATATAATAAGCATCTAAAATCTTTTGAGCTTTTTCTATAAATAGCGTGAACCACGTGACCCAAATATCGCCTTCAGATGCATGATGTTTCATTTTCTTTTTAATGTTAACAACGTAACGTACATTGAATCCAAAATACTAAAATGAAATAAACAGTAAAACTCGTGAACACACTACGTGTAAATAAGCACTTGGATGAAATAACACATTTTGCTTAACGAAATTTATTGTAGATGGCGCTACGATTTTCCTAAGGTTTCTTCTCTTTTAGTTATTAAATTGATTCCGTTTGCTTTTTCTTCTGAACCCTGTCACGTTCAATTGTGTAATTATTAGTTTTACCACATCTTTTTAAAGTTATTAATGTCAAACTACTGTTTTAAAGTATACAGATTGCGCAACTTTAAATTTTAGAGCAGCCATGTTTTGACGTGTAACCGAAGGGACTTCCCCATTTTGTACAGTGCTTGGATACCACATTTTGTACAGGAAGTCTCTTTGTTCGAGCAATGTGTACAGAGTTTAAGATTCCAAACTTTTCTGGTTGATGCATCTTTTTTAACTTACATACGACACCGCTATTTTGACCTTGCATCACTTTGATACTCAAAACTATAATTGTTTATGTGGTGATCTTACACTGAGGAGGTTCTTATACATGCACATAGCAATCTTTGTGCTTTCTTCGAGGCATCTGCATAACCGGGAAATGGGAGGGTTTTGCCCACGTAATCAGGATCTCCCTACCATTTGCTACTAAGGTGGCATATTTGGCCGCCCTAAAACGGTGCCAATTGTTCTTTAACTCATTGTTGGTTTAGACCTGTGCAGTGTTTTGTGTTTGGTGTTTTGATGTTGTATTTGTCGTTTCCCTGTATGTCTCTTGTTGTCTATGTCTAGTCTTTGTCTCATCCGGGGGTCGGGATCTTGCGTTGGATGCTGTAAACGAAATCATATTTGTTTTGTAAAGAGTACCGCTTGTGCTACTTTATCTTATTTTTCGTCTTTACACGGTAGTATGGTTTTATTTCCCTTGGTAATATTCATAAATTTTTCCTTCAAAATATTCGCCACCTCAAAATCCGCCAATGCATGGATACCAAAATTGACCTTGACGTTGAAGTTCGACCTATTTTTGAAAATGAAAAACTTTAACCTTGGTCATAACTTTTGAATGGTAAGTGATATAAATGGCTTTCATATTTCACATAATGACAAATACAATGTAAATCTCTGTCTATATAGACCTTAATTTCCATGCGGATACCATTTTTTTTTTTTTTTGTATTTGTTTTGTTTTGTTTCTGTGTTTTTTTACCTCTTGCCCATGACATTGACCTTTGACCTTCTTTCGAAAAACCTTAAACTTGACTATAACTTTTCAATAGAAAGTAATAGCACGTACTTTCATATCTCGCACGCAGGGAAACTGTGTTCAAAGCTAAGAGAACAGAAACCAGGATACGTCCCTGCAGAAACAGAAACATGTTAACCCCCCCCCCCCCACCACACACACACACACACTTAATACCGATTTTAAGTTAATGTTGCGTCCAATCAAATTTTCCGGTGGATTTTTTTTTTCAAGCGCCCGCGATTGGTAAAAAAAAAAGACAGAGTTAAATTCCTTTTAGATCTACCTTTTTCGCCACCAGGGGATCTCGGTCACACAAGAGTTTCACGGCGTCAACGGCCAAGCCGGTTAGTAAGACAGAGAGACGAATGTTACATTACATACTGAAATCGTTAAAGATCAATTTATGTATGTTATATTGAAAGTGATTTTCAAATATCATATTCGATTTGTTTCTGTTCATTCATCGTTTTCTATTTCTCGAACATATTTCAAGCGTGTAAGTGACGAAGATCAGTATTGCACACGAGATAGACATGTGTTGAGAAACATTCTGTGGCAAATCTTTGTGTAAGCGTATCTCTTATTTGTTGATCAAGTCAGGAAACCCTAAATTTGATGTAGGTTATTTGATTTACTTTTTATTGAACAGCTGGTCGTTTCTTGAAATATTCAGAGCTCTTGAATGAAATCGTACCCATATGGACAAGAATTCCCCCCAGTGTTTTTTCTCACTTTTGGGGGTAGGGGTCAAGGCCGATGCGTTGGGGAAAATATTGCACATGAAATACTCAAAAGGGAAATTTTTAGTAAATTAAAATTATTGCAGGAACTGGAAAGCATCAATATAACTGGAGAGACTAAGTACAAACACTGAAACAGGTACATGAAAGGAACCATATTCTACTATTTAGATTCTGATTTCGTTGAATTTTACACATAATTTTAAAACAATTTGTTGCCAAAGAAAAAATCTTTTATATTGGGGGAAAATTTCTCTGACAGGAGGGGGAAAGTATTAGGGCTCTGCAGTTTTATTGTTATATCGATGCACCGTGATATTCTTGTTTGACCTTCGTACCGTGGTACGTTTTTCAAAATACCGGTTCTGGTTCAATATTTTACTTTACAGAGTAAATGTTGCATAAAAAGTATTCTAGTCAAAAACAACAAGCAAAAATATGTTTCAAAAATCAAATTCATGCTTACATGTATGTTTAACATCATTATGTTTCACAAGTGCTTGATCATGTTGATGAAGCCTGGCAGTTTAAAAATTTTTTTTTCAAGTTTCAACAGTTCTTCAACTTGAACTATTTTTCTTTTTTAAAGAAACACGACTTTTATTTAACTGTTTACGGCTTTATTTCTCTATTTTCTGCGTTACCAAACTTTGACCCAAGACAGAATAAGAAATTATTTTATAAATTAATAAACACATAAGCTGTGTCTTGTTTAACTGTGTTTCTGTAAAAATAATGAAATCTATAAAAGGATTGAATATATAGAGAATAAGTGTCTTTATTTGTGTTTTGTTACGGGTATGCAAAACACAGCAAGTGCATTTATCGTACATGTAATGCGCGTTAGCGCATTTCATGCGATAAATGCACTTGATGTGTGTTGCATACCCGTACCAAAACACAAATTATGACATTTATTCTATATATATGCACCATAGTTGTCTGTTTCATTCTTGTATTCTGAAATTGTTTTTTCTTGGTAAAAGTGGGACTTCAAAATTCATCTCGCCGCAGGTTTAGTTTGCAAGTTAGAACAGCTGTCGCGGCATGTTTCTTTAGATCTTATGCATTGTGACATCACGAGTGTTAATACACGAATTGCAGCACGTTCCTTTCAATAGTAACATCCCAGGGACTTACATTGGCTGTGCATATATATTGCAATAAATCGCAATATGAAATCTTGTATTGCAATATATCGCAATACGTTTTTTGGTCCGCAATACCCAGCCCTAGAAAGTATACACTCTAGAGAGGGGGGAATGAATATCACCGATTTTTAGGGGAAAGAAAAACGCTGTCCCCAATTATAACCCATAAATCTAACAGATTAATGGGGTCATAAGTGTTAAATCAAGTCAAATTTGAAGGTAATTGACAGCTTAATTGCCTGGTTGGCTCTCTACATGTAGCCCACTTGGTGGTTGGTAATCTTGTTTGAGATTCTTGCACATCTATTTACTATGCTGTTGTTTAACGATACATAAACATTCTCCATAACCACTATACAGGGATGAAAATTCGTTGAAATTTTCAGGGGCCAAGTGGGCTCCCAAGTCAATAAATTTAGGCGCCCACATCAAAAACAATCAGCCCACATCAAAACGTATCTAAATTTTTAAGCCCATTCCCCCCGCCCCTTTCTCCTTCTCATTATCAAGTCGTGGCCATCGCACAGGTGTATCATGTAACGCCAAAAATGAGAGAGAGAGAGAGACCAGTGCACTTGTCGAGTTTATTTGACAACATTGAACGATAATTGCAGTCATTCGTTCTTTCATTAAATCAGTTTGAGTGATTTTTCCGCGTAAATTAGATGTTTCTATATTTAAAAGTAGGGTTTTGATTTCGGTCATCTCAAGCACTCGTACCTTAAATAAATCATTAAATAGAGGTAAATCCAGTAATAAACATATTATGTATACGTCAGACGGTCTCTATACTGTGACTTTGTGTGCTTTTGGAAACGTTAGTTAAAGTTTTGGTAAACTGATTTAAAATCACGATGCATCTTTACAAGGAATTAAGGAAGATCTATTCATTTTATACGAGAAAGCGAACCGAAAATTTGTCAAATACCCACAAGTTTTTGTTTGAGTTATGGCAACTACGAAACAAGAAACAATTATGATCGGAATTTTACGGTCGCCAAGTGGGCGATCAGAAAAACATTTTTGGTAGTCCACACTGAATTTTTAGTTGCATTGGCGAGTGCTTATTTGAATCCCTGCTATAAAAGTTTAAGTACATTTTGATTCCAAGACATTTGACCTAGTGACCTTGATTTCAGGTCTGACCGTTTAATGATAGTTTGGTTAAGGTGTTCTGAATGCAAAACTTTCTTTAAGTACATTTATACACTTAGTTAATATAGATATTGAACACTCATTGTGCTAAGTACTACATTGTCATCTAAAGCGTATGACCTTGAATGCTGACCTTTTATGAGTATTTAATTTGAACAATTAAAGGATCTGTTAAAATATACATATATATATACATATGCTGGCATAAGAATTATGACTGTTGCTTCAAGTTCTACAGACTTAGGGTCCGCTCACCGGTTTTAGAGTGAACCCAGAATGTCCAGGGTGGAAAAGCTGAAATAGGGGAAATTGAGTGGTTTTGAAAGGTGGGTTGAGAAGACCATTATGAAGATAGTCTATAATGGTAATATGCATGTTGTAGAGTATGCCTGCCTTGTGTAAGAGCAATAAAGTTTTTAGGTCACATGACTTATTTAGTCTAAATATAGATATTTTAAAAGGCGTACCGGATTTTCCCTGTTTGACAAGACTTCATAAGGGAAAATATGAAGTTTTGGGGTTTTTACACATTTTTTTGAGTTACATGTGTTGGAAATTTTTAAAATTTGGCTAAAATGGAGTATAAGATAATAGCTTTAAGGAAATATAAGCATTATTTCTGAAATTTTTCCAGGAGACCAGAAACATTACACAGAAAAATGGCAAAAACCATGAATTTTAGGCCAATTTTCTGAACCTTTTTCAGCAAACATGTATGATATTTATTATGTATAGCAATCTTAACATGACCTTGAGACTAGTATCATATAAAAGCTGTAGATATAACGAACAGATTGATACATGTATATAGTATAATAATGTGAAATATATAGAAATAAAATGAGATGTCGTCAAATTATGTATGATTGCGCAATATTTCTATGCCGCGTGACCGGATAAGAGAAACTGGTGAGCGGACCCTTAGCAATTAATCATTATCAAAGTCGGGTTTTATATTCACTCACATATCACTGTAAGAGGAAACTATGACGACGCTAATTTTAAGACAATAGACTAATTCGATATTCAATGGCAAAAGTATGACTGCATGCAACATGATGATGTGAATTATGATTGATTAAGAAAATTACTTTGTAAAATAAATTACACTATTCTTCATGTTCTTACTTCTCAGCAGATTAAAGACAGCCAAACATGTCAAAACGGAAGGACACAACGCCCCAAAGTGGAGACAAACTGACACGTATTGCCATTGTTAGTAACGATAAATGTAAACCAAAACGATGCAGACAGGAATGCAAGAAATTCTGTCCAGTAGTAAGAATGGGTAAATTCATGCTACATTTTCGTATTGACTGCGCACATATATAAATGCACATGTTCTCTTTAGTTTACTGCACATGTAGAATGCACATGATTCCCTAAATAGTTATTTGTATAATGTAATGCTAAAGCCAGGTGTAAACTTAGATAATCTTTGTGATATTGTTTACAACATATGATCGTGAACTCTATCATTAAACTCTGATAATTTCATGTAACTGACAGAATTATGTTTTTGCTAAATATTAAAAACGTTTTGAATTTCAGGAAAACTATGTATAGAGGTAACACCTGCAGATAAGATAGCATTTATCTCAGAGGAACTATGTATAGGATGTGGTATATGTGCGAAGGTAAGTTAAATCTATGTTCTACATGTACATGTAAATCTGTAAGACCTCGCATTGTTTTGCAAAAAATCAGCACAGTTAATAAAACTTTTGTAAGGACTAAGAAATCTTTGACACATCAATTAATCATCATTAAACCTAGCTACAGGGTCCTACATGTACATTGTACTTATCGTACTATTCAAATATACTTCTAGTACATGTAGGTATGGTAAAAATACAAATTTTTGTTTTAATGTACTGCTTCTACATGTTCTATGTAAAAATAAAAGCTGAAACCAAAATATTCTGCTTAAATGCTGCATAATAGTTTAATGATCATGTACTTTTGACAACATGTATATTTATATACATCTCCTGTCCACAGAAATGCCCGTTTGAGGCCATCACTATTATCAATCTTCCCAGTAACCTGGAGAAGGACACAACTCACCGTTATAGTGCCAATTCCTTCAAGCTTCATCGACTGCCGATCCCGCGTCCAGGAGAAGTCCTTGGTCTGGTAGGCACCAACGGTATCGGCAAATCTACGGCTCTCAAAATCCTGGCCGGAAAACAAAAGCCAAACCTGGGAAAATTCAGTGTAAGTACTCAAAATCCTGGCCAGAAAACAAAAACCAAACCTCGGAAAATTCAGTGTAGTAATTGTTAGTAATGCATACGAAGTATTGGTCTTTGGTGCCAAGGATCTGAATTTGAACATAATGTTTATGGTACCATAGCCAGATTACACTTATACAGCCACACAATGATGAGAATCTTTGCTGTTCACATTCTGAACATAAAAAATATGAGGATCAAATTTGTTCCCTATTATCTGAGTGGTAGGCTGTCTAAAAAAATATACTGAAATAGTTTCCTGGCTCAGTTGACTTGTCTTTGATCTGATTGTACAAAATATGGCATGATGTAGAGATTGAGACTATATTATGATTATGTTTGTCATGTTTCTCTGTGTCTTTGTTTGTCTGCATGTCCAAAACTTATGTTTTCATTTTGAGTAGAATGTAACTGATACATGTACATGCATGTTGAATATACAAATTTCACATATCTATCAGTCTTCACCAAAACTTATTCGACCAGCCCATTGTACAGTTTTTTAGACAATTTTCACTTGCCTCTCAAATTTTTAGTAGCCTAGGATATGGGGTAAACGAGTTTTCGTGAAGACTGATCAAGTGCTTGTGGCATTATTACCTTTCTTTTGGCAGTTTGACATACATGTAAATGTCGTGAGGTTGCTGTCCAGGGAATCATAGTGTTGTACTTAAATATTTTGTTCATCAAAGTCAAATATAAAAATTTTGTTAGATTTACATAGGGATATGTTTTCCATACATTTAGCATGTTTAGAGGTTACGTTATACCAGACATAATTTGCACTATGATGATACATATACTGAACACATACAGTGTTGATCAACCTGTTCCCTATTATCTGATGTGCAAAGTAGTCATGTCGTCATATTAAGATGTTGAAATTCTAAAAGATGGCCATTACTTAGGATGGAGATAGAATATTAGGCAATGAACAAGATAATAATGTCAAGAAACTTATTAGATTGTAAATTTACCTTTTTCCAGATTCAGGGTTATATTTTTCAGTAATCTGGAAATGAGGTTAAGGGCCCATGCAATTGGAAAAATTTATGACGTTTGGGAATATTTTGGGTAGTACTTGAATAAAGTAAATGACTGCTGAGACAATCAAAAGATCATAATTGACTGTTAAATCAAATAATTTGATTTGATTACTTATGATTAGTATTGATTACAGAAATTATGGCAAATTAACAGTAAATTTCCTACTTTTGAACCAGTAGATTTTATTAATTTTGGTGACAATTCCATCTACATGTGATTGGGAAATTTTAGAGCCACAGTTGGGGAAAAAACACTAATTTTCGTTGGAAATGGGGCTGAATAACGCTCCCAAAAGGGGGCAAAAAAAAATCCCTGCAGATTTCCTGAAAAGAATCAGTTTTATCAGATTTGCTGATAAAAATTTATTTTGTCCAATAAAAGCTCACTGTATATCTAATATTTGGACGGATAAAAATCCCCAAACGTCAGATATTCCATGTAAGTTTTCAAGAACTCAGCTTCTTGATGTTTATACAACTTTGAAAGGGAAATTACTGTTTTACATGAAAATAATTTGAAAAAAAGAATAATTAGTGTATATTTCTGATCTGCATCATACTTTCACGTTTTCCTGGCTTTGTTGGGCTCGTTGATAGTGTTCATAGCTCTACTCAAAGTTATTGCAGCTGTTTTTGATTCTAATGTTTTGAAATGTTTCTCGTGGAAACAGGTACATTTTGTTGATGTATACTTTTTCGTGCAATATGCCGATACATGTACATTGTTATGATACATTTATATTCTCATCCATAATGATATCATGCATTACGTGCGATATGGCGATGATTAACATGCTTGGCAACAAATGATGATACACTATGCTGTTCACATTCTGAAACTAAAATGTGGATCAAATAGTTCCCTATTATCTGATGTTTGCCTTTTACCATTACTGAATACTGGTTAGTTTAAGAAAAATCTTGACAATGGTAAACTTACCTGAAATATAGCATTATATTTGATGTTTGGAATAAATGTATCCATTTAGATAACAAGTACGTGTAATGTTTTGGTATACCAAGTATGTCTATAAACTTTTGTAAAATGGAAGACTGGTATTCAATATTGATGCAGCTTGCGTTAGGTTTCCCCTGATTGAACAGATATCCTTCATTATCATGATTATCAACTAAATTTTCCAAGCTTCAAAGTGAATTTCTTGTTGTTTGTGTTGTAATAAGCAAAAAGATATTTAAAAAAATGAAAAACAAGAAAAAATATAAAAATGGGAAGATTATAACTTTTTACATGCCCTACATTTATTAGTCCCCTACCGGCAACGCCAAAGGGGACTCTTAGTTTCCTCTCGGTCTGTCTGTCTGTCCGTCCGTCCGTCTGTCCGTCTGTCCCATTTTCAGTTTTCCGGACTTTTTTTCGCTGTTGTTGCATATATTGAACTCATTTTTGGTATGTGGATATATCTCAATGTGATACAGATCAAGTTTGAGTTTGCTTTCGATTGACCTAATTTTACAAGAGTTATGGCCCTTGGACTTAGCAAATTTTATGAAAATTTCAGTTTTCCGGACTTTTTTCTGCTGTTGTTGCATATATTGAACTCATTTTTGGTATGTATATATATCTCAATGTGATAAAGATCAAGTTTGAGTTTGCTTTTGACTGACCTACTTTTACAAGAGTTATTGCCCTTGGACTTAGCAAATATTATGAAAATCTCAGTTTTTCCGGACTTTTTTCCGCTGTTGTTGCATATATTGAACTCATTTTTGGTATGTGGATATATCTCAATGTGATACAGATCAAGTTTGAGTTTGCTTTCGATTGACCTAATTTTACAAGAGTTATGGCCCTTGGACTTAGCAAATTTTATGAAAATTTCAGTTTTCCGGACTTTTTTCTGCTGTTGTTGCATATATTGAACTCATTTTTGGTATGTATATATATCTCAATGTGATAAAGATCAAGTTTGAGTTTGCTTTTGACTGACCTACTTTTACAAGAGTTATTGCCCTTGGACTTAGCAAATATTATGAAAATCTCAGTTTTTCCGGACTTTTTTCCGCTGTTGTTGCATATATTGAACTCATTTTTGGTATGTGGATATATCTCAATGTGATACAGATCAAGTTTGAGTTTGCTTTCGATTGACCTAATTTTACAAGAGTTATGGCCCTTGGACTTAGCAAATTTTATGAAAATTTCAGTTTCTGGACTTTTCTTTGGTTCTATTGCATATATTGAACTCATTTTTGGTATGTGGATATATCTCAATGTGATACAGATCAAGTTTGAGTTTGCTTTCGATTGACCTAATTTTACAAGAGTTATGGCCCTTGGACTTAGCAAATTTCATGAAATTTTTAGTTTCCCGGACTTTTTCATGCCTGTTATTGCAGATAATGAGCTGATTTTTTGTATGTGAATACATTATAGTGTGATGCAGATTTGAGTTTAATTTAGACTGACTAATTTTCACAAGAGTTATGGCCATTGGACTTAGCAAATTTCGTGAATTCAGTTTCCCAGACTTTTCTTGGCTGTTGTTGCAGAAGATGAACTGATGAACAGAGGTGCAAGTCATAAATTTATGCCGCCGGTAGGGGACTTATATCACACAGCGATCATTGCATTTTTAAAAATACATTTAGATTTTATATCATTAATGCATCATGTGCAGATGGAGACATTTTAGGAAATGGACTTGGCAACAAATGATGATACACTATGCTGTTCACATTCTGAAACTAAAATGTGGATCAAATAGTTCCCTATTATCTGATGTTTGCCTTTTACCTTTTCCTTGGTTTAAGAATTATCTTCATTTTGGTACATTTTGTAGATTCTGAAGTATATGAAAATTAAGTATTACGTCTGATGTTTGGAATAACTTGTATCAGGTAGTAGAAATGTTAGGATTCACAAAGTTGAAACTTTGATTATATTCATGCTTTAAACATTTCAGTCTTATTTTGCATATGAATATGGATGTAAAACAATTCATCATTTCAGCTTTATACTTCATATTGTAACTTTTTCTCATAGTAGACCTACACATGAAATTTTTGCTAGACCCAATAAAATCAACTTGTGCACTTACTTGTATCTTATGGGTTGTACATGAATCTGTTGATTTGAGGTGATTTGAAAGAAACCTGAATTAATGTTTACCAAGTATCTTATTTAATTTTGAAAAATGAAGTACCAGTACTTGATATTGAAACATTATGTATTCTTTTGTTAGGATCCCCCTGATTGGACAGAAATTCTGACTTACTTCAGAGGATCAGAACTACAGAATTATTTTACAAAGATTTTAGAAGACGATCTGAAAGCAATCATTAAACCTCAGTATGTCGACCAAATTCCCAAGGCTGTTCAGGTATGTTAACCAGAATGAAGTTCCTATATTTCATTATCAACCAAATTTTCCTAGCATCAAAGTTTATTTTGCTGATTTTCCAATAGGCAAAAGGATTAAAATGCAAGAAAGTATAAAAGAAGACAAGAATCTAACTTCTGGTGACAAATTATTTGCCAATATTTATTATTTTCTAGGGATCAGTACAGCAGCTATTGGATAAAAAGGATGACATGAAAAATCAAAATGATGTCTGTGAAATGTTGGGTAAGAGAAAGTGTTTGAATGTCTGAATTTATAAATACACATTTTGCAAGTGAAGACATGATATAGTGGAAACTTTTGATAATAAAAGAAATGTAAAGTAAAGTTGAACAAATTGAGAGAGTAACTTGTCTAAACATTAACATTTATTTGCTCCGATGGCCAGAGAGATATGTTTATCAGTTCATTATTTCTATGAATTTCAAAGTTAAACATTTATTTCGTAATTTTTTTTTTTCTACAGGTATGTTGAAAATTTTGTTAATGATGGTAAAGATGACAAACATATTCTTCTTGTTTTTGTAGATTTGTTAAAGGTTCGTGACAGGAATGTGGACCAGCTCTCTGGAGGAGAGTTACAAAGATTTGCCATTGCTATTGTCTGTATACAGAAAGCTGATATGTGAGTTATATATAGAGAATAAGTGTCTTAATTTGTGTTTTGTTACGGGTATACAACACACAGCAAGTGCATTTATCGTACATGTAATGCGCGTTAGCGCATTTCATGCGATAAATGCACTTGCTGTATGTTGTATACCCGTAACAAAACACAAATTATGACATTTATTCTATATACATGTATATGCACCATAGTTGTCTATTTCATTCTTGTTTTCTGAAATCGCGTTTTCTATGTAAAAGGGTGACGTTAAAATTCAGGTCACTGCGGCTCAGTTTGCAGGTTAGAACAGCCGTCGCGGCATGTTTCTTTAGATCTTATGCATTGTGACGTCACGAGTGTTAATACACGAATTGCAGCACGTTTCTTTCAATAGTAACATCTCAGGGAATTACATTGGTTGTGCATACATTGTATATACACATTTGAAAATACTATGCATTTGTACAGGTAAATGTATGCACGGATGTTGACAAACTTGAAATCCCTGAATCTTATACTGGTCACTTTAACAAAAGAGATGTCACTAAGAGCTTCTTTAGAAAAATTCTTAATGAAACATGTATATTCTGTAAGGTAGCAAAACAGAAATGTGGAAAACAAAAACATATAAGACTTATTAAGTAACAATGACATTGTCTTTCTCAACAGTTTTATGTTTGATGAACCGTCAAGTTACCTTGATGTCAAACAAAGACTGAAGGCTGCCCAGGCCATCCGGAGTCTGATTGACCCAGACAAGTTTATCATCGTAGTAGAACATGACTTATCAGTGCTGGACTACCTCTCAGACTTTATATGCTGTCTGTACGGAGTTCCAGGGGCATATGGTGTGGTCACTATGCCCTTCAGTGTAAGGGAAGGTAAGGTCCTGTCGGCTTTATGTTTGACCAATCTACATGTACATGTATATATAACAATAAGGTACATCTGTCTGTCTGTTGGTCCATATCTCTTAGATCTTTGGTATTTATCCGATATCCGTTATTTTACTCCAGAACGCATCATAGAAGGTACTGTATTGTATGATAGTTTAGTCTCCTGATGTTTTTGCTGACTGAGAAAACCATCACTGGTCTCTACAAATACATGTATCTCATTGACTGAGATGCAGACCTAACCACTCTAAAAAGATAAGGTTCATTGTACATGTCTCTGAAATGCACAGTAAAGAATTAAATAAGTTACTTAATCTGATACTAAGCTAGTACTTTGATTACATGCAATATCTTGTGTTTAGATTTTGTACATGTAGATCTCTATAGTATCAGAATATCTTTTCGTTTAAAACCTTATGCCTTTTACAAGCTGAACTTGTAAATTACATGCACCTGTACTTATTTTTTCAGGTATCAATATTTTCCTTGATGGTTTTGTTCCCACTGAGAACCTCAGGTTCAGAGAAGCCTCGCTGACGTTTAAAGTGGCGGAAACTGCTCTTGATGAGGAGATCAAACGCATGTGTAGATACGAATATCCAAATATGGTCAAGAAAATGGGTAAGGTTTCTCTAAGAAAGTACTTTGTTCTAGAGCAGATATTTTAATTATAAAAGCAATTGACCGAATAGATATGCTTATTTCTGTTTCGTAAAATGCACTTACATACATGTATAATTTAGTGTAGGTGACTTAATGTAAGATTTCTCAAGACTTTGAAAATACATGTATTTACAATCTGTTTATTTCTTGAAATGCATTTAAATTTATCTGAAAACAAAGACTTCTTCTGGGATAAAATTTTCTCTTGGAACCATTAGGGCTGGGAAGATACTGCACCCAGCCGATCCGATACGTATCACGATACATGACATCCGATACGATATGTATCGTGATACTTTAAGTAAATTGATAAAACCTTCACAAAAAGGTATTTGATAGTATTTATATTCATAAGATAAGTAGCTTTTTTATTCAACATTTTATATTTATTCAGCACTAGCTTTCTCCAAACCTTTCTTTTGTTTTCTTCAAACGTTATTTTCTTTTTGGTATGAAAGACAAAAAAATCCGGAAAATTCAAACACATATTGTTTGTTAATTTTTAACTTAGGTATCGTCGGGGTGTATCGATAGTTGGATCGCGAAATAAAATATCGCAATGAATCGGAGTATCGTCTAAGCCCTAAAAACCATCAAAAATTGTAATGTGCTTTAGCTCAATGGTCTTAAAATTGCTAAGATGAAGAAAATAGTAAAAAAAAAAAAAAATAAAAAGTTGTATCAACAAAGAAAATGGTAAATATTTGTGTTACTTTTATTTGAAGGTAACTTTGAGCTTAGTGTAGGAGAAGGCCAGTTCACAGACTCTGAAATCATCGTGATGTTGGGAGAGAACGGTACAGGAAAAACAACGTTCATCAGAATGTTAGCCGGCAAACTGGATCCTGATGAAGGAGGTCTGTACTGTTTCTAGTAAAGGTGATTGACTAAGTTCCCGAACTTGTTCACCGATCCATTGCTAATTTGGAGCAATAAATATGTTTAAACTTAAACTAGGTCTGTACTACTATTACAAGTCATGAAATGTACCTACATGTATATACATGTAGGTCATGTGTATGGTTTGCTTATGAAAGTGTATCATTGGTTTGAAAAAAAAAAAAAGATATCTGTACAAATGCAAAAATCAGAGAATTGTTCATAAGTGTAAGTACATTTCTTTAGGATACTCACAATGTTTGGAGGGTTTCATTTTCAGTATAGAGGAATGTACAGCTTGCAGTTTTTTTGTTTTTTTTCGGTATTTGGAAATGGGGTCAGGACCCATGCATTTGGAACAATTAGTGGCTTTGATAATATTTCGGGAAATACTAACAAAAGAAGATAGAAGAAAAATTAAATACAATAAAATTTTTTTAATGGTTAAATCTCAGATGAAGTGATGAAAACAACAAAATGGTAAATAAACAGTAAATTTAGTACTTTTGATTTAATAATTCAAACTGCATGTAATTTTCGTAATAATTCCAGCTACATGTAATTTGGAATTTTTAGAGTTAGAGTTTGGAAAGATACTATTTTTGATTGGGAATGGGAATGAATAAGGACCCCAAAAAGTGGCAAAAAGCCCCTGACATACACGTACATGTCTGCCCTCTGTGAGCAGTATGAGATACATATACATGTAAGCTACACTGTGATGATATCTATTTGCTGTTCACATACTGACAGCACATGAAGTGGATAACATGTTATCTGAGGTCTGGCAGTTTTAAAACCAGAAAACTTGGATAGAAACTTCAATCTGATGTGTTAAATTTAGCACATTCTCCAGACGTATTGAAAACTAGATGTAACACTTCAATCTGATGTGTTAAATTTAGCACATTCTCCAGACGTATTGAAAACTAGATGTAACAGGCGTCAGTCATTCAGACAGACACTTGACACAAACTTGAGACAGAAATTTGTTGGGCCAAAAAGTTCTCGGTAAAAGAAGAAATATATGCAGCTACAGTCCAAGTCTCTGCTTTCAAGATAAAAAAAAACCGGAAGATGGTTTTCAGGGGGAGAAATCCATAGTTTCCTAGATAAAGATTATAACTATCAACCATATGCTGTCATGTGGGATGAGAAAAGTCCACCCGAGGGGTCTGGTTTCTGGTCAGGGAACGAGGCTTGCGGAGTTCCCTGACCAGAAATCAGACCCCGAGGGTGGGCTTTACTCATCCCACATGACAAACATATGGTTGATCGTTTTTCTCCCATTTCTAGGGGCCTTTCTTGAAATTCCATGAAATCATCAAATCGCCAACTTTATCGAATTCGAAAAATAAAGGAATATTCGTTTTCAGCGCCCTCAAAAATGGTTTATTCTGAAAGAATAAACCGTAGTCCTTAACCTTAATTGTTTTAATAAGAATTAGAATGTAAAAAAAAAAAGAGTTTTAAAACGATATTTTTGTTGAGAGGTCGCCGCTTTAGGTTAAAAAACAATGAGGTCACAATGGATAACAACGACGTCACAATATGGATACGGCCTATACGGCCGAAGTCAAAAGTCACGCGAGGTACATGTACATGTGGGATACAGTGACCCTACATGACGCTATGGGCTAACTCTATCCCACATGAGGGCAAATGGGAGAAAACACCTTCTCCCCTCTCCCATTCTCCCTCCCTCCCTCCGTCCTCCCCTCTCTCCCCCCCCCCCCCCCCCCCCCAAACTCCTCTCAAAAATTTTCATAAATGTCACAAAAAGATACACAACTTACATGTATAATCTGTTTTCAAAAATATTGAACATTGTATGACATAGTAAACATTACCATGATTACTAATAACTATATTTCTATACCACTAACAGTATTCTAGTTTTAACCTTATCCTATTAAAGAAAATCACATGAATCAATGATGATACACTATGCTGTTCACATACTGAACAAAGAGATGTGGATCAAACTGTTCCCTATTATCTGAGATGTTCATGTAGAGTCTCTGTCTACTAATACACTATTTCAGCTAGGGTCAATAACAAAAAGAAAATTAATCTAAATCTTCCATTATGGGAATGTATATATATGTACATGTATCTATTTTTAACCATTTTTAGGACCCTGCCCTGTACTGAACGTCAGTTATAAGCCCCAGAAGATCAGCCCTAAATCCCAGGGTACGGTACGACAGCTACTACATGAGCGTATCAGAGATGCCTACATACACCCACAGTTTGTAACGGATGTTATGAAACCACTCGACATAGAAAACATCATTGATCAAGAGGTATAATTTTTTCATTTTTGAATAGTCCATTTTCCAGATAAAAGATATGAACGTTCCTAACCTTGATTTTATACACACAGACACCCGACATCACTTCCTTTGGCAAAATTTTCCATTGTGACGTCACATCTGATCAAACCATCTTGAAGCACCTTGATGTATTGTCATGCCTTTTATTTAGACATCTCAATGAAAATGTCGCGAAATTTTGTGATGTCTGGTGTTTGACTGTCTCGCGAGTTTATTGGAAAATCATCTATTTGTATTTAATGGTATATTAATAGTTAATTGAACCAGAACAAATTAATAAGTCAGATGTGAAATAACTTTCACAATTGCAGAATTTTACATTAGTTTTGTTCTGTTCTATGAAATATGTATTTCTTTTCTCTGCTGAGAAAGAGTTTATGATGACAAATGTCGTGCACCACTCCTAAATGACTGTTGTACAGTTATAATGTGAGGATTCACGATACACCCTCTTTAGCTGAGACTCTTTCTATGGCTTTTGATGACATATTTTAGAAGAAGTTATACTAATATGTAAATTTTTCATTGGTTGATTTCCAATATAAAGAAGTACAATAGTCATGTATTACACTGTATCTTGGGAATTACATGTATTTCTCCAATGTAACATATGAGAATTATATCTAAGATTAACCATTTACATGTATTACCCAAAACAGGTTCAGAATTTATCAGGAGGAGAGTTACAGAGAGTAGCGTTAGTATTGTGCCTGGGTAAACCTGCCGATGTTTACCTTATAGATGAACCGTCAGCTTACCTGGACTCCGAACAGCGTCTACATGCCGCCAAGGTCATCAAAAGGTCAGAGGATAACTCACGCTTAAAATGCTCATGTTGCTGTTTTAAATGTACTTGTAATTCATGTATTGAAATAGCTTTTTAAAAGTAACGGTTATGATTCATGTTCATGTACATGTATATGTAAGCACATGATAAATAATTTATCAAGTTATCAAGGAGATTGTCAATTTTACTGATTTTACAAAGTTCTGAAGGTGTTTTTCAAGATACATTACATTGATAAATGACAACACAATGATGATACACTATGCTGTTCACATTCTGAACAAATATAGATGTGGATCAAATAGTTCCCTATTATCTGAGATGTTTGTCATTTTGAAATGGGAGTGAAAAAATATATCATCTTCACTTGTTTCCATATGATCACTTTTATGCACATGTCCTTGGATATAAAAAAAAAAATGATAGAATTACACCTGTGTTGGACGAAAGTTTCTTCTTGCTCAAACTTTTAATGAATGATAAACTATATGCTAAGACATAAAGATTATATTCCATTATTTGTGATTATTTCAGATTTATCTTGCATGCCAAGAAGACGGCGTTTGTGGTAGAACACGATTTCATCATGGCCACATACCTTGCTGATAGAGTAGTTGTATTTGATGGTGTTCCATCTATAAAGACAAGGGCAAACACGTAAGATACACATACACCAAAAAATGTGTCCGTAATTCTGAAAAACGGAATTTTTGAGTAAATCATAATTCTTGCAAAAACTATTAGACAGCAACAATACAATCTTAATGGCTTTAAATGCAAACAGGAATCATATTTTACTATTTGGATTCATTTTGTTGAATTTAAAACACGACATGTATTTTGAAATGATTTTTGCCAAAGAACGAATCTTTGATATGAGGGAAATTTCTCTGACAGGAGGGGAAATATATACATTCCAGGAATTGGGGGAATAGGGCCGAATATTGCCAGATTATTTCAGACAAAAAAACGTTTTAACACTTTGCATACACAGTAACATTTTGGGATTAGTATCATTTTTACCCACATTAGAAATTCAAAGGTATACAGTCGTGCCTAAATTTTCTGACTGTCCCACTTGGCTGTTTCCAGACATCTAACCTTGAATATTGTCATACAATTTTTCCCCATAGTTATTCTTTAGAAACAAAGATTCTGATTGTCCATAAAATTTTGTTGATACCTGCATCAACAGAAACCAGAAGTACACACCTAGCAACTTTATAAGAATCATTGTTAGCAAACCATTTTAAAGTAAGAAATAAACACTGAAAAGCTACGAAATGAAGTGATAAGTAATCAATGTAATATTTTTATGCCCCCGGAATCACAGATTCGGGGGCATATAGTTTTTGGCCTGTCCGCTGTTTGTCTGTCTGTCTGTCTGTTTGTCTGTTTGTCCGAACTAAAACTTTAACATTGGGCATAACTTTTGAATGGTAAGTGATAGGGCTTTCATATTTCACATGTGTATTTCTTGTGACAAGACCTTTCCATTGATACCAAAATTGTTGACCTCGTGACCTTGACCTTTGATCTACTTTTCAAAAACTTTAACATTGGGCATAACTTTTGAATGGTAAATGATAGGGCTTTCATATTTCACATGTGTATTCCTTGTGATAAGACCTTTCCATTGATACCAACATTTTTGACCTCGTGACCTTGACCTTGACCTTTGACCTACTTTTCAAAAACTTTAACATTGGGCATAACTTTTGAATGGTAAGTGATAGGGCTTTGATATTTCACATGTGTATTTCTTGTGACAAGACCTTTCCATTGATACCAACATTTTTGACCTCGTGACCTTGACCTTGACCTTTGACCTTCTTTTCAAAAACTTTAACATTGGGCACAACTTTTGAATGGTAAGTGATAGGGCTTTCATATTTCACATGTGTATTCCTTGTGACAAGACCTTTCCATTGATACCAACATTTTTGACCTCGTGACCTTGTCCTTGACCTTTGACCTACTTTTCAAAAACTTTAACATTGGGCATAACTGTAGAATGGTAAGTGATAGGGCTTTCATATTTCACATGTGTATTCCTTGTGACAAGACCTTTCTATGGATACCAGCATTTTTGACCTCGTGACCTCATGACCTTGACCTTTTACCTACTTTTCTAAAACTTAAACATTGGGCATAACTTTTGAATGGTAAGTGATAGGGCTTTCATATTTCACATGTGTATTCCTTGTGACAAGACCTTTCCATTGATACCAAAAGTTTTGTCCTCGTGACCTTGACCTTTGACCTACTTTTCAAAAACTTTAACATTGGGCATAACTTTTGAATAGTAAGTGATAGGGCTTTTATATTTCACATGTGTATTCCTTGTGAGAAGACCATTTCATTGATAGCAAAATGTTTTGACTTCTTCACCTTGACTTTGACCTTTCACGTACTCAACAGAAAATGGCGTTTATACTAACAAAGATGCCACCGGGGGTATTCGTGTTTCACAAACACAGGCTTTATTTCTGTTGATGGAGGTATCAGCACCAAAAAAATCAGGGAAAACTTATACAAGTACATCTTGTAGAATGTGCATGATGCAATTTTCCTACAATTTTAGTGTTGATACAGTACCTCACTCAGCCAAAATAATATTACAATGATTCCTTAAATCACTCATCAATGATAAGAGTTGAGCCCCTTCAAGGAAAAACTGAATATTATACTTTCCAGACATTAGCAGTAACTACATGTATTTATCATTAAATTTCTTGGATACAGCATTAACTCTAAAAAGGGCAGGCATAAGTCAAATACACATGTAGTTCATGATCACTCGTTATGGCCTTTAGTTTCATGTGTTAATACTGTAGAAGCTACATTATTACATTCCCTGAGATAACAATTCTACCCAAAAAATATTCCTTAATCGTGCAAAAATTTGAAAGAGATTTGATTTTTGGCAGGGAATTGACTTACAGGTATCAGCTATTCCCCTGAGGACAGTTTGAACATTTGTTTCCCTTTTAAATCAGCTTAATTTGAATATGTAAACAACAAATCAAATTGTTCCTTTTAGAACATTCAGATTGTACTGGTCGCCCCTTTAGGATTACGTACTACATAATATTCTGAGGTCTGCACTATGTATAACAAGTTTGTTACCAATTTGCAAGAAGTATAATAAACAATCTTGTTTTATATTTTTTCCAACAGCCCTCAGTCTTTGTTGAATGGAATGAACAAGTTTTTGGAGTCACTAGAGATCACCTTTAGGAGAGATCCTAACAACTTCCGACCCAGAATCAACAAGTACAGTTCTGTCAAGGTAAAACTTCTGACAATTATCAACATTTTCTTCTTATTTGTAAATGAAATTTATTTAGGTTTGTGTATGGTAGTTTGTGTATCATGTAAGTCTATCTTTCAAATTTCTGTATTTGTCATATTAAGTTATGCAACGCTAGATACATGTAGTTAGAAATACATGTAGAAAGAGTCCGTGATGACAAATGTCATGCACCACTCCTATGTGACTGTCATACAGTTATAATGTGAGGATTCACGATACACCCTCTTTAGCTGAGACTCTTCAAGGTTGTATGCCCCATAAAAAAGTTGAGGGGCTATACTATAATCAGGTTGTCCATCTGTATTTATTTGTCCACACATATTAAAGTATCCTTCTTATTTTCAAGAAATTTTAAATTATTTCGGTGGTGTCTGTATAACGCCTATACAAATGTGCGGAGCGAAATTTCATCTATAGCTGTATAGACAATGTCGCCTATCATGATGTCACTAATGTCGAGTGCATCTACGTTAGGCCTGTTCAAATATTGCGTCGCCAGTTTTGACTTGAAAATCAACAATGCTAGAATGCTGTCAATTGCAAAATGATTTTGATAATTTAATAGGAATTTAATTAAATTATAAGAAAAGACTGTAATAATTTTTCTGTCTATTGATGTATAGACAAAAACCAATGCACAAACAAAATATTATCTGCTTTGGTTTTTGTCTACACATTGATAGACAGAAATATTTTTACAGTCATTTCTTAAATAATACTTTGTGATATTAAAGCTATATACATGTATCTTGGTATGCATCTTTTTTATGAATGGAAATTAAAGGTATCCATTTCTTTCTTTTTTATTTGTTTTTATTTCATGTTAGAAACAACTGAAAATGGTTTCATCTCTTCCAAATTTCTTAACTTATTATTTAAAGCATTTGACTTACTTGAGTTATCTTATATATTGGATTTAGTTTTTTACTTCCTGCAAAAAATGCAGATTTGTAAAAATTTGAAAACTTATATATTCAAGGATTACGATACTTTTGAAATATTTTTCCAACTTTTGAGCAAATAGAAAACCAAAGTCACCTGACCATTTGACAATTACATGTACAGGTAAAAAGGGCTTGTTCAGGTAAAACCTGTGTCTTAGGAATCCTAAGCTTCACCTGACTGATGTCCTGTAAATGCCCAGAATTATTCTTACATATTGAGTTCCACCTTTTGCTGTAAAGTCTGATGTCATTGAATCATATACATCATAGAGTTTATGATGACAAATGTCATGCACCACTCCTATATGACTGTTATACAGTTATAATGTGAGGATTCACGATACACCCTCTTTAGCTGAGACTCTTAGGTTATTGTTCTAAATATAACTTCTCTATACAAAGCTGTACATGGTCTGCCATAGAGCTTACATTGTTTGATTGTCAAATTTATAGTCACATTGTCATGTTCTTTGTCTTTGGTAATACAAAGAGCATATTACTTGAAAAACACCATTGATTGTGTTAGAGTTAGTTTATTCAAGAGGGGGGATGTTAGATTCAGTACTTGGGTGGTCTTTATTTGTTAGTATACCGCATAAAGTTTTTTTTGGGGGGGGGATATAATGGAAACACCCTGTCCGTCTTCGTCCTTCCGAGTAAGAAGTTCTTAAAGCAGATAACTCTTCAAGTATATGTATAATTGATATGACTTTTATATTTCATACATACATTTACCATAACAAGTGCTACATTTTGATACCAGGAATTTTGACCTAGTGACCTTGACCTTGAACTTTGACCTTATAGTTATATTTTGGTGAAGAAGTTCTTAAAGTATCTATCTCCTCACATATCAGTGATAGTGATTTTATATTTCGTACATACATTCACCATAACAAGTATTATATTTTGATACCAAAAGATTTGACCTAGTGACCTTGACATTGCAAACATCGCACGTATTTAACTTATTCGTGAATATTTTACAAAACTTTTTCAAACTTTTGGAGTTTTCCTTGTTTACTTGATAATTGTTTGAATGCAACCAATGATTGTATGAATCTTATGAGAGTCTATGATGACAAATGTCGTGCACCACTCCTAAATGACTGTTATACAGTTATGATGTGAGGATTCACGATACACCCTCTTTAGCTGAGACTCTGGGAAAGATCATTTTGTATAAATTCTCATTGCAAAGCAGTACATTGACTGCCAAAGATTGTGAGTTTGGTGGTCACATTGTTAGTGCCGTTCTTTTTTGTATCACAAAGATCTATGATGTTGGTTTGAACTGTTAAAAGGAATAACAAAAGTTACATATTACATGTAGCTACGTTACACTCTACAGCATTAATTTCTGCATTTCATTAACGAGATATTTCTCTTTCAGGATGTTGAACAGAAAAAGAGTGGTAACTATTTCTTCTTAGAGGACTGAAACTGGCTCCCATGGGAGCACACACATTAATAGGCTTGGGCTGGCCGCGCTTTATACTGGAGAACTGTGTACTATTCCATGTAACCAGTGTACATGGGAAATTTTACCATCTTATATATGTGAGGTTGCTATCTCACAACCGATATAGTGAGATTTACTGTCTCAACAACACCGATACCAAAACCTAACCACCGTGCCTACTACTGTATACCTTAATTCATCAACAGATGACTACTGTACATTTTGAAGGTTTAATCAGAACTTATGGAACCTGGATTCTTCTCTCTCAATACAGAAAAGATAATGTGCTCATATTTGATGTATTTCATTGAAGGTTTGGTAAATAACTTCAAGGATATTTACAACATTTTTTGGACTTTATCTAAAAACGTACTGTAACTGTGCATCATAAATTTTAGATGGACTCTGTAACTTATTTTAATGATCCTTTGCAAATTTGTGGAACATGAAACGTCTTCCTTTTTCTCATCTCACTGTAAAAAAAGATTGAGTTGGTAGATTTAAAGCAGTACTTGATAGATTATGTCAGTAATTGGCAGCCCTTGCCATAATTCTTTGTAAAAACAAAAAAAAAACTTAAATTAGGAGAAAATTGCTGATGGTACTGGTGCATTATTGTTATGTAAGTTATTATTTTTACACGATTCTTTGTATGTACATTTGATGTATTATATGTTATCTGTAAAGTCAATGATTTTATTTTTAAGGCATTAATTATGTAGATATTTACGATTAGACGCAAAACAATTTTTGCTATGTAAAAATTTGAATAAACAAATGAACTCAAAAATTGAGATACAAGTATATGTTTTGTCTCACCAACAAAGTGCTACTTTCTCTTATATAATTACATATTTAAAAAAAACTCAGTTTCTTTAAAAAAAAAATCCTGTATGTCTTTCAATAGCTCTGAGTAGAGTTCATGCAATAACGATTTATATGTAGGTACAAGTAATATCTTTTGTTTCTATCATCTTAAAATTTTCAAGCAAAATTCTTCTCGAATCAACCTAAATACACTATGTCTTTGCTCAGTCTATTAAATGGTTATAAGAATGATGCTGTGTTTGTTTTTACAAGGTAAATATCAACTCTTCCTGAATTCTTTGCTCAAAACATAAACCTTTTCCGTTGTTGTTTGCAAAGTGTAATAGACCCTTTCATGCTGATATACCTTGGGTTCACTTTTGTCTCTTCATAGGAGTTTTTTCCCCACCAGAGCTATCAATTGACACCATCCTTAACAGTACTTGCTATGATGTGAAGCAGAATGACGTCATTTGATTGTTGTGGTGGACAGAAACGACTTAAAAAGAGACGGAAGTGAATTAAGAGAACATTAGCATTAAAGGGTGTATCATGAAAGGGTCTACAACATCTACATGATCTAATACTCATTTTTGGCTCAGCATTATTTAAAAGTCTATTCCTATGATGTTATAGGACATAGTGAGGCTGAAGAGAATGCAAAGTTGATTGCCATTGTTAACAAATTGAATTTCATATCTGTCTTGGAATTGTTTACAACAGTTAGTTTTGGCATCTGTTACTTCAATGTTGGATGTCAAAGTTAACAAGCTGTTACTTCAATGTTGGATGTCAAAGTTAACAATCAAAGTTAACAAGCTGTAACAGCAATGTTGGTTGTCAAAATGAACAAGCTGTTACTGCAAGGTTGGTTGTCAAAGTTAACAAGCTGTTACTTCAATGTTGGATGTCGAAGTTAACAAGCTGTAACAGCAATGTTGGTTGTCAAAGTTAGCATGCTGTTACAGCAATGTTGGTTGTCAAAGTTAACAAGCTGTTACTGCAATGTTGGTTGTCAAAGTTAACAAGCTGTTACTGCAATGTTGGTTGTCAAAGTTAACATGCTGTTACAGCAATGTTGGATGTCAAAGTAAACATGCTGTTACTGCAATGTTGGTTGTCAAAGTTAACATGCTGTTGCTGCAATGTCGGTGGTCAAAGTTAACAAGCTGTTACTGCAATGTTGGTTGTCAAAGTTAGCATGCTGTTACTGCAACGTTGGTTGTCAAAGTTAATAAGCTGTTACTGCAATGTTGGTGGTCAAAGGTAACAAGCTGTTACTGCAATGTTGGTTGTCAAAGTTAGCATGCTGTTACTGCAACGTTGGTTGTCAAAGTTAAGCTGTTACTGCAATGTTGGTTGTCAAAGTTAACAAGCTGTTACTGCAATGTTGGTTGTCAAAGTTAGCATGCTGTTACTGCAACGTTGGTTGTCAAAGTTAACAAGCTGTAACTGCAATGTTGGTTGTCAAAGTTAGCATGCTGTTACTGCAACGTTGGTTGTCAAAGTTAATAAGCTGTTACTGCAATGTTGGTGGTCAAAGGTAACAAGCTGTTACTGCAATGTTGGTTGTCAAAGTTAACATGCTGTTACTGCAATGTTGGTTGTCAAAGTTAACAAGCTGTTACTGCAATGTTGGTGGTCAAAGTTAACATGCTGTTACTGCAATGTTGGTGGTCAAAGTTAACAAGCTGTTACAGCAATGTTGGTGGTCAAAGTTAACAAGCTGTAACATCAATGTTGGTGGTCAAAGTTAACAAGCTGTTACTGCAATGTTGGTGGTCAAAGTTAACAAGCTGTTAAAGCAATGTTGGTGGTCAAAGTTAACAAGCTGTTACTGCAATGTTGGTTGTCAAAGTTAACATGCTGTTACTGCAATGTTGGTTGTCAAAGTTAACAAGCTGTTACAGCAATGTTGGTGGTCAAAGTTAACAAGCTGTTACAGCAATGTTGGTGGTCAAAGTTAAGCTGTTACTGCAATGTTGGTGGTCAAAGTTAACAAGCTGTTACTGCAATGTTGGTTGTCAAAGATAACATGTTGTTACTGCAATGTTTGTTGTCAAAGTTAACAAGCTGTTACTGCAATGTTGGTTGTCAAAGTTAACAAGCTGTTACTCAATGTTGGTTGTCAAAGTTAACATGCTGTTACAACAATGTTTGATGTCAAAGTAAACATGCTGTTACTGCAATGTTGGTTGTCAAAGTTAACATGCTGTTGCTTCAATGTCGGTGGTCAAAGTTAACAAGCTGTTACTGCAATGTTGGTTGTCAAAGTTAGCATGCTGTTACTGCAACGTTGGTTGTCAAAGTTAACAAGCTGTTACTGCAATGTTGGTGGTCAAAGTTAACAAGCTGTTACTGCAATGTTGGTTGTCAAAGTTAACATGCTGTTACTGCAATGTTGGTGGTCAAAGTTAACAAGCTGTTACTGCAATGTTGGTGGTCAAAGTTAACATGCTGTTACTGCAACGTTGGTGGTCAAAGTTAACATGCTGTTACTGCAATGTTGGTTGTCAAAGTTAACATGCTGTAACTGCAATGTTGGTTGTCAAAGTTAGCATGCTGTTACTGCAACGTTGGTTGTCAAAGTTAATAAGCTGTTACTGCAATGTTGGTGGTCAAAGGTAACAAGCTGTTACTGCAATGTTGGTTGTCAAAGTTAGCATGCTGTTACTGCAACGTTGGTTGTCAAAGTTAAGCTGTTACTGCAATGTTGGTTGTCAAAGTTAACAAGCTGTTACTGCAATGTTGGTTGTCAAAGTTAGCATGCTGTTACTGCAACGTTGGTTGTCAAAGTTAACAAGCTGTAACTGCAATGTTGGTTGTCAAAGTTAGCATGCTGTTACTGCAACGTTGGTTGTCAAAGTTAATAAGCTGTTACTGCAATGTTGGTGGTCAAAGGTAACAAGCTGTTACTGCAATGTTGGTTGTCAAAGTTAACATGCTGTTACTGCAATGTTGGTTGTCAAAGTTAACAAGCTGTTACTGCAATGTTGGTGGTCAAAGTTAACATGCTGTTACTGCAATGTTGGTGGTCAAAGTTAACATGCTGTTACTGCAATGTTGGTTGTCAAAGTTAACATGCTGTTACTGCAATGTTGGATGTCAAAGTTAACATGCTGTTACTGCAATGTTGGATGTCAAAGTTAACAAGCTGTTACAGCAATGTTTGATGTCAAAGTTAACAAGCTGTTACTGCAATGTTGGTTGTCAAAGTTAGCATGCTGTTACTGCAATGTTGGTGGTCAAAGTTAACAAGCTGTTAATGCAATGTTGGTTGTCAAAGATAACATGTTGTTACTGCAATGTTGGTTGTCAAAGTTAACATGCTGTTACTGCAATGTTGGTGGTCAAAGTTAACAAGCTGTTACAGCAATGTTGGTGGTCAAAGTTAACAAGCTGTAACATCAATGTTGGTGGTCAAAGTTAACAAGCTGTTACTGCAATGTTGGTGGTCAAAGTTAACAAGCTGTTAAAGCAATGTTGGTGGTCAAAGTTAACAAGCTGTTACTGCAATGTTGGTTGTCAAAGTTAACATGCTGTTACTGCAATGTTGGTTGTCAAAGTTAACAAGCTGTTACAGCAATGTTGGTGGTCAAAGTTAACAAGCTGTTACAGCAATGTTGGTGGTCAAAGTTAAGCTGTTACTGCAATGTTGGTGGTCAAAGTTAACAAGCTGTTACTGCAATGTTGGTTGTCAAAGATAACATGTTGTTACTGCAATGTTTGTTGTCAAAGTTAACAAGCTGTTACTGCAATGTTGGTTGTCAAAGTTAACAAGCTGTTACTCAATGTTGGTTGTCAAAGTTAACATGCTGTTACAACAATGTTTGATGTCAAAGTAAACATGCTGTTACTGCAATGTTGGTTGTCAAAGTTAACATGCTGTTGCTTCAATGTCGGTGGTCAAAGTTAACAAGCTGTTACTGCAATGTTGGTTGTCAAAGTTAGCATGCTGTTACTGCAACGTTGGTTGTCAAAGTTAACAAGCTGTTACTGCAATGTTGGTGGTCAAAGTTAACAAGCTGTTACTGCAATGTTGGTTGTCAAAGTTAACATGCTGTTACTGCAATGTTGGTGGTCAAAGTTAACAAGCTGTTACTGCAATGTTGGTGGTCAAAGTTAACATGCTGTTACTGCAACGTTGGTGGTCAAAGTTAACATGCTGTTACTGCAATGTTGGTTGTCAAAGTTAACATGCTGTTACTGCAATGTTGGTTGTCAAAGTTAACATGCTGTTACTGCAATGTTGGATGTCAAAGTTAGCATGCTGTTACTGCAATGTTGGATGTCAAAGTTAACAAGCTGTTACAGCAATGTTGGATGTCAAAGTAAACAATGTTACTGCAATGTTGGATGTCAAAGTTAGCATGCTGTTACTGCAATGTTGGTGGTTAAAGTTAACAAGCTGTTACTGCAATGTTGGTGGTCAAAGTTAGCAAGCTGTTACTGCAATGTTGGTTGTCAAAGATAACATGTTGTTACTGCAATGTTGGTGGTCAAAGTTAACATGCTGTTACTGCAATGTTGGTGGTCAAAGTTAACAAGCTGTTAAAGCAATGTTGGTGGTCAAAGTTAACAAGCTGTTACTGCAATGTTGGTTGTCAAAGTTAACAAGCTGTTACTATAATGTTGGTGGTCAAAGTTAACAAGCTGTTAAAGCAATGTTGGTGGTCAAAGTTAACAAGCTGTTACTGCAATGTTGGTTGTCAAAGTTAACATGCTGTTACTGCAATGTTGGTGGTCAAAGTTAACAAGCTGTTACAGCAATGTTGGTGGTCAAAGTTAACAAGCTGTTACTGCATTGTTGGTGGTCAAAGTTAACAAGCTGTTACAGCAATGTTGGTGGTCAAAGTTAACAAGCTGTTACAGCAATGTTGGTGGTCAAAGTTAACAAGCTGTTACAGCAATGTTGTTGGTCAAAGTTAACAAGCTGTTACTGCAAGGTTGGTTGTCAAAGATAACATGTTGTTACTGCAATGTTGGTTGTCAAAGTTAACATGCTGTTACTGCAATGTTGGTTGTCAAAGTTAACAAGCTGTTACAGCAATGTTGGTGGTCAAAGTTAACAAGCTGATACAGCAATGTTGGTGGTCAAAGTTAAGAAGCTGTTACAGGAATGTTGGTGGTCAAAGTTAACAAGCTGTTACTGCAATGTTGGTTGTCAAAGTTAACAAGCTGTTACTGCAATGTTGGTTGTCAAAGTTAACATGCTGTTTCTGCAATGTTGGTGGTCAAAGTTAACAAGCTGTTACTGCAATGTTGGTGGTCAAAGTTAACATGCTGTTACTGCAATGTTGGTTGTCAAAGTTAACTTGCTGTTACTGCAATGTTGGTTGTCAAAGTTAACAAGCTGTTACTGCAATGTTGGTGGTCAAAGTTAACAAGCTGTTACAGCAATGTTGGTGGTCAAAGTTAACAAGCTGTTACTGCAATGTTGGTGGTCAAAGTTAACAAGCTGTTACTGCAATGTTGGTTGTCAAAGATAACATGTTGTTACTGCAATGTTGGTTGTCAAAGTTAACATGCTGTTACTGCAATGTTGGTTGTCAAAGTTAACAAGCTGTTACAGCAATGTTGGTGGTCAAAGTTAACAAGCTGTTACAGCAATGTTGGTGGTCAAAGTTAACAAGCTGTTACTGCAATGTTGGTGGTCAAAGTTAACAAGCTGTTACTGCAATGTTGGTGGTCAAAGTTAACAAGCTGTTACTGCAATGTTGGTGGTCAAAGTTAACAAGCTGTTACTGCAATGTTGGTTGTCAAAGTTAACATGTTGTTACTGCAATGATGGTTGTCAAAGTTAAGCTGTTACTGCAATGTTGGTTGTCAAAGTTAAGCTGTTACTGCAATGTTGGTTGTCAAAGTTAACAAGCTGTTACTGCAATGTTGGTTGTCAAAGTTAGCATGCTGTTACTGCAACGTTGGTTGTCAAAGTTAACAAGCTGTAACTGCAATGTTGGTTGTCAAAGTTAGCATGCTGTTACTGCAACGTTGGTTGTCAAAGTTAATAAGCTGTTACTGCAATGTTGGTGGTCAAAGGTAACAAGCTGTTACTGCAATGTTGGTTGTCAAAGTTAACATGCTGTTACTGCAATGTTGGTTGTCAAAGTTAACAAGCTGTTACTGCAATGTTGGTGGTCAAAGTTAACATGCTGTTACTGCAATGTTGGTGGTCAAAGTTAACATGCTGTTACTGCAATGTTGGTTGTCAAAGTTAACATGCTGTTACTGCAATGTTGGATGTCAAAGTTAACATGCTGTTACTGCAATGTTGGATGTCAAAGTTAACAAGCTGTTACAGCAATGTTTGATGTCAAAGTTAACAAGCTGTTACTGCAATGTTGGTTGTCAAAGTTAGCATGCTGTTACTGCAATGTTGGTGGTCAAAGTTAACAAGCTGTTAATGCAATGTTGGTTGTCAAAGATAACATGTTGTTACTGCAATGTTGGTTGTCAAAGTTAACATGCTGTTACTGCAATGTTGGTGGTCAAAGTTAACAAGCTGTTACAGCAATGTTGGTGGTCAAAGTTAACAAGCTGTAACATCAATGTTGGTGGTCAAAGTTAACAAGCTGTTACTGCAATGTTGGTGGTCAAAGTTAACAAGCTGTTAAAGCAATGTTGGTGGTCAAAGTTAACAAGCTGTTACTGCAATGTTGGTTGTCAAAGTTAACATGCTGTTACTGCAATGTTGGTTGTCAAAGTTAACAAGCTGTTACAGCAATGTTGGTGGTCAAAGTTAACAAGCTGTTACAGCAATGTTGGTGGTCAAAGTTAAGCTGTTACTGCAATGTTGGTGGTCAAAGTTAACAAGCTGTTACTGCAATGTTGGTTGTCAAAGATAACATGTTGTTACTGCAATGTTTGTTGTCAAAGTTAACAAGCTGTTACTGCAATGTTGGTTGTCAAAGTTAACAAGCTGTTACTCAATGTTGGTTGTCAAAGTTAACATGCTGTTACAACAATGTTTGATGTCAAAGTAAACATGCTGTTACTGCAATGTTGGTTGTCAAAGTTAACATGCTGTTGCTTCAATGTCGGTGGTCAAAGTTAACAAGCTGTTACTGCAATGTTGGTTGTCAAAGTTAGCATGCTGTTACTGCAACGTTGGTTGTCAAAGTTAACAAGCTGTTACTGCAATGTTGGTGGTCAAAGTTAACAAGCTGTTACTGCAATGTTGGTTGTCAAAGTTAACATGCTGTTACTGCAATGTTGGTGGTCAAAGTTAACAAGCTGTTACTGCAATGTTGGTGGTCAAAGTTAACATGCTGTTACTGCAACGTTGGTGGTCAAAGTTAACATGCTGTTACTGCAATGTTGGTTGTCAAAGTTAACATGCTGTTACTGCAATGTTGGTTGTCAAAGTTAACATGCTGTTACTGCAATGTTGGATGTCAAAGTTAGCATGCTGTTACTGCAATGTTGGATGTCAAAGTTAACAAGCTGTTACAGCAATGTTGGATGTCAAAGTAAACAATGTTACTGCAATGTTGGATGTCAAAGTTAGCATGCTGTTACTGCAATGTTGGTGGTTAAAGTTAACAAGCTGTTACTGCAATGTTGGTGGTCAAAGTTAGCAAGCTGTTACTGCAATGTTGGTTGTCAAAGATAACATGTTGTTACTGCAATGTTGGTGGTCAAAGTTAACATGCTGTTACTGCAATGTTGGTGGTCAAAGTTAACAAGCTGTTAAAGCAATGTTGGTGGTCAAAGTTAACAAGCTGTTACTGCAATGTTGGTTGTCAAAGTTAACAAGCTGTTACTATAATGTTGGTGGTCAAAGTTAACAAGCTGTTAAAGCAATGTTGGTGGTCAAAGTTAACAAGCTGTTACTGCAATGTTGGTTGTCAAAGTTAACATGCTGTTACTGCAATGTTGGTGGTCAAAGTTAACAAGCTGTTACAGCAATGTTGGTGGTCAAAGTTAACAAGCTGTTACTGCATTGTTGGTGGTCAAAGTTAACAAGCTGTTACAGCAATGTTGGTGGTCAAAGTTAACAAGCTGTTACAGCAATGTTGGTGGTCAAAGTTAACAAGCTGTTACAGCAATGTTGTTGGTCAAAGTTAACAAGCTGTTACTGCAAGGTTGGTTGTCAAAGATAACATGTTGTTACTGCAATGTTGGTTGTCAAAGTTAACATGCTGTTACTGCAATGTTGGTTGTCAAAGTTAACAAGCTGTTACAGCAATGTTGGTGGTCAAAGTTAACAAGCTGATACAGCAATGTTGGTGGTCAAAGTTAAGAAGCTGTTACAGGAATGTTGGTGGTCAAAGTTAACAAGCTGTTACTGCAATGTTGGTTGTCAAAGTTAACAAGCTGTTACTGCAATGTTGGTTGTCAAAGTTAACATGCTGTTTCTGCAATGTTGGTGGTCAAAGTTAACAAGCTGTTACTGCAATGTTGGTGGTCAAAGTTAACATGCTGTTACTGCAATGTTGGTTGTCAAAGTTAACTTGCTGTTACTGCAATGTTGGTTGTCAAAGTTAACAAGCTGTTACTGCAATGTTGGTGGTCAAAGTTAACAAGCTGTTACAGCAATGTTGGTGGTCAAAGTTAACAAGCTGTTACTGCAATGTTGGTGGTCAAAGTTAACAAGCTGTTACTGCAATGTTGGTTGTCAAAGATAACATGTTGTTACTGCAATGTTGGTTGTCAAAGTTAACATGCTGTTACTGCAATGTTGGTTGTCAAAGTTAACAAGCTGTTACAGCAATGTTGGTGGTCAAAGTTAACAAGCTGTTACAGCAATGTTGGTGGTCAAAGTTAACAAGCTGTTACTGCAATGTTGGTGGTCAAAGTTAACAAGCTGTTACTGCAATGTTGGTGGTCAAAGTTAACAAGCTGTTACTGCAATGTTGGTGGTCAAAGTTAACAAGCTGTTACTGCAATGTTGGTTGTCAAAGTTAACATGTTGTTACTGCAATGATGGTTGTCAAAGTTAAGCTGTTACTGCAATGTTGGTTGTCAAAGTTAAGCTGTTACTGCAATGTTGGTTGTCAAAGTTAACAAGCTGTTACTGCAATGTTGGTTGTCAAAGTTAGCATGCTGTTACTGCAACGTTGGTTGTCAAAGTTAACAAGCTGTAACTGCAATGTTGGTTGTCAAAGTTAGCATGCTGTTACTGCAACGTTGGTTGTCAAAGTTAATAAGCTGTTACTGCAATGTTGGTGGTCAAAGGTAACAAGCTGTTACTGCAATGTTGGTTGTCAAAGTTAACATGCTGTTACTGCAATGTTGGTTGTCAAAGTTAACAAGCTGTTACTGCAATGTTGGTGGTCAAAGTTAACATGCTGTTACTGCAATGTTGGTGGTCAAAGTTAACATGCTGTTACTGCAATGTTGGTTGTCAAAGTTAACATGCTGTTACTGCAATGTTGGATGTCAAAGTTAACATGCTGTTACTGCAATGTTGGATGTCAAAGTTAACAAGCTGTTACAGCAATGTTTGATGTCAAAGTTAACAAGCTGTTACTGCAATGTTGGTTGTCAAAGTTAGCATGCTGTTACTGCAATGTTGGTGGTCAAAGTTAACAAGCTGTTAATGCAATGTTGGTTGTCAAAGATAACATGTTGTTACTGCAATGTTGGTTGTCAAAGTTAACATGCTGTTACTGCAATGTTGGTGGTCAAAGTTAACAAGCTGTTACAGCAATGTTGGTGGTCAAAGTTAACAAGCTGTAACATCAATGTTGGTGGTCAAAGTTAACAAGCTGTTACTGCAATGTTGGTGGTCAAAGTTAACAAGCTGTTAAAGCAATGTTGGTGGTCAAAGTTAACAAGCTGTTACTGCAATGTTGGTTGTCAAAGTTAACATGCTGTTACTGCAATGTTGGTTGTCAAAGTTAACAAGCTGTTACAGCAATGTTGGTGGTCAAAGTTAACAAGCTGTTACAGCAATGTTGGTGGTCAAAGTTAAGCTGTTACTGCAATGTTGGTGGTCAAAGTTAACAAGCTGTTACTGCAATGTTGGTTGTCAAAGATAACATGTTGTTACTGCAATGTTTGTTGTCAAAGTTAACAAGCTGTTACTGCAATGTTGGTTGTCAAAGTTAACAAGCTGTTACTCAATGTTGGTTGTCAAAGTTAACATGCTGTTACAGCAATGTTTGATGTCAAAGTAAACATGCTGTTACTGCAATGTTGGTTGTCAAAGTTAACATGCTGTTGCTTCAATGTCGGTGGTCAAAGTTAACAAGCTGTTACTGCAATGTTGGTTGTCAAAGTTAGCATGCTGTTACTGCAACGTTGGTTGTCAAAGTTAACAAGCTGTTACTGCAATGTTGGTGGTCAAAGTTAACAAGCTGTTACTGCAATGTTGGTTGTCAAAGTTAACATGCTGTTACTGCAATGTTGGTGGTCAAAGTTAACAAGCTGTTACTGCAATGTTGGTGGTCAAAGTTAACATGCTGTTACTGCAACGTTGGTGGTCAAAGTTAACATGCTGTTACTGCAATGTTGGTTGTCAAAGTTAACATGCTGTTACTGCAATGTTGGTTGTCAAAGTTAACATGCTGTTACTGCAATGTTGGATGTCAAAGTTAGCATGCTGTTACTGCAATGTTGGATGTCAAAGTTAACAAGCTGTTACAGCAATGTTGGATGTCAAAGTAAACAATGTTACTGCAATGTTGGATGTCAAAGTTAGCATGCTGTTACTGCAATGTTGGTGGTTAAAGTTAACAAGCTGTTACTGCAATGTTGGTGGTCAAAGTTAGCAAGCTGTTACTGCAATGTTGGTTGTCAAAGATAACATGTTGTTACTGCAATGTTGGTGGTCAAAGTTAACATGCTGTTACTGCAATGTTGGTGGTCAAAGTTAACAAGCTGTTAAAGCAATGTTGGTGGTCAAAGTTAACAAGCTGTTACTGCAATGTTGGTTGTCAAAGTTAACAAGCTGTTACTATAATGTTGGTGGTCAAAGTTAACAAGCTGTTAAAGCAATGTTGGTGGTCAAAGTTAACAAGCTGTTACTGCAATGTTGGTTGTCAAAGTTAACATGCTGTTACTGCAATGTTGGTGGTCAAAGTTAACAAGCTGTTACTGCAATGTTGGTGGTCAAAGTTAACAAGCTGTTACTGCATTGTTGGTGGTCAAAGTTAACAAGCTGTTACAGCAATGTTGGTGGTCAAAGTTAACAAGCTGTTACAGCAATGTTGGTGGTCAAAGTTAACAAGCTGTTACAGCAATGTTGTTGGTCAAAGTTAACAAGCTGTTACTGCAAGGTTGGTTGTCAAAGATAACATGTTGTTACTGCAATGTTGGTTGTCAAAGTTAACATGCTGTTACTGCAATGTTGGTTGTCAAAGTTAACAAGCTGTTACAGCAATGTTGGTGGTCAAAGTTAACAAGCTGATACAGCAATGTTGGTTGTCAAAGTTAAGAAGCTGTTACAGGAATGTTGGTGGTCAAAGTTAACAAGCTGTTACTGCAATGTTGGTGGTCAAAGTTAACAAGCTGTTACTGCAATGTTGGTTGTCAAAGTTAACATGCTGTTTCTGCAATGTTGGTGGTCAAAGTTAACAAGCTGTTACTGCAATGTTGGTGGTCAAAGTTAACATGCTGTTACTGCAATGTTGGTTGTCAAAGTTAACTTGCTGTTACTGCAATGTTGGTGGTCAAAGTTAACATGCTGTTACTGCAATGTTGGTGGTCAAAGTTAACAAGCTGTTACAGCAATGTTGGTGGTCAAAGTTAACAAGCTGTTACTGCAATGTTGGTGGTCAAAGTTAACAAGCTGTTACTGCAATGTTGGTTGTCAAAGATAACATGTTGTTACTGCAATGTTGGTTGTCAAAGTTAACATGCTGTTACTGCAATGTTGGTTGTCAAAGTTAACAAGCTGTTACAGCAATGTTGGTGGTCAAAGTTAACAAGCTGTTACAGCAATGTTGGTGGTCAAAGTTAACAAGCTGTTACTGCAATGTTGGTGGTCAAAGTTAACAAGCTGTTACTGCAATGTTGGTGGTCAAAGTTAACAAGCTGTTACTGCAATGTTGGTGGTCAAAGTTAACAAGCTGTTACTGCAATGTTGGTTGTCAAAGATAACATGTTGTTACTGCAATGTTGGTTGTCAAAGTTAACATGCTGTTACTGCAATGTTGGTTGTCAAAGTTAACAAGCTGTTACAGCAATGTTGGTGGTCAAAGTTAACAAGCTGTTACAGCAATGTTGGTGGTCAAAGTTAACAAGCTGTTACTGCAATGTTGGTGGTCAAAGTTAACAAGCTGTTACTGCAATGTTGGTGGTCAAAGTTAACAAGCTGTTACTGCAATGTTGGTGGTCAAAGTTAACAAGCTGTTACTGCAATGTTGGTTGTCAAAGTTAACATGTTGTTACTGCAATGATGGTTGTCAAAGTTAACATGCTGTTACTGCAATGTTGGTTGTCAAAGTTAACAAGCTGTTACAGCATTGTTGGCGGTCCAAGTAACAAATATGAGTATGGGAATTGCATACGTCTTTTGAAATGCTGTTTGTAAATGTTAAAGACATTGTTTTGGATACTACATTTGTCTATATAATATCTGTCAATGTTAACATTATGATTTGGGATACTACATCTTTCTATTGAAATGTTACAGGTAGGTGTCAATATTACCATTATGATTTGTGGTACTGTAATTAATCTGCCTAATGCAGTATTGGTTGTCGATGTTAACAATATTAGTTTTGATACTGTCTCTGCTATAAATGTTGGCTATGTAAGCTTCCAAAGGCGAGTGATTTCAGGTGCATAGTAAGACTTGGCATATCCTGCTTGTAACCTACATCTTTAATTTGATTAATTTCAATGATAGTAAAATAAATTTTGTTATTCAATGGTCCAAAAGTTTCCATTTGAACATTTTTTTTAATGTTTAGGAGAACTGATGGTTAGTTATTGGCAATGACTGTACACCATCCATGGTTACTTACAAATGTACATTACTCTGAGCCTTGACCTCCGAACAGTCCATTGAATGGAGAAAGGAATATATTTAGCATAGGGGTATCACATACTCTATTCATCTTTCAACTTCTCTTACATTGGTGGAATTAAAATCGGCCAACTAGAATGTGGTTTTTTTATCCCATTAATTAGTGCTGACTATACTAGTATTGCGTGGAAAAGTGTACATCAAAATTATACAATCCGTGAATGTAAGTCAAACACAAACTCCACAATCAGAATCTATCAAAATCAATAGGTATACAAACTCTTGACAAATACATTAAATTTGGTGAAAATCAATAACTCTTGAAATACTAGTAGTAGTACATTAGAGAAATGAATGATCTCTTAACTCGTCTTTGCAGAGAAGCAACCCGTTTAGCGAACATGTTTTCGATCATTTACATTTATAGCTTATTTCATTAGGAGATGAATGGCATAAAATGGGTCCCTCTCTCCTCATTAAAAGCATATTCGATCAGGATTGACACATAGTAAAAATACTGATCATGTTTACTGTTAACGGGGGCGGTGATTTCCCACACCACTCTTACTATGTAAATATCCTCGTAAATTGAGAAAATCTTGTATTTTTACATTTTATTGAGAACATTTTTATTCTATTTGACTTTTCCTGAAATCAGTGTGATTCATTTTCAAGAGGAGGGGTCGGAATCTCGGTTTGCTATAAAATGATCGATGTTAAGTCAAGAGTTCTGCACAGTAATTTTGAGAAAAATATTAACATTTCAATACGCCCCCTAAAATACATTTTATATCTGTCCCTTTTGAATAACACGATTAAAACTGCACTAGCGATTTCTATTGGGGAAAAAGAAACAGGAGTGCTACTTTATGACAGGAAATAAAATAAAAAGCAAAGTTCAAGACGAGTTCAGTCTTAGTTGTACTTGTTAGCAATGAGACTTTTATAAAGCACAAAGGGAATAGAATCTCTCTCTCTTCAACATTGTTCACTCAGTAATCATATCCCTTGTAAAAAAGGCAGTTATTCATGAGTATCGAGAGACCAATCTTAAACAAGGAAGTAATAATCTGTGTGAGAGAGTAAGATTTTCCGAAATTTCTTGTGTTTTACCAACGTAAAAATTCACAAAAATTATTACGAAAAAAAAATCAGGTTTATTCTTCTTATCGCGATGTTTTTGTTTGTGAATACAGGGAATTTGGTAGTGGAGTAAACCTATAGCGTTGTGATGCATGACGTACATTTGTAAGTACATGTATACCCTGCTTGATGTCCAAGCGCATATTGAAAGTATAAAATAGTGGAGTTTTCAATTGGTGATATCAAGGGCTTACAAATTCAGGTAAAAGTTACATGTACAACTTACATATAGAAAGCAACCCAAGGTCATGATCTATGATCTAGCACACTAGGAGTAAGATGACTTGCCTGCGCCTGGTCCCCAAGGCGCATATTGAGAGTTTAAAGTATTGGGGTGAACATATGACGTTGTGGTGCATGACGTAAGTATCTCCTACTTGGTCTCTTAGGCGCATATTGAGAGTATAAAGTAGAGGAGTGAAGCTATATAGCGTTGTGATGCATGATGTAAGAATCTCCGGTTGGGGATCCAAGGCGCATATTGAGAGTATAAAGTAGTGGAATGAACCTGTAGGGTTGTGGTGCATGAGGTAAGTATCTGCTGATTGGTCTCTAAGGCGAAAGTAGTGGAGTAAGCCTATAGCGTTGTGGTGCATGACGTATCTCCAGCTAGGTGTCCAAGGCGCATATTGAGAGTATAAAGTAGTAGAGTAAACCTATAGCGTTGTGGTGCATGACGTATCTCCAGCTAGGTGTCCAAGGCGCATATTGAGAGTATAAAGTAGTAGAGTAAACCTATAGCGTTGTGGTGCATGACGTAAGTATCTCCAGCTAGGTGTCCAAGGCGCATATTGAGAGTATAAAGTAGTGGAGTAAGCCTATAGCGTTGTGGTGCATGACGTAAGTATCTCCAGCTAGGTGTCCAAGGCGCATATTGAGAGTATAAAGTAGTGGAGTAAGCCTATAGCGTTGTGGTGCATGACGTAAGTATCTCCAGCTAGGTGTTCAAGGCGCATATTAAGAGTATAAAGAAGTGGAGTGAACCTGTAGCGTTGTGGTGCATGACGTAAGTATCTCCAGCTAGGTGTCCAAGGCGCATATTAAGAGTATAAAGAAGTGGAGTGAACCTGTAGCGTTGTGATGCATGACATAAGTTTCTCCTGCTTGGTGTCCAAGGCGCATATTGAGAGTATAAAGTAGTGGAGTGAACCTATAGCGTTGTTGTGCATGACGTAAGTATCTCCTGCTGACCAGCAACACAGGCCACAGATACAATACGTCATATCCGATCTGATGAATATCAGTTTGATGAATAATTTTAAACAGAGATTAAACAGTAAATTACTAGTTGCCGGAAATTCAAATATGGCGTAACCCATGCATCACAAAATAAGTAGGGAATTAATATTTCATCTATGTATGCAACAAACCCTCAACACGGAGGGGATGTAAAGGTGAAGGAAGGAGTTTATCCGTTATTACAAAATGTACGTCGAAACTCGGCCCCTGATTCTGTTGAGGTTTTTGTTTCATTGTGTTGTTTCCTGCTCATTTTGGTGTGTTTTTTATGATCACTGTTTTATGTGCTTGTTATGACGATATATTTACATTAATTACTAGTAGATTCCCCATGTTGAACGCCCATTAGGCAACTAGAATTATATTCCAATAACTTGGGTTGCTATTGTGACGTCACATTCAAGTTTTGCATGTAGGGAGAATTTACCAAAATAAAGATACATTTGACGCTTATACAGGTAAAATGCAAATAAAAATGACCGACAATTAGAATAAATGTAAATATAAGTAATGACTGTCTTACTTTTGGTGTTCATGGGTGTATAATTCTGCATGGTTGGACACGTGGAAATTTTCCGAGAATCGCTTTGCGATTCACGGAATTTACACGTGACCAACCAGAATTATACACCCATGAACACCAAAAGTAAGACAGTCATTTCTTAAGTGTTAAGATGTAGAATCTAAGAAATCTTATTAATGTACATTGTATTTAGTTTAGTCAGTGCAAAAGCACCAAAAAAAAAAAAAAACATAGGCGAATACAACCCATCAACAGCGGTTTAGCCTTCTGGATTTAATAAATATGGGAGCAATTTTATGTAATTGATACTTTAAGTGCTATCGAAACGCAGTTGACAAATCATTTCGCTTGAGACTAAAATGCTAAAATAGAGCAGAAAATGCATTGATAACGAAACGATCTAAAATAATTGGAGGCCTTATTATTTATACCATATTGAATGGAAAAAGGACAATATGTATACCATACTCTATTCATCTTTCAACTTACTGATGAAATTAAAATCGGACAAATAAAATATGTTTTATTTTAATCGGAATTAGTGTTGAATATATTAGTATTGTGTGGAAAAGTGTATATTGTATATCAAAATGATACAGTGAATGAAAGACAAACATAAAATCAGAGTCTCAATCAATAAGCATACAAATTCTTGAAAAATATATTTGGTGAAAATCTATAAATTTTGAATACTAGTAGTATGTAGTACATTTGTAGTAGATTAGTAGTACATTTGTAGTAGATTAGTAGTACATTTGTAGTAGATTAGTTGTACATTTGAGAGGGAACTGAATGATCTAGATCTCCTAACCTGTAGCCTGTTTAGCGAACATGTTTTCGTTTTCTATCATTTACATTATTAGCCTATTTCATTTATTTTAATATAAGATAATGGGTCCCTATCTCCTCATTAAAAGCATATTCGTTCAGGAGTGACAAATTCCTGATCATGTTTACTGTTGACGGGGGTGGTGATTACATTTCCCACAATATGCTCACGTAGTAAATGTCCTCGTAAATTGAGAAAATCTTGTATTTTTATATTTAATTCAGAAAGATTTTATTTCATTTGAGTTTTCCTGATTTGCAGGAGTCGGAATACGATCGATGTGAAATAAACAGTTTTGCACTAATTTTGAGAATAAAATATTTACATTTCAATACGCCCCCTAAAATACCTTTTATATTTGTCACTTTTAACAACAAAATTCATCCATAGTTACAAATCTTTGTAGAAATTTCACTGGATTTCCCTAAAAAGGTTAAGATTAGCACGCCATAAAGTGTGCCTGGTGTGCTTCTGATCTACTGTTAAAAGTCTTGGCCAACGGGCCGAAATTAAAGCTATCCCATTTCAAGATCTTCGGTCAGAATGGAATGTACTCTTTCTTGTGAAATGCCATTTTTACTGGCTTTATATTTTTCTGTAACTGGTCTGTCAGTCATACAAATACAGAATACAAATCATACAAATCATGGACAAATACAAATCATACAAATCATGGACAGAATACAAATCATACAAATCATGGACATGTAGCGACCTGTGTAGTGCCTTGTCCTTCCTCTTGGACAACATTTATGTAAGATTTGGTGAGAATCTCTACAGGCAGGTTGTAGGGATTCCTATGGGTACAAATTGTGCGCCTCTTGTTGCAGATTTATTTTTATACACATATGAAAAAGAATTTATTCAAAATCTTCAAAAGCAAAGAAAACATGATGATGTGAAATGCTTCATTGGTACTTCTAGGTACCTGGATGATATTCTTACTATCGATAATCCTGTTTTTGAAAAGTATAAAGATGTTATTTCTCCACAAGAATTGACTCTAAACAAGGCAAACTTTACAGACACTGAAACACCATTTTTGGACCTAAATATTAAAATTGTCAATGGAGAAATTCATACAAGTGTATATGACAAACGAGATAATTTTGGATTCAACATATTAAATTTCCCCTGGCTTGACGGTGATGTCCCTAGATTACCGTCATACGGTATCTACATTTCACAGCTCATCCGGTATGCTAGAGCATGTACTGATGTTTTGGATTTTCATAATAGAAATCTACAAATTACAAAGAAACTTTTAGGTCAAGGTTTTCGCTTTCACAAACTAGTAAAGACTTTCTGGAAATTTTACAAAAATTATGATCAACTTCTTTTGAAATTCGGACCCATACAAGCAACGGAGTATATTACTTTAGGTATTTCACAACCTGCATTTTATGGTGACATAATTAACAAAATAAGAAGGATCAAAGGTAGACAGCATATGTATCGAAAATGCGTCAGAATACATTCAGAGAGGACAGGTGGTCGGGGCCCTGTCTTCTCTAAGGAGGTTTGGACAGGGCCCGTCATGGAGTCCCGTCGTCACAGTCAGTCAGAGTGCAAGTCTTAAGCAGACGGACACTAAGCTTGGTACTTGACCAATATACAGTCTTGTACGAGCGCATTCTTATAACTTGCACTCTGACTGACTGTGACGACGGGACTCCATGACGGGCCCTGTCCAAACCTCCATAGAGAAGACAGGGCCCCGACCACCTGTCCTCTCTGAATGTCAATCGGACTCCTCGGGTGATAACATATATTGTTATGGGTCAGAATACCCCAAAACGCCAGCAAAAATCAGACAAAGACAGAATATAAATTTACAAGTTTAATTATGTACAAAATATATATATTTGAAATGATTACAACTTACAATACAATGTCCGGATCAAAGTGTCCGTTACGGTCCCAACGTCTATCGAATGTATGGTTTCCGGTAATCACAAACGTTCTCGAAAGATCGGTGTCCAAACGTTGTTAAATGGATTAAAGTCTCAACAAATAAAGTGTCCCAGTATATCAGAATAGATGAATGAATCGTGTCTACGAATGTGTACGAATGCCCCCTCAACACAGTTCCTCAGAGGTATTTATACTTAATACCAATGAATTAACCAGAAGCTTCTAGAACAATGACTCATTACAAATGATTAACAATAAAGTAAATTCTAGAAATCACAGTCATGTGATGATAATGATGTAACAAAGAACATACTGGAATATTCTCTAATGAAATAAAGATGACATAGTAAAATTTAGAAAGAATTATTATGAAATCATTAAATAAAATGATTAAGTACATGTATACCTACACATAAAGTAAAACTAGAATAATACATGACCCACAACACCTCCCCCCTTAAAAAAGTTTGAATGTCAATGAAAACTTAGGTGGTAAATTCTGCAAAAATCACTCATGAAACTCTCGATAGTGCATCTGCAATCACATTGTCTTTGCCCTTGATATAGTTAATAATGATATTGTACTCTTGCAACAATAAACTCCACCTTGTAAGTCTTTGATTCTTGTTTGACATTTTGTGCAAAAATGTGAGAGGGTTGTGGTCAGTATATACAAGAATGGGATGTAAAGTAACATTCAAATAAACATCAAAATGTTGTAAAGCTAACAATAATGCAAGACACTCTTTTTCAATAGTAGAGTAATTCTTTTGACATTTTGTCAACTTCTTTGAAAAATAACAAACAACTCTATCTACACCATCATCATTTTCTTGAAACAAAGCAGCCCCGATTCCTACGTCACTGGCATCAACAGTAAGCTTAAATTGCTTATCAAAATTTGGAGCTGACAGGACAGGACTATTCATAAGAACACATTTGATTTTCTTAAAAGATTCGTCACAGTCATTGGTCCATGCAAAATTCACTCTCTTTTGTAACAGATTGGTAAGTGGACCAACAACTGACGAGAAATTTGGACAAAATTTTCTGTAAAATCCTGCCATTCCTAAAAATCTCATTATCTCTTTCTTATTGGTAGGAATCGGGAACTTTGAAATAGCTTCAACTTTGGCCATGATAGGAGTAACAAAACCTTGACCTACTTTGTGACCCAAATATTCTACAGTCGCATGACAAAATTCACTTTTCGCAAGGTTCACTGTGAGGTTTGCTTTCGCCAGTATGTCGAAGAAGGTACGCATGATTCGGAGATGATCATCCCAGGTGTCGCTGTAGATGATGATGTCATTGATGTACGCCTCGCATCCTTCGAGATGATTTAAGAGCGAATGAATCATCCTCTGGAATGTGGCTGGTGCGTTTTTCATACCAAAGGGCATTACTTTATAATGGTATAGCCCATCTGGAGTTGCAAATGCCGATTTTTCTCTGGCTCTCTCTGTAAGCGGGACCTGCCAATAGCCTTTGAGCAAGTCAAATTTACTGACAAATTTTGCACTGCCAATTTTATCGATACAGTCATCGATTCGTGGGATCGGATAAGAGTCAGTTTTGGTGACTGAATTGACTTTTCTAAAGTCCGTACACAATCGGTAAGTTCCGTCTGGCTTCGGAGCAAGAATACATGGGGAACTCCAATCACTATTGCTGGGTTCAATAATGTCATTTTCAAGCATGTACTGAATTTCTTTCCGCATGTATTGAAGTTTTATCGGGTTTAACCGATAGGGATGCTGTTTGATAGGTGACGCATCACCCACAATGACGTCATGATGAGATGCATTCGTCTTTTTTGGAACGTCCGGAAAGATGGTCGTATATTCCCGCATTAATTGGTGCACTTCCTCATTTTGATGCACGGTCAGATGTCCGAGTTTCACTCCCGGACTTGTCAGAATTTCAGAATTCTTTAAACGGACACTTTGAGCAAAGTCTTTTTCGACAGTCTCTTCATTACATTCAGGTTCAACACAATTTTCTAATGTATTTACATTGGCCAAAGTGGAAACTGGTTTTACAAAATTTCGGTCACTTCTATCAAAATACTCTTTCAACATGTTAACATGACACACTCTTTTTTCTTTTCGCTGACCTGGTGTCTTAACCACATAGTTAACATCACTAATTTTACTCTCAATCTCATAAGGACCGAAATATCTAGCTTGCAAAGGATGACCAGGGATAGGCAAAAATACAAGAACTTTATCGCCTGGTTTAAAAACTCTGTTTCTAGCATCTTTGTCATACCATGTTTTCATTTTTATTTGAGATGTTTTGAGATTTTCTTGAGCCAATTTGCAAGCATTATATAATTTTTCTTTGAAATTAGACACGTAGTCTAAGAGATTCAAATCGCTAGTCTCAGTCAACCATTTTTCCTTCAATAACTTCAATGGCCCCCTGACTGTATGCCCAAAAACTAGCTCAAAGGGACTGAACCCCAGGGACTCCTGAACCGCTTCTCGTGCCGCAAATAACACGAGGTGAACCCCTTCATCCCAGTCTTTTTCATACTGGTGACAATATGTTTTCATCATAGTTTTAAGGGTCTGATGAAAGCGTTCAAGTGCCCCCTGGGACTCAGGATGGTACGCAGAAGACTTATACTGCCTGATACCTAGCTCATGCATAACCTGCTGAAACAACCCTGACATAAAATTCGAACCCTGATCTGACTGAATAGCCTTGGGAGCACCTACGAAACTGAAAAACTTTGTAAGGGCCTTAACTATGGTCTTTGCCTTAATATTCCTAAGAGGTATGGCTTCAGGAAACCTAGTCGAAGTACACATAATTGTCAGTAAGTACTGATTCCCTGACCTAGTCCTAGGCAAAGGACCTACACAATCAACTAACACCCTACTAAAAGGTTCCTCAAAGGCTGGAATGGATTGGAGGGGAGCAGGTGGTATAACTTGATTGGGTTTACCTACCATCTGACAACTATGACAAGACTTACAAAACTCAGACACATCTTTTCTCAACTTAGGCCAGTAAAAGTGACTTAAAATCCTATTATAAGTCTTATTGACACCTAAATGACCTGCCTTGGGTGTGTCGTGAGCTAAACTCATGATATCCCCGCGATACGCAACTGGAACCACTATCTGGTGAACGACCCGCCACACTTCATTAGGGGATGCATCGGGTGGTCTCCATTTCGCATGAGGATGCCATCTTGTATGTAGAAGCACTCTCCGACTTTGTCCGCTTCTAGCTTCTCGGGGAAGGGCCCTCTTGCTTAGTCGGATGATCTCCGGATATTTAGTTTGCTCGGAGAGGAGCTGCTCACGGCTTAAGGCATCTGTATCTCTTTCTAATGGCGGATGGGAATCATCACTAGGTACTGTCGGACTCGGAGACTTGTCAGCATGAAGTGGAACTGACGTCTCATGTACGTTGTCATCAATGGTAGACATGAATGTGTCAGAAAGGTCTATACTTTTGGAGGGATGGTCCTCGTTAAGTGCAGAAGTACTTTCAGCCTCTTTTAGTCTGTTCCTGGCCATCGCCCTGGTTACTGCGCAGGCTGGGTACAAGTCGTCGTCTTCATCATCGGACACGACATCGGACGTGATTTTCTCACAAACAATCGGATCGGCTACAACTTTGCCGCCAGCTAAATCGTTGCCAAGCAACAAGGAAACGCCTTGAACAGGAAGAGTGGGTCGAACACCTACGATAACAGGTCCAGTAATTAAGTCTGACTTCAAAAAAATTTCATGAAGGGGAACATCAATGACGCCTAGCTCCACACCCTGTAATAAAACTGACCTACCAGTAAAAGTGTGCTCAGACAAAGGCAATGAACCCTCTAACAATAAAGTCTGGGCAGCACCAGTATCTCTCAAAATCTGAACAGGCAACGCTTCGCTAGAATCACTGAGTGAAACAAATCCCTGTGACAAAAAGGGCTTATAATGATCCTCCACAAAATCATCAGAACTGGACTTAGAACCCTGAATCTCAGGAGTGTCAGAACAAATCGAATCTAAGGCTTTCCTATCATTTCTAACAGACGCACAGGCCTGTGACTTAAGTTCTTTTTTCTTCTTAAGCTTCAAACACTCACCAATAACATGACCTTTTTTCTTACAATAATTGCATGTAGGAAGCGACCCCACCCCTGGGGATGCCTCAGAACGCTCGGCCCTAGGTCCGGACGTAGAACCACCTTGAGATGGTGACTGGGAACTAATGGACGACTGAGACTCTTGTACATTTTTCTTTGGAACATCTGACGTTTTTGCGCTATCGCTAGATTGAGTTTTTGACACAAAATTTTTCTTATGAGTGAGAGCATACGTATCAGACAAAACAGCGGCTTCTTCAAGAGTTTTAACATTTTTGTCTTCCAAATGAGTTCTTAAATCTTGATGTACACACTCTTTGAACTCTTCTATCAGAATGATCTGACGCAAATTGTCAAATGAATTGGGAATTTTTTTAGATCGAAACCACTGATCAAATAAATCTTCTTTTTCTCGAGCAAATTCAACATATGTTTGATTTTCAAATTTTTTGTACTTTCTAAACTTTTGTCTGTACGCCTCAGGTACTAACTGATATGCTCTCAAAATCGTGTCATTGACCTTGTCATAGTCTGAACTCTCAGCAATACTGAGCGCCGAGTACACTTCAGCCGCTTTGCCAATAAGTACGCTTTGTAATAAAGTTGGCAAAAAATCGCGTGGCCACTTTAGATTGGCCGCGATTTTCTCAAAATGTGGAAAATATTTGTCCACGGACTTTTCTTGAAATTTTGGTACTAATCTGATGTTTTTGGCGGCGTCGAATTCAGACTTGACAAGCGAAGGAACAGGATTTTCCTTAGCGCTTTTCTCTAACTTTAACTTTTCTAACTCAAACTGGAGTTCTTTCTCGTGCATACGTTCCTGTTTCTCTCTTTCTTCCTTTTCTCTTTCAAATTGTCTTATTTTTTCTTCTTTTTCAAATTGTCTTTCTTTTTCTTCTTTTTCAAATTGTAATTGTATTTTCATTTTTTCTAATTCAAACTCAAATTTTGACATTTTGGTTTCGCTTGAAACAGGTTCAACAGGAAAATCGTATGACGAAAAGATTTCCTCAGCTAAAAGCTCTTTAGCCACAATATTTCTAATTTCTTGTTTTCTCATAGAAGATTTTACATCTAACTTCAAGTGAAGACCTAAACCAATCAAATCATCTTTTTTCAGTGATTCGAACTCATCTACAGTCGGCGATTTCAAAAATTCAGTGACCGAAAATACCATGATTGATTTCTGCTGGCAAAAGTTTTACTAAAAAAAATTTTTTTAACGAACTTTACGTAAAGTGCAAATATGCAGAGATTACGATCCCGGACGAGCCCCCAATTCTGTTATGGGTCAGAATACCCCAAAACGCCAGCAAAAATCAGACAAAGACAGAATATAAATTTACAAGTTTAATTATGTACAAAATATATATATTTGAAATGATTACAACTTACAATACAATGTCCGGATCAAAGTGTCCGTTACGGTCCACAACGTCTATCGAATGTATGGTTTCCGGTAATCACAAACGTTCTCGAAAGATCGGTGTCCAAACGTTGTTAAATGGATTAAAGTCTCAACGAATAAAGTGTCCCAGTATATCAGAATAGATGAATGAATCGTGTCTACGAATGTGTACGAATGCCCCCTCAACACAGTTCCTCAGAGGTATTTATACTTAATACCAATGAATTAACCAGAAGCTTCTAGAACAATGACTCATTACAAATGATTAACAATAAAGTAAATTCTAGAAATCACAGTCATGTGATGATAATGATGTAACAAAGAACATACTGGAATATTCTCTAATGAAATAAACATGACATAGTAAAATTTAGAAAGAATTATTATGAAATCATTAAATAAAATGATTAAGTACATGTATACCTACACATAAAGTAAAACTAGAATAATACATGACCCACAACAATATGAGCTCGATACAGCCGGCAGAGTACGGACTGTATAACGCATGTCCTCTTTTTATATCCATTTACATATTCATCTGTGTTGCTTGGACCCCTGTGTTTTACGGTCTTGTTTGTGTGTGGTCATCTAACAGTGAGGGGGTTGTTTTACACCATAATTGTGCGTTCTTCGAGACCTCTGGGAAATCGGAATAGTGGGAGGGTTGTGCGCACGTAATCCAGGATAACCACACCGTCTGCTATTTACGTTACCGGTTGCCCACTGGTCTCGTTGGTTTATGTGTAGTCTTTTATGTTGCATGTTTCTATGTTGTGAGTTGGTGTTCCTTGTCCCTTTTGCGTCTCTTTCTGTGGGTATCTGTTCTGTGTTTTTTTGCATGGGTGTTTTGGGATTTTGCTGTGGGTGCTGCAACTCAGTGTTGTTGGAGATCCCCTCCTTTCTTTCATAACAATACAAAATACAGAGCTATGGAGAAGATGTTTAACAATGACAACAGCGGGACCACACTCTCATGAGACGAGAAAAAGGTGAACAACAGACTTAGACATTAAAACATAACCATCTCACAAGACGAGGAAAAGGTAATAAACAGACTTAGACAATAATGCATTGCAATTTCACGAGACGAGGAAAGAGGGAACAACAGACTTAGGAATTAAAACATTACTATCTCACAAGACGAGGAAAGAGGGACCAATAGCCTTAGACAATAACACATTACCATCTCACAAGACGAGGAAAAGGTTATAAACAGACTTAGACAATAATGCATTACAATTTCACTGAGACGAGAAAGGAGGGAACAACAGACTTAGACATTAAAACATTACCATCTCAGGTGACAAGAAAAAGGTGATCAACAGACTTAGACAATAATACATTACCATTTCAAGAGACGAGGAAAGAAGGACGAACAGACTACGACAAAAACACATTACCATCTCACAGGACAAGAAAAGGAGACCAAAAGACTTAGACAATAATACATTAGCATCTCACAAGACGAGAAAAGATAACCAACAGACTTAGACAATAACACATTATCATCTCACAAGACGAGAAATGGTGACCAACAAACTTAGACGATAATAAATTGCAATGTTGATTTTAAACGTCTTCAAATTCATTAGCATCATTTAAAAGCAGATTGATTATTAGCGTCAACCAGACCTGCACGAGTATTTAACCCTCGTCATGGATTCTTAGTCCAAACAATGATATATGGCCAAAATGTGTGATAATTATGTCCAGAATATACCGAAAGACGCAGCAAGATGGCTGGGATATGATGCTACAAGACCAAGGTTTCAGAAATTTGCAAAAATTTTGTAAACAAAAATTCTCGAATGCGTTTGAAGAAACGACCAACCGAAATTGATCGAACCAGGTTACATGTGCCCTCGGGGACTCCTGGTCCACCAGCAGTGACACTCATCAAGTGGTACAAATATCTTCAACGCATTCTAAAATTTCTGTCACTGCTGGTGGACCAGGAGTCCCCGAAGGCACATGTAGCCAAGTTCGATCAATTTCGGTTGATCGTTTCTTCAACGCACTCTAAAACTTCTGTGATCAAAATTTCTTGAAATTTCAAAAACGTGGGTCCTGTAGCATCATATCCCACCCATCCTGCTACGTCTTTCGGTACGCTTTTTCGACACACTAACTTTCACACTTTTTTGACATATTACATTGTTTAGATTTGAGGATCACTGACGAGGATTAAGTACCCGAAACGTACATGTCTGGTCCATGCTGCCAATTCATCTGTTCTTAAATGATGCTATTCAATTTGAAGATGTTTAACATTTATACCACTTGGTGAGTGTCACTGCTGATGGACCAGGAGTCCCCGAGGGCACATGTAGCCAAGTACGATCAATTTCGGTTGATCGTTTCTTCAACGCACTCTAAAACTTCTGTGATCAAAATTTCTTGAAATTTCAAAAAACGTGGGTCCTGTAGCATCATATCCCACCCATCCTGCTACGTCTTTCGGTACGCTTTTTCGACACACTAACTTTCACACTTTTTTGGCATATTACATTGTTTAGATTTGAGGATCACTGACGAGGGTTAAGTACCCAAAACGTGCATGTCTGGTCCATGCTGCCAATTTATCTGTTCTTAAATGATGCTATTCAATTTGAAGACGTTTAACAATTAAACGTCTTCAATTTCATTAGCAACATTTAATGGCAGATTAATTAACAGCGTGTATCAGACATGTACGTTTCGAGTATTTAACCCTCATCAGTGATCTTCAATTTCACGAGACGAGGAAAGAAGGACCAACAGACTTAAACAATAACACATTTTAATCTAATGAGACGAGAGAAAAGGGACAAACAAACTTAGACAATAACACAATACAATTTCACGAGACGAGGAAAAAAGGACCAACAGATAAAGACAATAACACATTACCATCTCAAGAGACGAGAAAAGGGATACCAACAGACTTAGACAATAGTATATTACCATCTCACGAGACGAGAAAAGGGGGACCAACAGACTTAGACTACAACACATTACAATCTCACGAGACGAGAAAAGGGGTACCAACAGACTCAGACAATAACACATTACCGCAGCAACATGAGGTCCATGACCATCTTTATGACATCTCTTCTCTGAGTTCAATATAAAAACAAAATCCATTATAGATGGTGTTAAGTGAATCAAAATTCGAGTACAGCTGTGCAAAACGATACAAATACGCGAAATTTTCATGCCTCACCTCAACAGTCAACTTGGCAAAAAGTTCGCTGATACTCGAAATATTTCTGATTTGTAAGAAGCAAAAATAAATTCACTGTTGATAATTGACACAAGTGCAAACATGGCATCTTTCCGTAGACGACAGTGCAGGTCGTCCTCGAGCTTCGTCTGATGTGATGCGTGATCGACGTACATGTACTACGTCACACGTCTACTGTCCTGTTCACTTAATCCAGAGCACCCTGTTTTGGCGATTTAATCTTTCGTCTGAAGAATTTTGCTATAAAGTTTTGCTTCCGAGAATCGACCTCCTTTACTCGTAACTGGAAATTAACTTCAACTTACCCTATCAGCTGCCTTCAAAGAGCAATATGAAAAAATAAAACGTCAAAGCCTCCGACGTCACACATTTTCAGCGATTTTACTATAGAAAATCCCCATAGACTTTTTGTTTTCCGTCCTATTTCTAACTTAACTGACGCACAGCCAAAACAATGGTATTTTCTGTTACGACTAAAGGAGTACTATAAAACTGATAACTTTTTGAAAGATGACATTATCATATTTTAGAGAAAACCGGGAAAACAGGGTGCTCTGGAATTAGTGAACAGGACAGTAGGAACTGTACATGTGGGGGATAGACGGCGTCGATTGATAATGGAATTTTGAATCTGTGATGAAGCAGTAATTAGAATGGGCATAGAATGGTCATTTTTATGGGAAATTTATCTGCGTATGTTCAAATCTCACGTGATAAGCTCTTGCATTTATATCGAAAAATACAGTGCAGTTGTATAAGGGAAACGCAGTAGGAATGTAAATATGATATTTTAATGCAATAATTAATTCATCAACATCAAGTTTAATCATTGATAATGAATCTGCATCAGAATTTAAAAATGACCGATATTTGAAAGGTCACACTTGTCAAAGTTTAGGTGATTATGCTCCAACTTTGACCAATCGTATTCAAGCACAACGATATGTAACATGTTATCATAACGTTTGATTATGAAACAGCTTTATGAAACGGGTCAATCATATGATAAATACAATTATACTACTGTGTAACAATGTATCAGTGTATCATATGCGGAAGTTTACAATTCAGTGATGGCTGATGCTAACTGTTAAACAGCAAAATGAAAAAGTTACAGAGTGATTGCGAAAAAAAAACACAAAAAAAAAAACAAAACGCATAAAGGAGATGCCCATTTATTTCAGAAGGATAAATTAAACTTAAAATATATTTTATTAAATTAAAGATTTAATCACAGTAACCTTTTCATATTTTTCTGCGATCATCTGAAAATATCTCCTATAGCTCTTTCCAAAATAAATGAAAAAAAAAATTTGGATCTTCCTGTGAAATATGTTTGGCCATTCTGTTCAATGTCTGTAATGAAGATTCGTCATCCGGAATCCCGTAAACCGTCTCTTATTCGCGGAGTTTTATTTTCGCGATATTAGCGAGGTCATTCGATTCACGAATATAAAACGCCATGAATGTGTGGTAAGATACGTACGTACGATGTAGCGAAAATAAAACGCAGCGAACTACTAGTCACATCACCCGTGTTCGCGAACTTTAGACGCCGCGAATAGTGTACAGGATTTTGTTATTTTTGTCCACTGAAAAAACTTTTCTCTTGAAGCAGATTTGGGACAACATGTTCTTCAATGTTATTAAAATTTACAGTGTTCCGAAATACATCGCCTTATTAGGGGTGTTCAACCAAGATAAATTTACGAGGAGTTCACGCAGTGGTAGTGCCCTTGCTTCTAACCTCTAAGGTCCTGGGATCGAATCTCGGTTCGGCAAAGGGGTCTGGGTTTGTGGAGGTTGCCCACCCGGGTACTCCGGTTTTCTCCTGCTCCAAGAACCTCCTCACGCCAACATCTGATCCATATAAGTTTGTAACTTGTTTGTTAAACAAATACAGTTTAAATTAACCAATTTGAAAAAAAATATTCTTTACTTCAAATCTTATGTTGGCAAATTTCTCATAAACATATAATGCTCAGCAAGACAAATGGTTTATAGTTCTCTTAAAAGTGTTCTTTCCTAGTAATATTTTTGAAAGTGCAATCAGGGATTTCACGTATTTCCTGAACTTTGAAAATTAGGTATTTCGTGTATGCCTGTATCGATAAGTTATTACATGTAATTCCTGAAATCTGCCATGAAATACCTGAATTTTTACACTTACATAGATAACAGAGTTTATTGTGTCGCCTGCGAAGCATAGCGACACTTAGGGATCACTTTGTCCGTTGTCCGTCTGTCCGTCCGTCCGTCCGTCAGTCCGTCTGTCTGTCTGTCACACTTTGGGTGTCACAGCCCATAACTTTTGATTGGTAAGTGATAGGGCTTTGATATTTCACATGTGTATTCCTTGTGACAAGACCTTCCTACACACACCATAATTTTTGACCTAGTGACCTTGACCTACATATTTGACCTACTTTTCAAAAAAATTAAGAATGGATATATCTTTTGATTGGTAAGTGTTAGGACTTTGATATTTCACACGTGCAATCCTTGTGACAAGACCTTTCTACACATACCATAATTTTTGACCTTGTGACCTTGACCTAGATATTTGACCTACTTTTGGAAAAAAGGTCAGATTCGCTATATCTTTTGATTGGTACTTGATAGGGCTTTGATATTTCACATGTGTATTCCTTGTGACAAGACCTTCCGACACATACCATAATATTTGACCTATTGACCTTGACCTACATATTTGACCTACATTTAAAAAAAAAATAAGAATTGATATATCTTTTGATTAGTGAGTGTTAGGACTTTGATATTTCACGTGTGTATTCCTTGTGACAAGACTTTTCTATAGAGACCATAATATTTGACCTTGTGACCTTGACCTAGATATTTGACCTACTTTTCTATAAAAGTAAAATTGGCTATATCTTTTGATTGGTAGGTGATAGGGCTTTGATATTTCACATGTATTTTTTCTTGTAACAATGCCTTTCATACCATAATTTTTACCTTTTGACCTTGACCTTGCTTTTTGACCTTCTTTTCTAAGAAATTAAGGTTGTATATATCTTTTGATTGGTAATTGATAGGGCTTTAATATTTCTTATGATGAGACCTTTTCGTTACCAATTTTTACATAGTTACCTTGACCTAGATGATTGACACTCTTTTCTGAAAATTTAAGAATGACCATATCTTTTAAATTGTAATGAAGAGGTCTGATATTTCAAATGAATTTCATTTGACAGGACTTTTCTACTGATACCATAATTCTGATCCACTTTCTAGAATAACAATCAAACCGCTTCGCAGGCGACACAAGCATTCCTTGGATTGCTATTTTGTAATTTAGGCATGATCTACTGATCATATATTTTCACACTATATATCATTCAGAATCGGGTTACAGTGTTACTGACAAATAAACCTCACACTTCGAATTCAAAGTAATCAATCTATACTACTGAAATTCTGTTATTGGACATACTGAGTTTCCCCGGAATTGCGTTTGATTTAAAAAGTGAGAAACCTACAAGAAGGTACTAAATAATTATGGTAAGTATTTATTGTTCAGAACATAACACAAAGCAAGACTGAACATTTTAAAGACGCAAAGCGAATTTCAATTTTCCAAAAAATCTTTTTTTCCCTTAAGATAAAATCGTATCCACTATTATCCACTATCTCTGATTATCCTTGTTCATTAGCTTGCAATGAGGACTCAGTCCAGCACCTATAGAGAAAACCGTGACCTGAATGGAAATATACCTGCCACTAAAGAAAACACTTGCACTGTTTCTCATTAACTTAATGAACGGATGTTTAAACCTCAAACAATTATTCTGTGTATCCCTGGTTACCATGGCAACATGGCTAGGTAGGCTGATGTGCGTGAAAAATGAATCTTTGGGCCAATTTCTGATATAAGCCATTAAGATGTACGCCGCAATTTGAATAAGTCAAAATCCGACATTGTCAACATGGATTAAGGTGAGTTTGTCATATTTTTTGTTATTATATTAATTCCAGAAAAAGAAGCGATTTTGTATGTATAGGCTACCATATTTGATGGTAATTACCAAGGGTATATGAATAAAACATTATTGATTGAATCCCGTGTCGAGAGAAGATATTTGAATTTTAAAGACTGTTTAGTATACGGTATTTTTTAGTTAATAGAGATTAAGCATTATAATCGCCATATGCTTGTGTTCATTTTTATCCTACTTTGAAAATAACATTTTTTTTAATCTAATATCATATGAAATTCAAATTAAATCGACATTGCCTTTTAAAATTCTATACTCTGTGGAGCTTTTCATATATAATACATGGCTATCTCAAATTCCTGTAAGACCATTTAAGATCATTTTATGTGCAGATGTGCAGATATTGAAAAGCAAGAATATGGCAATAAACATACATTAGCTATATGTATTTATAGACTTTAAAAAATTATAAAAGACTCACAAATTTTATAAAAACTGAAAAATAGTGAAAAATTACAAAACTGATAAAATGATAAGAAGATAATCCAAAATATAACGTGCAAATCATAAATTATACATGTTATATAGAATCAATAATCCTAGACCACATTAAGGATCTGACTAGTCTGTAGCAGGTAATCCAATATATAGGATAGAAATAGTACAGCTTGTGCTTTCCTTATCCTGAAATTTCAAAACAGACAAATAAATCTTTTTTCATCCAGAGCAAGGCTTCTAGGAAGATCTTTATTAGTATAGTACATCACACTGGCATGTCAGGTCCTCCTACAACTGTCTTGTGATAATCTTGTTGTTCAATTACATATACATGAAGCTAACATGAACAATCTCTGTAATTCTTAGAACTGAGCTCTTTGCTTAGTCAAGCAATATTTCTTATTTTTCTCCTTTGTTTTTGGTGAAATAATTAGAAAAACATTTTCATTTTATATCGACAAATCTGATTTGATTAAGACGGCTAGTGATTATTTTTTGCTATTTTTCAAAGGTGCCTGTGCCTTTCAATTTAGGAAAAATCAGCGGAATTATCAAGATAATATTCTAAAAATGCATGTTTGTCCCTTATATTGTCCCTTATAATGCCATTTTTCTTGTTTTCTGGCCTTTGATCATGGCCGTTTGAAAAGACATTTTGTGTTAAATTATTTCGTGTTGAATCAAATTGTCCTTTCATTTGTTGGGAATTTAAGGTCACTTGGGGGGGGGGGGGGGGGGGTAGCGGTAGGAATTTTACGTTGGTAAAGAAACGAATTTGCTAGTAAAAAATCACTGACTTCCTATACTTGGATTCATTAATTATACATAAGATTATTGTCTCTCTTATGTTTTGCCAACACTCGTAAATTGCTTTGCATGCTATAAGCTAGTTTATGGTTTTGAATACATAGATTCCTTTCTTGGATGTGAACAATATTATTTCAAGATAGATTTGGATTTCTTTTTACACAATACTCTTTTGATAGACAATATGACAAAGCAGATGTTTTGTTCTTTAAGAACTTTAAGATTTTCAATTTCTTACATTCTAAACGAACGATGGGTTAATTTTAAACAGTTTCCCATGTATGTGTACGCGACAACTCCAATGTCGAACCTTAAAAATCTTTATTATATCAACAAACGAGTAATACCTCTATCAAAATATGAAAACTTTCACAAAAAATGTCATATACATAAACCTCTGATGAAGCACCGTCTTCTAATTAGCTATGTAAACATTCATTCTCTCTCATCATTAAGTACGTTGCTTTTAGTGGAAATTACATAATCCGAAACAAAACATAATCATTGTTCATCTCTTAGATAATGGTAGACAACGGGCACCTGCGCATTTCACACAATTAAAAATAGAACTTTGAAGATACACTTTAATCTGTAATTTGAACATGTTAAAGAGAAATGAATTTCGTAATAAACATCTTACTAATAGCTTTCACCAGTATGTAGGCCATAGAATACAGTGTACTTGTTTTAAAACATGGATCGTAATTTTGCGTAAAAGCTATTAAAACTGAGTTCGTTTCAACTCAGAAAGGACGATGTTATATGACGTCCAACCAAAAAATCGGATACTCGGCTTTTTGTTATACCCTGCTTCAAATAGAATGGGAGGAGCTTTGATATAAACACGACCAGCAAGTAGGTAAAAGGGTTGCGCACAGATAATTCGAATAATCAGTTAATTACTGTATTAGCCGCTCATTCGTCCATTGGATGACTTCAATACTAATGTCCGTAGAGATTATCAGAAATTAAAATCTCTTCTTTCTTCAGTTATGTCTTGGTATATGTTTTGGTATATATGTGTTTCAGAATTGTTGATTCGTTGTGGTGTCATTTTATTTCATTCAATTCCAAGTGATGTTTAATTTTCAACTTTGAAACCAAAGAATAACCTACTGACCAAAAATTGGAAAACACAGCGCAACAGATACATTTGTACAACATTATGACAGATTCTTGGGAAAATTCTTTTTCTTCTTCCTTTTCTTCTCTCTTTCGTTAAGAAAGTCACATGGATCGAAGGTCATTAAATACGGTGCAAACTACTAGTATTTGTGAAATGGTTCATTCATTTTGCATACCTAATTTATTGATGCTGTACGGACACATTTGATATTCATTGTTTCACAGGTTTTAACGAAAAAACAATGGTAATTTCATCAATTGTAAACATTTCTACCAATTATGAATTCTGATCATTTATCATGAGCAATGTGCGTATTACGTTGTTATTTTAATGCATTGCATCGTTGCGAGGAAGACTAAATTGCCATCATTCATTGCAAAATAAATGCTCTTCCAAAGTTGGAAGATTATCTTTTCCCCGGAAAAAGTCACGTTCCCAAAGAAATCCTTTCTTTTATGTGGCATGGAAAAGAATTAGTCCGGCGGGACAAAGAAGAGAATTGAATCTATACAAATGTGAAATAAGACAGAATGAAAGGTCGAGTTTTTTAGTTCAAGAAACACAACAATTTTATATCTTGAGCGTTATGTATTGCACAAGGTTTATCGATCCTCGCTCAAAGTCACAGTGCTTCGTGACTTGTGTCAGAGTATCAAAATAAAAACAAAACTTAACAGAAGATGAAAAGTATGTGAGATTGTTAAATGGGGTAAAGGTAGATTGAAATGGAGAGTGACCAAACCTGCACTAATTTTCATTGTCATTTCTATATTCACTAATAGGAGCTGCTCGATGAATTGCGCAAAAGACAAATGTTTTTTTATTCTTTTTTTTTTTTTTTTTTTGTAGAAATAATGAATATTTGATACTGTATGCCAAACTCAAACCTCTGTCTCCCAAAATACATTAATGGTAAGTTGCCTTTCCACACCCAAGAAAACATTTGCACAAACCAAAATATTGTTTAAGGCGTCTCTTAGGATAGCAGCTCTCATTTTTTCCGAAATCTAATTTAGAGGTAATCAGACAAAGTTCACCTATTGATCCCCCGCGATTGTGCTCTATCTTGGAATAACAACACGATAATGCAAATGAAATAAGAAAACGTACAGAGATAATGTCATTTTGTGGCACAGTTTAAGTACCTCGCTCGCCGTAGTCTGGCCATAAACCGGCACTACAGATTTGTTGACTGTACTATTAATGCTGGTAATTAGATGCTGACCAGAAACAAAGTTCTCATTTATTTGTTAATAAAACTAGGCATAGTGAACTGTCCCTATGAGGGGCATATAAAATCCCTTTTTAAGAATGCAAATATGGAATAAAACGAGGATTTCATTAAACTACAGCGCGTGTTATAGCAGGAAATGTAGGGTTTGTCATGGAAATTATATTGAAGTTTCAGCATGTCGGCTTAAAGGACTTTCGGGTTCATTGCGTTATGTCGACTTCCCATACAGATAAATTTTTGTATTGATGAGGAAGAAAGAGTATTGAACTTGCAAGTCCTTTCGTTTTGAATAGTTATAATAGAGAGAAGAAATGCTTATTCTGTAGATATTAAATGCTATCTACATCCTTCATATTAATTTACGTAACCCAGCTTCATATTTAGATCTCAGGAGTTATTTTGACGACAGTGATGTCAATACATGGCAAACATGACGAGTTCAAAATTACAAATTTCCATTTTCTGAGTAGTAGCATTTTTCGTCCCCTGCTTGCATGTGGTGTAATGTAGTAGGACAAGCTTAAACCACCTACATTGATTTCGTTATTCACAAAGCGACCAGCCGAGGAATTACTTAAACAAGGTAATATTTGTAACGACAAAATGTTTTTGACGTCACGATGATAGTATACAGTACTATATATAGCATTTCATAGTCTACCATGTTGACAGAAATGTTTAGTTAGAACCACCAAAAACAACACATTTTGATATAATTGCCGATTGTGATCAGTTTTGACCCTTTTAACACGGTTAAAGTTAAGGTGCGTCATTGGTCACGATTTGGGACCACTCTTGCGCATCTCCTGTTTTAGCACTCATTGAGCTTGAATTATAAAGATATTTCAATTTATCATGGGCAATGTATCATTTCTGATTCTATTAAAGACTTTAATTCATTACATACCTAATTAAAGCGGAGACGATTGAAAATATTATCTAAATTGAAAAAAGTATCCGTAATTCAGAAAATGCTTCACAGAAATTTCAATAAAACTTGAGCTGAAGGTACTCTTTTAATAACCCGTGAATTTCGTTTTGCGTATGGAATATTATTGACTTAAATTGTTTTATGAGGTAGAGCTGATAGATACATATAGGATCTCAAATGAATTTTCATTTCATACGATGTATTATGAAACGAGTTGTGTGTTTTATATCCCCGAGCCTTGGCGAGGGGATATAAAACGCACAACGAGTTTCATAATACATCGTATGAAATGAAAATTCATTTGAGATTCTTTTTATCACATGATATTGCCTAAAAATGTGTATTCCTAACGTGAAATCAACGTTTCCGAGAACTATAGAGGCGAACCACGCCGTGATTTAGAAGTCGTCTGCTACGCCATGAGAAGTAGTGTCCCCATCGTATTCGATATTCTGTGCGTAAGAGAAAAGTACTTCAAATTTGAATAGTATTTTAATGTAAGAATTATTTAACAACAACAATTTTAATCATTGATATTGACTCTGGGTCTGAATTTAACAGTTGACCGATATTTGAAAGGTAACAGTAACATTTTTCAAGGTTTATGTGATTAGGTTCCAACCTTGACCAATCGCATTCAAGCAGAGCGATATGTAACGTGTTATCATATCATATATTTATGAAATGGCTTTATGAAACTGCATAACGGGTGTATCATGTGATAAAAAAGAATATAAATTGTTTTAATTCCAACCAAATTAAGGCAAATTTTACCAAGCTGACTCTTTTTCAAGAAAACCAAAAATGGCACTATTATTGAGCGTTTGTACTCTCTTATTTCAACTCGGAAATATACTTTTTCTTCAATATTTTGAAAAATCTTTCTCAGGAGCACGTTGAAAAAATCGTTGATATTCAGTATCTCTGATTTTTTAACCTAAACTTAGATGATTTCCGTAATTTTTGTCATAAATCGAGAAAATCTTCATTTAGTATCTACAGTGAAACTCTATCAAAAGCAAGTTTTATAAAAAGTTTCTTATCTGTTTTATTAAGTGTATGTTAACAAAGAAAACTGAATTTTAACTCAAATGAGTGCCTTTTAGCACTTTTTGTATTTTCGTCATAAATGTGCTATTTTTAGAAACATAATTCCAGCATCTTTACCCTGTTTTCCAAATAAACAAAAATCTTGACTACCAATTTTTCTTCACAACATGATTAATTTACATGAATCCTATGATTCAATATGGTTTTCATAAAATCGTTGAAATTCTTTAGTTCAGAAATGACAATGCCTTATTAAGTGTTTATCTAGCAAACAGGAGAAGAAGATTACTCATCCCAAGTACCTGATCTAAGTTCTTTCTGAGATTCTCTCAAATGCTTTGTATTTTCGATTAGTATATCCAGTGATTAAGATTTTTAGATTTTCTCACTGATTTAAAAAATCGTGAAGGAAATCCCGTAAAATTAAAGAAAACAGCGTCCGATGTAACATGTTTTGTTTATCATTTTTTTTTTTTTTTGGGTAATGAAACCGAGAATATTCTTAAATTCAGGGCATACTGAGTAAGGAAGAAGCAAAAGGAACGCAACAGTCTGATGAAAAGCAAACTTATTAGAAATAATCAATGGTCATACAGTAATAAAATAAAGGACAAAATCTGTCGACATTCTCATGTTACGTGATATATATATCAAAACATTATGTACGTATAATGACTTATCATAAGATCAAGGACACATGAAATCAATTTCCCTGTCTATGAATTTTGTCATTTTTAAAAAAAGATCAACTCAAATCTTCTTTATTTCAAATTATCTTATCGGGAAAAACGCAACCAACATTACTACTTTGCCCGTAGATATTTTTTTCTTCTAACGAAAAATGCACGATGAAGAATGTTCCTCCTATCCCTTTTATTGAACTAGATTGGAAGTAATTTCATCATTGTTATTTTGCTTGTAAAATTACAATTAGTGTCGGAGCTAGAGGCTTTACTAAGCTCATATTACCGTCAAGTTAACGTGAGAATGACAACAAACTGTCTCCATATGACGTCGGCGAGATGGTCAAAGTACAATAAGGCTCTTGGACCAGTAATACAAATACAAGCAAAAATACGACAAATCAAAAGAGCAGAAATTAAGTTAAAACAAGTCTTACTATGTATGTTATATAAACCAGCAGAGACTTATCATTTTGGTTATAACAGATACATTCAAAATTAATTGAAAAAGCCGAATCGGAAGGTGAAGACTGACATTTGCGAAGGTGCTTTACGTTCTCCATCCGATATTAGCATTAAAGGCTGATGCATGAGATCATCACCCCTCGTTTTGTATATAATAACAACACTCTCAGATATTTTCTGCCTGTTTTCCCTTTTTTAAATCTAAAATGTTTTGGGATTTTTTTTTTACATCTGAAAGGTGAAACAGTAGGAAAAAATCCTATTATTCATACACTGAACTACAAACGACACTCAGTGGATCAGAAGTCATCATTTGAGGCTGTCGAACTTTTGACTTCAACAGAGGTCCTTTGAAATAAATGCATTAACATCATATTGTGATCAACTTCTGAACGCTGGATCACTCAAGAAGCCTTGAACATTCTTTGGACATATATCTGCCAATGCTAATTAGACAGAATTTAATTACTAAGGATTTGCTTATCGATTTTATACAGCCGTTCTATTATATTAATGAAATTATACGTCTGGGCGACAATTAATGATTAGGATTATTGACTTAGACTGTTCACATTAACTCCATGAAGTATGGCATTGTGACATCGTCATCTTTGTAATATTGTATCAACAAGGTACTGAGGCTCTTGACTTTGAATTTCGTTAAAATAAAATTATAATTTCCCATGATTATATTTCTCAAGGAATATGCTTATGTTTATGAATGGGAAAAAAAAACATCACACACAGTCTATAAGTATTTAAAAAAAAAAAAAGGTTTAACAAAAAGCGACTCATCTATTTCCTTTTAACAAAACGGGATTATTGTGTTTTTTTGGTTTTGATTGTGCTTTCTCTGTTTTTTTTTCTTTCTTTCTGATATTATCTTTCACTTTATTTTCTGGATTTTGTTTTGTTTTGTTTTTGTTTTTATTTGTTTGAGGTTTTTTTTATAAGGGCGGGGTGTTTTTATTGTTGTTTGTTTGATTGTTTTCAGAAAAAGCTCATGAAGAATTGGCTTCTGTTGTACTAATGAATACCGGTGTGTTGAGTATTACTCCGTAAATTAGGAAAAGAACAGAAGCCGTCTCAAGTTGGTCCCTGACGCCCGTAGGTCACTTATACTTATCCCTCTTGTTCTGGTTGCTGTAATCGCTACAATACGGTCTTGCTGAAAATGTTCATAGATATTCAAATGCCGACATGTACAGAGTTCGCTGTTGTGTTATATTTTGAGATAATTTTTCATATCTCATCTTATGTTACTTGTTACCTGGAACCACGAACGTTTAATTATCATTCTTTCGTAGACCACATCAATACCACTTTTTACCTGAGCAAATTAAGGACAATGTATCAAAAACGGTAAACTTTCATAATGGTAACCATGACAATAGAATGTGTATGGCACTCGATAACCAGTATATTTGATTATTTTGTCTCTTTAGGGATATTGAAAGGAATTGATTACTGTACAAATATTTATCTATTAATCCAGTCGGTGGGTTCTTGACAAAACAGGCTAACAGCAGCCTCTCAGATACATTGTCCGTAGTTAATAGCGAGCGGAGCTCGCTGCAAAGGCCCGAAGGGCCTTTGCGAGCGAAGCTCGCCCTTATGGTAACGCGTATACACATATCTTATTGAGAAAATATGCTGAATCAAAGAATGAGAATGTACTACTATGCTTTCAAAAATTTTCGTCCCCTCGCAGACAGAGTTACTGCGGAGATGCTGGATATTGCCATTTAGATTTTTTTTCGACTCCAAGTAGACGTATATGTTATACTCGATTTTTGTTTATAAGTTAAATTTATTGAAAATATTTTTCGTAAATCAGGTAACGATAAAGCATCAACAAGGCGGCGTAACCACGGGAAATCCGACATTTCCGGTTTTAAACGAGTCGTTTCGCTCTGATTGCTTTTCTCGTCTCGGGTGGTTTCGTACTGTCAGAAGTCAGAATATTGAAACAGAAAGTTTTGTCAGATAAGATAAACCGTCATAGTCAAAACAAAAAAGAAAAACCTTTTTCATTTTATATAATCATATCTATTTTCTCTCCGCTCGCACAAAAGGCTTTGCCTTGATTCATATTATTTCTGGTATAACATAAGAACAGGGTCTATACTCCAGGGACTAGTGAACAATACAGGACATGTTAGTGCGCTCTATCCACCAATACGTCTTATCATTATCGACTCTGGTCCATGTACATGTTAAAATAATCAAATTGTGAACATTCACGTGATAGGATATGTCTGTTATTTTCGTGATTCAGTTTTTTTTCCTCAGATCAAACGAATTTATATCAATGATCAATATTTAAATATATGTTCTATCATAAAGATTTAGTGCACAATACGATATGCGCATGTCGACAACTAGTGTCTCATCAGAGTGATGTACGAGGCCAAAAGAGAGGAAATCCAATATTAGTGAATATTCTAATTAAAACATAATCCTAAAATGTATGCCAAAGAGTCAGGTTAAGGACAGAGATATGTCATCAGAGAGATACGACTTAGTTTTAGGATAAGTTTACAAATTTAGTATCAGAAAATTGACAAATGAATTTCAAGTGTGTTCAGTAGCACGGTGAAGCTAGGCAGACGATATCACCCAGGACTAATAGTCCACACAAACAAAGATATTCTGACAACAACAAACTGGGCAAACGATATCACCAAGGACTATTAGTCCACACTGACAACAACAGACTATGCAGATACAACCCAGGACTATTAGTCCACACAAACAAAGATAATCTGACAACAACAGACTAGGCAAACGATATCACCCAGGACTATTAATCTACACAAACAAAGATAATCTGACAACAACAGACTAGGCAAACGATATCACCCAGGACTATTAATCTACACAAACAAAGATAATCTGACAACAACGGACTAGGCAAACGATATCACCCAGGACTATTAATCTACACAAACAAAGATAATCTGACAACAACAGACTAAGCAAACGATATCACCCAGGACTATTAATCTACACAAACAAAGATAATCTGACAACAACAGACTAGGCAAACGATATCACCCAGGACTATTAATCTACACAAACAAAGATAGTCTGACAACAACAGACTAGGCAAACGATATCACCAGGACTATTAATCTACACAAACAAAGATAGTCTGACAACAACAAATTAGGCAAACGATATCACCCAGGACTATTAATCTACACAAACAAAGATAGTCTGACAACAACAAACTAGGCAAACGATATCACCCAGGACTATTAATCTACACAAACAAAGATAGTCTGACAACAACAGACTAGGCAAACGATATCACCCAGGACTATTAATCTACACAAACAAAGATAATCTGACAACAACAGACTAGGCAAACGATATCACCCAGGACTATTAATCTACACAAACAAAGATAGTCTGACAACAACAAATTAGGCAAACGATATCACCCAGGACTATTAATCTACACAAACAAAGATAGTCTGACAACAACAAACTAGGCAAACGATATCACCCAGGACTATTAATCTACACAAACAAAGATAATCTGACAACAACAGACTAGGCAAACGATATCACCCAGGACTATTAATCTACACAAACATAGATAATCTGACAACAACAAACTAGGCAAACGATATCACCCAGGACTATTAATCTACACAAACAAAGATAATCTGACAACAATATTAGAAAATGTGCTTTTTCTTTGTAAAAGCTGAATAAGCATTGAAATTATTAATTAAACAAATACAGCAGGGAAGCAATATGTACCTTGGAAAAATGAGAGTCTCTTGTTAGATGATATAAAAAGGTGGTTTTTTTCAGTTTGAGCAAAACATGCATATATTCTTTACAGATTAGATTGTATGCAGGTCTCTTTAACTTCAAAATAAGTCTTTAGTACATGATGCTGTTTGGTTTTTCAGCTTCGAATAGAATGAATCATTGGCCATGTTGGTCGGTAATGTTGCGACATAGTTTGGCCACAATTTATATACAGTGAGGTGTTCACTCTGTCGTCAGTGCTAGAAGATGTAGAGATGCAAAGCTTTTCTAGCATGCATTACTAACGATACATTTTTCTTTATCATGTACATATTGTGCACCAAATGTTTCTACGTTGATGAATCTAAATCTATCTTAATTCCACTTAGGTAGTTGATACAAAGAACTAAGAATCAACCCTACAAGCAATCATAGAAAATAGATACAGCACCTCTTCTTTGAAATACTTGACGCGTACGATTTTTTGCTCCAGTATGATTTTCTATAGTTTTCTACGTTATATATTACGTAGAGTTTCGTTCTGATGGTGACCACATTGTCTAGGGTTAACTTTGTAGTCGACTGAAATGTGACTAAGGAAGTTCTGATTTCATCTCAGGATATAATAATTCTGGTTACTATTTAGAGTACTGAATTAGACACATTTCTAGTTTAGAGTTGCTGGTGATTGATGTCTTGTTTGCTTTCCTGATCTTTCTTTTTCACCATATAGTATTTGTATGTCTTGTTTGCTTTCCTAATCTTTTTTTTTCTCGCCATATTCTATTTGTTATTTCAATGCGATTCATTTTAATTTCCTTCCATGTACTCTTTTTTCATCATATATAAATTATGTACATTGAATTGAATTAACCGATGACTCTTTGTCTTGAGGGGATCTCCAACAACACTCGGTTGCAGCATCAACAACAACATCTCAAAACAACGACTGCAAAAACACAAAGCAGACAAGCACACAATGAGACGCAAATGGCACAATGAACGCCAAATCACATAGAAACATCAAACACAAATGACAACACATAAACCAACGAGACCAATAGGCAATCGGTGCCGATTTAGGATTGCCATCTGCCACGTCGACGTCAGTAGCAGACGGTTTGGTTATCCTTGATTACGTGCGCACAACCCTCCCACTTTTCCGATAATCCAAAGGTCTCGAAGAACGTACAGTGTAAGATGACCACACACAAGACCGCAAAATGGAGGGGCCCAAGCAATACATATGAATTGCAAATGGATATAAAAAGAAGGCGTCCGCAATGCAATCCGTGCTCTTCCTTCTATAGCGAGCTCATGTATGTTATCACCCGAGGAGTCCGACTGACATTCAGAGAGGACAGGTGGTCGGGGCTATGTGTTCTCTAAAGAGGTTTGGACAGGGCCCGTCATGGAGTCCCGTCGTCACAGCCAGTCAGAAAGCAAGTCTTAAGAATGCGCTCGTACAATGCTGTAGATTGGTCAGGTACCAAGCCGAGTGTCCGTCCGGTGACATTAGGATCATATCCACGGTATAAAAGGCGTTTCATTATCTTGACGCAATTTCGATGGTTTTGCTGTCTACCTTTGATCCTTCTTATTTTGATAATAATGTCAACATAAAATGCAGGTTGTAAAATATCCAAAGTAATATACTCTGTTGCTTGTATGTAGGTTCGAATTTCAAAAGAGGTTGATAATAATTTTTATAAAATTTCCAGAAAGTCTGTACTAGTTTGTGAAAGCGAAAACCTTGACATAAAAGTTTCTTCGTAATTTGTAAATTTCTACTATGAAAATCCAAAACATCAGTACATGCTCTAGCATACCGGATGAACTGTGAAATGTAGATACCGTATGGCGGTAATCTAGGAACATCACCGTCAAGACAGGGGAAATTTACTATGTTGAATCCAAAATCATATCTTTTGTCATACACACTTGTATGAATCTCTTCTCCATTAACACTTTTGATACTTAGGTCCAAAAACGGTGTTTCTGTGTTTGTAACTTTTGCCTTGTTTAGAGTCAATTCTTGTGGATTAATAAAATTTTTATTCTTTTCAAAAACAGGATTGTCGATGGTAAGAATATCATCCATGCACCTAGAGGTACCAATTAAACATTTCACACCATCATGTTTTCTTTGCGATTGAAGATTTTGGATAAAGCACAGAAAAGTTTGCATTTCATTCTAAAGCCCTGAAATAGGTACAATTTAAAGTAATAGCTATACAATAATGAACAAATGTCAGTCCGTCATATATCCACTTCTAGAGTGACAAAGTAATTTGTATCGTGTACCGTCTAGATGTGTTATTATCATACATGTTTATCGGTTAATGGTGATCCACAACACTGGGTATTCCTGGAATATTCGTACTGTTCGCTTCCCTACATTCTAATCACCATATTTCATTGTGGGAGGATTTTATATCTTGCTATTTTGCCGTTTTTCTTTGTGATCAATATATGATTAAAGGAATGATTCCCTTTCTGTACTTAAATGCAATCCGTGTCAGGGAATCCATTGTTTGGTAATGTATTACATATATAAGAACTGTCTGATTTATCATCTTTTCTTGAATCAAAGGGATGCTATATATATTACATGCTATTAGAGATCCTTTCACTTAATTTTCACTTCCTGGTTTGGTTAATTTGTAATCTTGTATCAAAACAGGATTAGAGTCATCTGTCCAAGAACAACAATTGTATGTTGTTGTTGGTTTTTTTTTTCATTTTAAAGCAGTTGGCTCCTGACGATTTTGAATTTACTGCGCAACGCGAACTATCGTATACCGGTCGGAATGACGTAAAATGTAAGAAACATGAACAAGAGGCTTACAAAATAAAAAAATATATATGTTTAATCAAATAACAAAAAGAAAAACATAATGATACATAATGAATCATTTTTGTTGCTGTAAACCCGCTGGCTGCGACAACCTTGTTCAAATAACGTTACGTCACAGTGAGAATTTTTGACGTCACGCGGCAAAAATAATGTTCGTCCTTCCCGCCAAGTGTAAATGAGCTGTTACGCTGCAGAACTTGGATTGCTTCATGATCTATTTTATTTTACTGTAAGCCCTGTCAATTCAGAAGGTAATTTAAAATTTGATACATATGCTTTTAATGAGTATATTTGGATTTTAAGTGTTCAATAAAAACTGGAAAAGATACTCCGAGAGACGCCAAATCATCTAAAATGCAACGAATCTGCACTAGAAAAGAACCCGCTAGCGCGGAAAAGATTAACATAAATGCACCATGTATGACTCTCGTATGCAGACTGGTACTTGTACAGAGGAATTCTGTTCAGATTTATATGAAATGAATTTGAAATAATATGATTTCCATCCAATTACGGACCGTCATCTCAATATGTCAGAATCAAAAACAAACGAATTTACGACTACGCAAGTTCGATCTATTTCATATATTTTTGCATGATAAAGTGATTGAAATCGATAATCAGTTTCCGAAGTGATTTGAGCGGAAAGGAGCCAATATTTAACAAACCTTTTCCCAGTGACGGATTATACGCCCCCACCCAAACCCTAAAATTTGCAAATCATAGGTATAAAACTATAAATATTTATCCATAAAAGATGCATACATGTATATGTAAATATTTACTACCTCTTAGTTCATATAATTGTCAAATGCATCAATTTCCATTCAAGTTACAGTCACGAAAATTTGTTCTAAATGGCTGAAATGCAAGAGTTTCGGGGGGGGGGGGGGGGGCGTAGTTCCCTTAACAGGGCTCCGCCCTAGACCTCGGCGGTCCCCAGACCCCTCGCAAATTTTACGTCCCCCCCCCCCCTTCCCCAACTCAAGAGATGGATCCACCAATGTTTCCTTAGTAACATTTTTGGAAGAATTAAAGTAAAGCTCATGAACTTTTTTAAAACACAATGTGAAAAGTAAATAAAAGCGTCAAAAATGAAATATGAGAAAGTGTCCACATCTAATTTTGACATTGAGCCGATGGAAAACGTCATGGAAAATATATAACATTAGAAAATGCATTGAGTATAAAAGAAAATGCATATTTCATACTATTTATGCTATTAGGGAGTCTACTCAGACCGAGCCAAAAAAATGTTGTCCAGAGCAAGAAGATGATTCCCCTCTAAGAAAATCCGCCTTATACGAGATCGAACAGTAGACTATTCAGAATGAACGTCTGGATGCATGTCCGGCGCTTTATCGTCTCAGCTATAATACCTTGTTCTCGAACGTTCTCTTGTAAGATTGTACGCCGTATTTCAGAAAACGAATATGGAGTCAATAGTATAAAATGACACAAATTTGAAAAATTGATACAGATAAAATCAAACTTCGAAGTAATGATAAAAGAAAGCACAACAAACTTCGAAGAAATCTTCATTACGCATTCGCGTAACCAATATTTTGAAAAATGAGAGGGAGCTGGGAAACTGTCGAAATTGCAAGTGATAATGATCGTTATTTTTTTTTTTTTTTTTTTTTTTTTTTTTTTTTGGTTTGTTTGGTTTTTTTTTTTTTTTTTTGGTTCCTTTGTTTTTGTTTTCTGTTTTTTGTTATGAGAGGGGCTCCGCAGGAAGTTGAGAGAGAGGGAGAGATCACATAAAAATATTTATTTTTTTCGTTAATTCGCTCAAATTTTGAATATGATGTGGTAGAAAAAAATATCTTTTGTTGACGCGTCTCAAGTTCACCTCATTTACACTCTTATCGTGTCTTTTTATCGTCTGTACAAGACATCAACAAATCCTCCATCTTCATATAAAATTCATGTAAAAAAACGTGTTTTAAAAAAGTAAATGATCAATGTTAATGTCACTGGTCAAGCATTATTATAGATCCACCTGTCATGTTTTGTTGGTGTCAGTATTTGTCAAGAAAAAAAATCTTTTGTGCAAATGTTCATATCTCGTTCCTTGAATCTATTTAGAGGTACGCAAATATTATTAATTTAATTATCTCCATATAGTGTCTGTATTACGCCTATACAAACGTTATGACGTCATTAACGTGGAGCCCTGTTCAAATATTACGTCGCCAGTTTTGAAATTGAACATCAACAATGCTTTAATTTCGTCAATTGCAAAGTAAACCAGATACCTAAATAGTTATTAATTAAATCATAAGCAATGACTATAGTAATAATCTGTCAATCGATGTATTGACAAAAACCGATACACAAACAAAATATAATCCGCTTCGATGATCGGATGCCAATCCGCTGGAGGAGATGGAAGGGGGGGGGAGGTATTTGAAAATCCTGTGCAGGGTACCTTGTAACGCAAATAGCGTGAAAAAGAGCAGGTTTTGCTAAAGTTTTATTGAGTTTCGTATATAGCTTGAATCAATGACAAAATCGGTATATAACATGCATGACCAGCATTGTTGGTACAGATGCTACGCAGCACTTTGTCAACTTTTAAAGTTGGCACTGATCAACAAAAAAAAAGTAAACGGATGCATTATGTCAAATATACTTTCCTGTCAATTGTTAATTATCAGTGTACCTATAATTAATCTTATGATAAGGATTAAAAGATAGAAAAATATGTAGCAAACATGTCAAAATCGAAAAGAATTACTAAAATCTAGGTAGATAAAGGGGCAGTCAGAGGAAATTCTATCTGTATTTCATGTTTTGGGTGGTAAGCCTAGACTATTTTCATTGCAGTCAATATGCCTTATAAGAAGGAACATAAATAATGAATGTCAGAGCAAATTTAATTCTTATTCATCTTTTCATTATTGGAAAAGGCCAAAACTTTGGTAGAAAAACCTTGAAGTCAGAGGAAACTCTATCCATATCTTTTCTTTTTGCGAGGCAACCTTATAATTTCTTTTAAAAAATATAATGTACTAAAGACATCAATCATGGATTAGTTATTACTTTGAAAGTGACATCACTTCTTGTCGCACATATTTTGACAATTATTCACCCTACACAGTATGCTAAAAGCCATATTTTACATTTATGAGATGCTACTTTTAAGGGTCCTTAAGTATGACAAAAATTAAGATTTTCTCCCTTTTTATATTATTTTGTTTTCTTACCACCCCATGCTTTAAAAAAAGTAAAAAAAAAATAAATTGATAAACAAATTGAGAAATTTTCTGTACAGCTTTAAAATATAGCACCATTCATAGTTATCTGAGTACTGTATTTGACAGTGGATTAAGGTGCCTACTTTGTAAGCTATTTACCTTACAATACTTCTGACAACCAAAACTTAATTTTACATGAGAGCAATGTTCCATTATTACAGTTAAGAAAAATAACAATTTTAAGTTTATGACATCACTCGTAATATGAGAACCCAACGTCCTTAATGCCACAAACTAGAATTATAGTATTATACCAGTTTCATGTATTTAATCAAATAACCTCTCTCTTTTGCTAGTTATAGCCAAAGGCTCAAATTGCATGGGCCATGTTATGTTTTTGCATTTTGACCAATTTATTGTGAAATTAAAAGCCACTGGGGCTCTTGACTTACTGACACACTTTCAGCTTCTTTGCGACCACTGCACATGGCAAGAAGCAAGTCTAAAAACTGTCGTCCATATTTTGTGCCTTTGATCCAATCTGTTAAAAATGTGACAACTAAGAGCATAATTATCACATGTACATTTATTTTGGTTATGATATCTGTAATTTCTCCTCCGGCACTGCAGACTTAAACCAAATCCAATATTGAGTAAATGTTGATATTTAAGGTCTGACCTAATGTTAAATGTTCAACTTCTATCTCACAGATTCAGGAGGTAAGACTTTGAACAGCGTCCTACAGAAACTTTGTTTCTCTATTCCACTGAACCTGGTTATAAAAAGACTATGGTTAGCTGAAAATTTAATGATTTTATTTCATCTCCAAAAATGTAGGCTGCCAGAATAAGTATATATTGTGTAATATTTTAGACTGATTGTGACCTTATGGTCAAGGGTGATGTTAATAGTCGGCTTAAATATGAATAAGGGAGTTCTGATTTCATCACATTGTATTCTGGTCAGTGGACCTTATGGTCTAGGGTGATGTTAATAGTTGGCTGAAATGTGAATAAGGGAGTTCTGATTTCATCACATTGTATTCTGGTCAGTGGACCTTATGGTCTAGGGTGATGTTAATAGTTGGCTGAAATGTGAATAAGGGAGTTCTGATTTCATCACATTGTATTCTGGTCAGTGGACCTTATGGTCTAGGGTGATGTTAATAGTTGGCTGAAATGTGAATAAGGGAGTTCTGATTTCATCACATTGTATTCTGGTCAGTGGACCTTATGGTCTAGGGTGATGTTAATAGTTGGCTGAAATGTGAATAAGGGAGTTCTGATTTCATCACATTGTATTCTGGTCAGTGGACCTTATGGTCTAGGGTGATGTTAATAGTTGGCTGAAATGTGAATAAGGGAGTTCTGATTTCATCACATTGTATTCTGGTCAGTGGACCTTATGGTCTAGGGTGATGTTAATAGTTGGCTGAAATGTGAATAAGGGAGTTCTGATTTCATCACATTGTATTCTGGTCAGTGGACCTTATGGTCTAGGGTGATGTTAATAGTTGGCTGAAATGTGAATAAGGGAGTTCTGATTTCATCACATTGTATTCTGGTCAGTGGACCTTATGGTCTAGGGTGATGTTAATAGTTGGCTGAAATGTGAATAAGGGAGTTCTGATTTCATCACATTGTATTCTGGTCAGTGGACCTTATGGTCTAGGGTGATGTTAATAGTTGGCTGAAATGTGAATAAGGGAGTTCTGATTTCATCACATTGTATTCTGGTCAGTGGACCTTATGGTCTAGGGTGATGTTAATAGTTGGCTGAAATGTGAATAAGGGAGTTCTGATTTCATCACATTGTATTCTGGTCAGTGGACCTTATGGTCTAGGGTGATGTTAATAGTTGGCTGAAATGTGAATAAGGGAGTTCTGATTTCATCACATTGTATTCTGGTCAGTGGACCTTATGGTCTAGGGTGATGTTAATAGTTGGCTGAAATGTGAATAAGGGAGTTCTGATTTCATCACATTGTATTCTGGTCAGTGGACCTTATGGTCTAGGGTGATGTTAATAGTTGGCTGAAATGTGAATAAGGGAGTTCTGATTTCATCACATTGTATTCTGGTCAGTGGACCTTATGGTCTAGGGTGATGTTAATAGTTGGCTGAAATGTGAATAAGGGAGTTCTGATTTCATCACATTGTATTCTGGTCAGTGGACCTTATGGTCTAGGGTGATGTTAATAGTTGGCTGAAATGTGAATAAGGGAGTTCTGATTTCATCACATTGTATTCTGGTCAGTGGACCTTATGGTCTAGGGTGATGTTAATAGTTGGCTGAAATGTGAATAAGGGAGTTCTGATTTCATCACATTGTATTCTGGTCAGTGGACCTTATGGTCTAGGGTGATGTTAATAGTTGGCTGAAATGTGAATAAGGGAGTTCTGATTTCATCACATTGTATTCTGGTCAGTGGACCTTATGGTCTAGGGTGATGTTAATAGTTGGCTGAAATGTGAATAAGGGAGTTCTGATTTCATCACATTGTATTCTGGTCAGTGGACCTTATGGTCTAGGGTGATGTTAATAGTTGGCTGAAATGTGAATAAGGGAGTTCTGATTTCATCACATTGTATTCTGGTCAGTGGACCTTATGGTCTAGGGTGATGTTAATAGTTGGCTGAAATGTGAATAAGGGAGTTCTGATTTCATCACATTGTATTCTGGTCAGTGGACCTTATGGTCTAGGGTGATGTTAATAGTTGGCTGAAATGTGAATAAGGGAGTTCTGATTTCATCACATTGTATTCTGGTCAGTGGACCTTATGGTCTAGGGTGATGTTAATAGTTGGCTGAAATGTGAATAAGGGAGTTCTGATTTCATCACATTGTATTCTGGTCAGTGGACCTTATGGTCTAGGGTGATGTTAATAGTTGGCTGAAATGTGAATAAGGGAGTTCTGATTTCATCACATTGTATTCTGGTCAGTGGACCTTATGGTCTAGGGTGATGTTAATAGTTGGCTGAAATGTGAATAAGGGAGTTCTGATTTCATCACATTGTATTCTGGTCAGTGGACCTTATGGTCTAGGGTGATGTTAATAGTTGGCTGAAATGTGAATAAGGGAGTTCTGATTTCATCACATTGTATTCTGGTCAGTGGACCTTATGGTCTAGGGTGATGTTAATAGTTGGCTGAAATGTGAATAAGGGAGTTCTGATTTCATCACATTGTATTCTGGTCAGTGGACCTTATGGTCTAGGGTGATGTTAATAGTTGGCTGAAATGTGAATAAGGGAGTTCTGATTTCATCACATTGTATTCTGGTCAGTGGACCTTATGGTCTAGGGTGATGTTAATAGTTGGCTGAAATGTGAATAAGGGAGTTCTGATTTCATCACATTGTATTCTGGTCAGTGGACCTTATGGTCTAGGGTGATGTTAATAGTTGGCTGAAATGTGAATAAGGGAGTTCTGATTTCATCACATTGTATTCTGGTCAGTGGACCTTATGGTCTAGGGTGATGTTAATAGTTGGCTGAAATGTGAATAAGGGAGTTCTGATTTCATCACATTGTATTCTGGTCAGTGGACCTTATGGTCTAGGGTGATGTTAATAGTTGGCTGAAATGTGAATAAGGGAGTTCTGATTTCATCACATTGTATTCTGGTCAGTGGACCTTATGGTCTAGGGTGATGTTAATAGTTGGCTGAAATGTGAATAAGGGAGTTCTGATTTCATCACATTGTATTCTGGTCAGTGGACCTTATGGTCTAGGGTGATGTTAATAGTTGGCTGAAATGTGAATAAGGGAGTTCTGATTTCATCACATTGTATTCTGGTCAGTGGACCTTATGGTCTAGGGTGATGTTAATAGTTGGCTGAAATGTGAATAAGGGAGTTCTGATTTCATCACATTGTATTCTGGTCAGTGGACCTTATGGTCTAGGGTGATGTTAATAGTTGGCTGAAATGTGAATAAGGGAGTTCTGATTTCATCACATTGTATTCTGGTCAGTGGACCTTATGGTCTAGGGTGATGTTAATAGTTGGCTGAAATGTGAATAAGGGAGTTCTGATTTCATCACATTGTATTCTGGTCAGTGGACCTTATGGTCTAGGGTGATGTTAATAGTTGGCTGAAATGTGAATAAGGGAGTTCTGATTTCATCACATTGTATTCTGGTCAGTGGACCTTATGGTCTAGGGTGATGTTAATAGTTGGCTGAAATGTGAATAAGGGAGTTCTGATTTCATCACATTGTATTCTGGTCAGTGGACCTTATGGTCTAGGGTGATGTTAATAGTTGGCTGAAATGTGAATAAGGGAGTTCTGATTTCATCACATTGTATTCTGGTCAGTGGACCTTATGGTCTAGGGTGATGTTAATAGTTGGCTGAAATATGAATAAGGGAGTTCTAATTTCATCACATTGTATTCTGGTCAGTGGACCTTATGGTCTAGGGTGATGTTAATAGTTGGCTGAAATGTGAATAAGGGAGTTCTGATTTCATCACATTGTATTCTGGTCAGTGGACCCAATTGGACACATTTCGTGTTCAGAATTGCTGGGGTGGGTTTTGGTTTTGGTGGGGCGGGGGGTATCATTATTATTATTGTTTTCTTTCTTTTTCTTCTCTTTTTCATCATTTTCACCACCCTTGTTTTATTTCAAATAACAATATGACATTTTCCCCCTTCAATCCACTCTTCATTTTCATCTTTTAAATCGGTACATTCAAATGAACCGATGTCTTTTTGTCATTAAGAGAAACAAATGAATCTAAAAAAAAAAGAAGAACAGAGAAGTTTGCAGTTCAATCTTAATTCGTGAAATATATATTAAGAATGCCTCTACAATAATGATTATATGTCAGTCTGTTAAATATCCACTTCTAGGATGACAAAGTACCATTTATGATGTACCCTCTTGATGTGTTACTATCAAACATATCGGTTAATGGTGGTCCACGTATCTGTTCCTGGAATAGACACTTAGACAAGGTTTTTGCACTGTTTGCCTCCCTACATTCCAAGCACTATATTTCATCATGGAAGGATTTTGTATCTTGCTATTTTGCTGATTATCTTTGTAAATACTAATCAATAACAGATTTAAGGAGAGATTCCCTTTCTGTACTTAACTATCTTACAGATAATCTGTATCAGGAAGTAAGAACTGTAAGCATGTATTATCTTTTGTTCAATCACCATGATTACGGAATACTGAATATACAATGTATCACATGATATTGGATATATTATTACCTCTTTTTGTTTTGGACTTTTCCTCTGATTTACAAAGCATATTTTTATTTTTCTAGAAGTTTTGTGATCTTGTATCAAAACATGATTTACGTATGAGTCATCATACAAATATGTCCCAGAACAATAATTACATAATGCTTCTGACTATGACTATGACGCCATTTGTTTTCAAGGAATAATGCCACAAACCAGAATCATGGTGTAAATTTATATGATGTCAGAGCCAAAGGACCAAATTGCGCTGGAACCAATTTATTTGAAAAGTTTATTACTAGTATTTGAAATTATAGCCACTGCGACTCTAGACTTTCAGCTTCTTTGCGACCACAGAACAAACTCCATAACCAGACTTGACAGAAAACAAGTTTTAAAACCGTCTTCCATGCTTTGTGCCTCTGTTCCGATCTGTTCACAAATATGACTACCTACAGCATGTACATTGTAATTATGGCATCAATAATTTATACTCCGCCAATACAGCATAGTTTTACATAATCCAACATGGAGTAAATGTTGATATTCAAGGTCTTACTCAATGTCAAATATTCAATAATAATATCACAGATTCAGGAGGTAAGACCTCAGGACCTTATAGAAACTTTGTTTTTTCTCCTTTCCACGAAACCTAATTATAATAAAAGACTATTAAATTCCTAACCTGTAGGGTAGTTTCATTAGCCCTTGGAGGAGCATATTTCTCAATGACATCTACAAATTTCTATTTTTCAACCAATTCAGTCAACCGATACGCCTACCAAGAGCTTTCGTGGACAAAAAGAAATTGAGTCATCTACCTATTTCTTTTTCTATGAAGCCTATTCTAATGATTTGCTACATCGAATGATCGGTATTCAGGTAAGCTATAATGTCCTAAATATTACATAAGAACTACGCCCACTCCTATCAGCTATATGGACAAAATGTCTAAAGCCGACATATTATAGTTGGTACGTCTGGCGAGATTTTTATGACCGATTTAGTTTGTTTGAAGCCGCCTACTCTGATAGACAAATAGCTATCTTAGATTCTAATTAAATATCATCTACCATTCATACGTATTTACCTTAGAATTAATTGCATATCAGTACATACATGTATACAATTCCTATAGGAGCAGCTGAAAGAATATTATCAATTCTTCTGGTTTGCACTAAGTCGGTAGTGCTTCAAATGAGACTGTATTTGAAAAGTTTGCGTTCTGAAAAATATTAGGTAATTATAATACAAAAACAAATGTCCAAAGTCTTGGAAATCCACAAAGAATCCAACACATTCAAACATTTCTGAAAACACTTTAAGCAAAGACGTTATAAAGTATAATTTCTGGGTGTCCCTATTGTAATTTAGTCACTCATTCAGGATATATTTCTGATATCCTTAATCGTTTCTTCAAACGTATTTGATCGTTGATCGTTTCTTTAAACGCATTCGAATTTCTGTTAGTGAATCACTAAATTCAAAAATTTCTGTTCACTAAATTTTCTCGAAATTTCTAAAACGTGGATCCTGTAGCATCATATCCCACCTATTTTGCTACGTATTTCGGTATTTTTGGACATATTTTTCGCAGTATTTAGCCATGTTTCATTGTTTGGATTGAGGATCACTGACGAGGGTTAAGTACTAGAAGCGTGCATTTCTTGTCCTTGTTGCAAATGTATCGATCTGTTCTAAAATGATGCTATGAATTTGAAGACGTTTAATATTTCACACAATATATACATGCATGTAAGTTCCACTGAACCGATGTTTTGTTAAATATTTTGTATCGGTCCACCGGTATGCCTCTGTTCTGTTCTGCTGTTAGGTTTATGGGTATTTCCAAATCAATGTTCTAGATTTAAAAAAAAAACCAACAACAAAGATATAAAAGAAAAGAATGTCATAGCTAGCATCAGTTAAAGTTAGTGGCAGCTTGGCATTTGGCTCATAAACAAGCCACTGCAACAATGCAATATGAAAGAAAGGAGGGAATCTCCAACAACACTCAGTTGCAGCAACCACTGCAAAACACGAAGCAGACTAGCACAACAAGGGACAAGGAAACAGGAAATCACAACAAAAAACATAAAAACATTAAACACAATAGACTACATAAACCAACGAGACCAATGGGCAACCTATGCCGACTTAGGACGGTAATCTGCAACGCAAATAACAAATGGTGTGGTTATCCGGATAAAGTACGCACAACTCTCCTCTTTTCCTGTTAACCAGAGGTCTCGAAGTTCACACAATAGTAGTGTGTAATAACCTCATCACTGTAAGATGACCATACAACAAGACAGGGGCCCAAGCAACACTTTGATGGATATGTAAATGAATATAAAAAATAGAGGGCGTCTTACTACAAAGACCATTCTTCTATTGTTCTATATACATCGTTTACAAGGTGTATCTTTGTGTTTTGACGAGTTCAGTATGTCTATAAGACAAGAGCATAAAATCAAACTTCATCCACATCATGAAATCAGCTCTTAGACTACCATTTATTGCGATGGATTATATACCGTATATCCAGAAATTTTCGCGAGATACTAATTTTCGCTATATTCGCGAGTGATTTGGAATCGCAAAAAATTATCCTCGCGAAAAATTGTGTTTGATAAGGTATAACATCAATTGGTATATAAGTGCCATTTTGGTTTTTGACTGTACATGTGTCATTCTTCACATATCCCGATTAAATATAAAGCGAAGTAAATGGAGTGTATTCTTAAGATAGAAATAACTGAATCTTCAATAATGGAAGATACAAAACAGTGAGGTCATATGTACATATTTATTTGTACTTAAAGAATCGCGAAAACTTGTACTCGCGAAATAAAGACACCCTATTTTACCATGAAATCGCGAAATTTCATACTCGCGAAAATTTCTGGTATATAACCATAGTATATGGCTTTAAGGTCATAGCTGGGTAACAAGGAAAAAGGATGACCTTCTGCCAATATTTGCACAAAAGTTGCCTCTCACATAAAACATTCTATCAGTAAGTAAAGTATATGAACCCATGAATATTTTCATTAAAAAGCATTATAAAAGTGGAAAGATTCATTGTATTATCTTCAACAGAATATGTTGGTAATCGTTGTAATGGCGAGAGAAAAACGAAGTTTTTACGGGGTTTTAACACACTACCTTCAAGGTACCACCTTTACGACTGAGCAGTCGAGGATTACATACACGCTGTGTTATATATCTTTATATCCATCCGTTTAAAAACTTTTCAGTGTACATGGGAAGCGACAGCAAAGTATGTCTTTAAGTCTACTTTTATAAGCTCGGTGTCTATCATCGATCTCTTTTACGATTACCTTGAAATCTGTCCTCTAAAAGGAGCCGACCTTTCATGGTTTGAATCAAAATGAGAATAAAATTCAGTTTCTATTTTTATCAACGATTTCACACCCAGTTCGCCAAGAAAGTAATCAACCAACTTTGGATAAAAACAGATTATATACGCTAAGATAAGATATTTCCCCAAACAAAGCAAGATTTGAATTTTAATGCAGAAATCATGTCGAGCTTGTGACTGAGTATTGATCAGAACCCGGTGTTAGGTAAATGTCTTGATGCAATCTATGAGAGCTCGGTACAGCTTCACAATCTTACACCGTCTCAGTCATTGTATCCAGATTCACTCATGCGTGACCTATATGTAAAGATGCCAATTTGAATGGAAGTCTTATATAGATTCTGAAAGATCTTCCTGTGCAATCTTATCATGCATTTTGAATATGTTTCAAAATTCAGGTAAAAAAATCAATGGTTCATGAAGAGTACATTATACATTGCAGACATTATATTTAAAATAGATAGCTGATTGCAATAAAACAACAGAGAAAGACAATGTATCCTGATAAAAAGGAAAAGAAAATTTTGAGACACGGTCCATTTGATATTAGGGAGGGGGAGCCTTGGGTTTCTGGTTTGGGAAAGATTTTTTTCGCCCCGCACCGGGGCAAAATTATTTTGTTCTTGCAAAGTTAGGGCAAGAAAAAAAAATTCTATTGTGTTCAAGAATATCTCTTATACCGGTAGAAGTACCTTGTTTGTACACAAAACTGTAAATATTATTTATTTTCATGCAAATTGCCTCTCTGAATCTTAGTCGGACTCCTCTGGTGTTCACATGCATGAGCTCGCCACAGCCGGTGTTGTAGCATAGATCATCCCCCGCATAGGCCATCCCCCCGGATGAACTGGCCCAGTATAGGTCATCCCCCGGATAAACTGACCCAGTATAGATCATCCCCCCGGATAAACCGGCCCAGTATAGAACATCCCCCACGGATAAAGCGGCCTAGCACAGACTACCCCCCACGGATGAAACGTCCCAGCATAACTTATCCCCTCTAAACACAGTACGCTTTATCCCCCCCTCAAGATGGAAATCCGTTTTTCTTTGAATATTAGAATATACCAAGTTGATTTTTCTCTTTATTGTGTGTGTTTTTTTTCCCTCTCGTTTACACTCCTATGTTTGTTTGGTTTTTTTTTCTTTTTACATTAACGAAATATGAAAGTACCAGAATAAAAGGAATCTGTTGTTTTATTTCCAATAATTTGTGCAACATTTGATAATTCTTTAAAACGTCTTTCCTTTATACTTTAGCAAATTTTATTTTTTATTTTTAAAAGTGGGTTAATATTCTTTGTGTATTTATATATCAAACAAGTTAATAAAAACAAAGGAGGGAATTTTCTCGGCAATTTCGATTTTCTTTGGCAATACATGTACATCTATTGCCAAAATGATTTAGAATGTCTACAAATCAGGGATTACCCACGAAGAAGTTTGTTTTTTTTTTCAAAGAATATAAGATATAAGTATTTCCGATTAAATTTATACTGAAAAGTATTTTTCATAAAGTCTTACTAATTTCTATGTCTATATGAGGCGCCGTTTTATTATTCATTCCTTATTTTTTTGATATCACAATATTTTTATCAAAATCGGAATTTTGATATAAAAAAAAATTGAGATATCAAAAATTTCGTTTTCTTATTTCAAAAATTTCATTTTTTTATTTCAAAAATATCATTTTTTGATTTTGAAAAATCCATTACTTGATATAAAAAATCAAAGTTTTTATATATGAAATAATCGAATTCACAAAGTCGATTATTTGATATCACAAAATCGATTTTTTGATATAAAATAATCGATTATTTGTGATATCAAAAAATCAATGTATGTCACAAATTCGATTTTTTATATTACAAAATTTTGTTTATATCACAAATTCGATTTTTTTATATCACAAAATGTAAATTGTGATATCACAAATTCGAATTTGTAATATCAAAAAATTGATTTTGTGATACATTGTATATTTATATCAGAAAATATGATAGAATTTTTGATATCAAAAATCGATATTTAGATCAAAATTTTTATTTTTCGATATCCAAAAATAGAAAATAAATAGCAAAACGACATCCCTTATATTTATAACCCTATTGAATGGTACATGCAAGGCGCTGTGTGACTGTATCGAGTAATAATCAGAGTTCACTGACCCTTTTAAATATTCAATGCTTCAAAGTGTATAAATTTTGATGTGTTTCCTTGGGACATCTTGACACGCATAAAACAAAAGAAAAATGGGTGTCATTCCATTCATACCCATTGTCAACTGAACGACACTCTGTTTTATGATAATACTAAGACAGTTTATGGTTTGAAATTTCCGTTTAAGAATGGAAATCCGGAATTAGACAGGGGGAAGGTTGGACCCGGGCCGCTTTATCCCCCGGGGGATGTTCTATGCTGAAACTCTACAGGGGGATAAACCGTGCGGATAGAATATCCCCCTTACAGGGGGGATGTTCTATACTGGGCCAGTTCATCCGGGGGGATGATCTGTGCGGGGGGATGATCTATGCTACAACACCGGCAGAGCACGGACTGTATTTCGTATGCTTTCTGTTTTTTATAGCCATTTACATATCCATCTGTATGTTTCTTGGGCCCCTGCGTCATACTGTATGTTTGTGTGTTCATCTTACAATGAGGAGGTTATTTTACACCATATTTGTGTGTTCTTCGATACCTCTGGGTAATCGGAAAAGTGTGGGGGCTATACGCACGTAATCCGGATAACTATACTGTCTGCTACTTGCGTGGCAAATGGCCGTCTTAAGTCGGCACCGTTTACCCATTGGTCTCGTTGGTGTGGACTTTTTTATTTCATGTTTCTATGGTGTGAGTTGGTGTTCCTTGTCCCTTATGCGTCTCTTTCGGTGGGTGTGCAATTGAGTTTTGTTGACGATCCCCTCCTTTCTGTTAAATAATTCACTTCTTTTTTTAAACAGAGTGAATGATACATTTTTTTACAATATAAATCTGTAAAATGAATTTATACAAGGTACATTCAAGGGGGTCTGGACGTCCCTCAAGACAAATTTTTTAAAAACTTTAAGGTTTAAATTGGTGCAAATTCCTTCACATCTTGTACTCTATATAATTAGTACATTATACATTGTACTTATTATTTAAGCCTATAAGGAAACTATTTTCATACACATGTATAAGCATGTATATAACTTTATTGATATTTTCAAAAATGAACTTAACAATTAAAGAAATGATGCTTAGAAAGAAACGTATGACGAGCGAAGCAAGGCGGAACATTTAGATAGTTTGAAAAATTGTGGCGAGCGAAGCGATCCGCAAAAATTTCAGGAATAGAAAGCTGAATGTTGTGGTAATTGATATACATGTACATGGAATTATAGGAGCAAGATTATTTTTTCTGTCACACCATAGGTAATTTTTTTTTCTTTTTTAAACGTAAATGTACTAGAACTCTGTAACTCAATATAAGATGCGAACAAGGTTAAAACAATGCCTGAATAACTTTTTCCTTGTAAGCGGAACACTGTTTACATTGTATAGATGCTTTGGGTACTTAGCCTATTGTTCACTGTAGAAACTAAAGTGGATAAGCTCAATAATCCAATATTTGTGAATTGTAAGTAAAGTAGCCAGGTACAGTAGTTTGTGTGTAATCATTAATGGAGCATCTACAGTGATCAATCAAGGTAAATAACATCATGTTTACCTTTGTTTAGTTCACCTAGTCTGAACATTACGTGTACCAAAAGACACTTGATAAAAAGGGAAACAATAAGTACTTTCGTCCGATTTATCCGTTATACTTCAATAGGTTGTACCAGCCTTACAAAGAAATGCAACCTTTCGTTTTATGGGACTTGCATGTATACGTAACATTGTCAGTTTGCACATGTATGATCCAACCTCTTTTCTTACAAGTTCCGAAGCAATCATGACGACATCAACGTAAATCTGTCACTTACCCGCTACGAAACTACCATCAAAGCTAACCAGCATTATGGAACTGAAAATATTCAGTTGAAATAATAACGCATACACTTTGTCGAGAGCATCATAATACGGGTGTGCAGTTTCATATCCTATATAGATGCTTAGTTTCAAAAGCCTAAGAGACGTTATAAATACTAAAATATCTAAATCAATTTTTTTACATGCCCAAATGCGGTCATTTCGATAATCATGTAAATGAATAAGGTCCAAAGCTACAGATTACAAATTTAAGGCCAAACACTAACTTAAAGGAAAGATCGCTGAGACTTGGAACATTTAAAGTAAGGAACATTGTATTCAATTTAGTAATTTTAAGAAGCCAGAAATGAATCAAGAATTCACACTAGACAACGTAATCAAGAATTCATTCTAGACAACGTAATCAAGAATTCATTCTAGACAACGTAATCAAAAATTCATTCTAGACAACGTAATCAAGAATTCATTCAAGACAACGTAATCAAGAATTCATTCTAGACAACGTAATCAAGAATTCATTCTAGACAACGTAATCAAGAATTCATTCTAGTCAACCGGATTAAGTGACATTTCAACAGCGTCATGCCTTAATTTATGCCATGTCTTTGGGAAAAGAACTAAATTATCTTTATGTCCTAACTACAAGCTTCCGTAGTAGTTAAAAAAGGAATTATGAAATTCATCAGAGGACTTCAACTGTTCATAAAACAAAGGAGGGGATCTCCAACAACACCAGGCTGCAGCACCCACAACACAGAAACATCAAACACAAAGGACTACACATAAACCAACGAGACCAATGGGCAACCGGTGCCGACTTAGGACGGCCATCTGCCACGGAAATAGCAAAAGGTGTGGTTATCCTGGATTACGTGCGCACAACCATCCACTGGTGAGGAACTCAAGCTGTTAGCAACATGTAGTACACACTTTCAAAAATATGACAAGACACCAATAACTTCTAACTTTAGATACTGTCTAAAACCGAATTAATCTGTACACGACTTGGTCACAGCACTACAGAAACCAAAAGGTTAATGCGATGGTCTGTGATAGTTAACAAACCACGGTCAGTGACTACTTGTACCAAACTACAATATTGTCGAGGCAAATCAGTACAAGACGACGGGCTATCATTATTGACGGAAGCAAACACTGCATGTACCTAACGGCAAATATTGTCCTATAACGGGCAACCAGTTTAAAGACAAGTAGTCTTGAATGTTACTGGAAATAAAGTCACTTCATGTCCCAACTTCAAATACTGTTTTATGCGAAGCAAACCAGTTCTGATTGTTGATGGAGACTCGTATAAGGATACCATCACAGTCCAATGCCTAGCAAATTAGTACAAGAATACAAACTCTGAATGTTTGCGGAAACTCATTGACTTTATGAACCACCTACAAATACGGTCACAGCTCTGATTGTCAGCGGAAACTTAGCCACTACAAATACTGTGACAGTCCCATACCGAGCATATCAGTACAAGACAATCAGCACTGATTGTTAACGGACCGACCACAGACACCGTGATCATTTTGAATATTCATCGATGAAAATCAATGATGTCTCATGATTAGTCTTTATAAATGAATGCATAGCCCTGGTGCGGCTTACTCGTAACTGGGAAAACTGATATTTTATTACCATGGTAACGGAAATCAACAAAGAAACTTTACAGTCGGGATATCGAATTTACTAATACTTTAGCCTTGGATGTACGTGGAGATGGATTTCCATTAATATCTACATTATCTTATGGCTGATGGATCGTAATTATTGAAATGAAATCAAATATGTTCGTGGGATCTTATCATCATGACAGGAAAATTAATTTTCAGTTTTGGAAGCATTTTTCTTTTTCTTTCAATTCAAGGATACGCGGTAGAAAAAATGAAATAATAAATGGATATTAATTACAACATAGATGTTGAGTAGGTGAGTGAATATTTGTCATATGTATATTTATCTAGCATTTACTAGTATTTTTTTTTTTTTTTTTTTTTTTTTTTTTTTTTGCCGCAGAAATTGGGCCTATGTTATATAAAATTATTACATGTAGATAAATTATTCTAATTTCTTTTCTATCATTTTTTGAAGATATGTTTTGGTCACAAAAGCTTTTAGACGTAACGGTGGAAGCTAAGAATCCAAAGTTATTAGAGAAGAGATTCAAAAAAGAAAAGAAACGAATACCAAATCTATAAGATTTTGTTTCTGATAAAGGATTTGCTATTTTTGGCGTAAAAACAAAACTTTTATCAGAAGAAAATCTTATAGAAAGAAATAAGAAAGAAAATGTTGTTTAACCAAAAGAAAAAAGAATTATTATTGAATAATTTCAGCTTGTTAAGTTATAGGACTTCAATCGGTATAAATTGAGGGTACTTAAAACAAGGAACATTTTATTGGACTCATTCTTTAACTCCTGATATCACTTTTAATTTCATGTATAGGAGAAATTGTTACGTTGAGATCAACTGTTTTATACAGTCAAAGCATCATACTTTACAATAAACATACAGAAACTAATTTGTGGCGTGTTAAATGTTAAAAGTTCTCCTTCCGATATTATAATTCATAAGAAATGAAAATGTCGAAGAAGAAGAAGAAAATAAAAAGCAATTGCTATAATGAATGTAATCTATTAATCGCTTTGTGTGACTATTACAATGAAACAAATAATTCTAGAAAACTCAATAAAAAAGAGAGGACTTTAAATTTTCTCTTTTTATTTTAAGCTTTTTGATGTTGTAAAATAAAAGGATTTTCATGTATGCACAGAATCATTCTACTGTAAAATCCGGAATCAATAGTTTCATGATTCGTCTGAGATCGAAGTATATGGACAAAGAGCTACGAACACTGTACATAGATAAAATGATCCGGTGATTAATGGAAACCGTTATAGATCCGAGCGTTATTATTACCGCCATCTGTTGGGAGTTTAACGGCTTCGTGACAATATTATACGGACGTTTTGATCATTAGCTTATTGCAACATTTGTACGAAATTCGATTTTAAGATTTTGTAACAAATGGAGCTTAAAAGACAATGAGACATGAATTGACGCCAGTAGAACGATCTTTATCAGAAAAGTCTCAGGGTATTGACTGTTTCAAGATGAAAAGAAGGGAAAAGGCATTAAAAGAATGATCGGTATTGAAAAAATTAATAGCCTATCCATAATATTGTCTTATTGTAATTTCCCGTAATAATTCATTTTGAAATATTTTTTTACATTTCTTCAATATTCCCATTTCTTGAATAATCCGTATTTATCATTCATCGTCTAGATGTTTGTCAATTTCAAACCTTACTGACCACTTCGAAAGTAAATTTTATATAAAAAAAACCAGAACAAAAAAGCAATGAGAAAATGCAAACAATGTAGGTGCAAGTTCGATTCAATCAAAAATCAATGCAAGTTGAGTTTAAAAAGCTTCCGTTCTGAAAATAAAGATATGAAGATAAATATGAGAAAATATGGATCTGATGGATTCCGTACCATTTACTTTTAATTGCTACACATTCATTTCTTTTATGTGTCAATATGTTGGGGAAAACGAAAATTAAGGAAATTTCTAGTTTTAGTGTATAATAATTGATTTTTCGCTATTATGTCAAAACTTATTTCATTCGATCTCTTCTCTAGTTCCCTTTTGGCTTTATTTACTTACATGCAGTTTCAACTCTGTATCAAAGTTGAGAACTTGAACTCGTTTTCACCCTATATGTCTATAAGTCTGTAAAGAAAGGGGATTCCAAGTAGATTAATATCGCCTATATTGTTCAATAAGTATACACAGTACAGGTCAGAGACAATGATAATTGAAAACCCCTTGGCGTGATGACATATTCTGACGTCCCGTGGCGTCACGCAGCCTCATAATTTTCTTCTGTATTATAGGAATTCGATATTAGTTTGAGTGCTTTAAGCAATGTCCGGGCTGTTGATAAACATCCTCGATTTCCTAAGCTCTTGTCACATGTCAGGGACTCTCGTTGTCATATCACGATACTTGTTTGTCCGTCTTTCTGATCTATATGACACATTTATGCCTTGGCCTTGAAGAGCAAGGCAGTCACACACACACATGTCAGGGACTCTCATTGTCATACCACGATACTTGTTTGTCTATCTTAATGATCTATGTAAAACAAATTTTACTCGTGTTTTTTATGTTTTGGTATTGAAGAACACATACAGAAAAGACACACACACACACCCTCACACACATGTCAGGGATTCTTATTGTCATATCACAACACTATTGTTATTCCATCTAACTGATCTGTATATGAATATGCACTGGCATTAAAGAGCACATGCGGGTACACAGATCAGACACACAAAATGCATTAATTGTTTCTTAAAGTATGGATGATTTATCCGTTAATGCAGACAGAACTTGTTCACGTCTTGAGGAAAGTTAGGACAGATTTTGTTCGGATATCGTGATCATATGGCTACTTCAAAGACCAAATTTACATCTGTTTAGATGTTTTTAAAAATCCTTGTTAGCGATATATAACCGACAAAAAAAGAAACGCACATCATATTATATAGTGATTTTTTTTTTAAATTGCTCATTAAAATTTAGTTAGACATTTGATTATAGTTTTTCTTTTTCCAACACTCGAATTACCGAGGATAAAACACGTTTCGATCATTTTTTCGCAACATTTCACAATGATAGTGCTGAATAAAGCGCGTTGTTTCTAGCTCCTGTTGCATGGCCGCAGGTTTGGTATCCTTCTGAAATTTTGTTAATTGACCACTCTCAGCAAATTTTCAGTAAAAATATAGATGAATACTGGTTTCTCCATTCAAATGTAGTCAAAATATGCCAATAAATCTGAAAATTAAATGTCTTACTGGAAATATCCGTATATTGGGATATGTTTTACAATGAAGGATACCAATATTTGACAATTCTGATCCCAAAGGAACACTAATTTTGTCTTCAGCTATTTTTATTCATCTGTTGCAGATTTCTCTTTAACATCGCATTGAAATAATCAAATGAAATACCAGAAAAGCTTAAAACTAACGCCCAAAAACATTGACAATGCACGTAAAAATGACCTTTCAAGATCGAGGTATTGTTTCTGAAAACTGTACTTGCGAAAAAAGGTCAGATTCTAGCTGTAGTAGGGTAATTTTGTGCTTTGCGACACATTTAAGGGCGAAAAATATCACACCTAGGACTTCATTTTCAAAAGAGTTGATATTTGGAATGTTTTTCTCAAATTTAGATTTTCTCTATGATGACGTCATTTGAAGCAATTAAATGAATTTGTATACAGGGAAATTGTTTATCATCGTTTAAAAAACAATCGCAATGCCTGATATATCAGTTTGGATATGTTAAACAACTTTCATCATTTCTAAAAAGTGAACGGAATTCTTAAAAGCCATTTTGTGACATTGCGTTTTGAACCAAGTGTCTTTATCATGACGCTGTGTCTGATCATATTTGTTTGGCGTTTGACAGAATAAGTCACTCGTATACCTACGATTTATGATGGAAAAGAATAGAATTCCTATAGATTACATAATTCATTTTACAGAATAAAGATTAAGTGGCGCGTTTCTTTTTTTTTTTTTTTTTTTTTTTTTTTTTTTTTTGTTGGGTATATATGTGAAAAATAATTATGAAATATGGGGAAAAGACTTAGTTGTACACGTAAAACTGTAATAAATTTAAAAACTTTCAGCTTCTAAAAACCAAATTGTTCCACTTTTAATTTAGGGAAAGACTGAATGACATGGAAGATGAACATAATAATAAACCATCGTGTAACTATGGCGATGTCTAGGGAAATTTAGACTGACTACTTCAAACAGCACATATCACACGAATCAATTCTAAAATAATAATATTTTATCAAATAGCGTCAACAATATAAATTGAGTTTCTTTTTAACACATTTTGATTTTGCTTTTATTATTATTATTGAGGTAGGGGTGTCATTCTTTTTTATATAATTCTAACCATTCCTTGATTTGGTGAAAAGAAACATTTCAGCACTATAGTTGCTTCTTTGAGTATAAATGTGCATGTACAGTGTAACACTTCATCCACGCCTATCTGGTCTTGGTGACGTTTAATATGTTATATCGAGTCAATAAAATGGAAGTTCTTCCCAACCTTCAACTTCACTATAACCCGTAAAATGAAGAAAAAATAAGTATAACTAAATCACATGTTCTGTCGAACAATCAATTGTATGGGTCAAATGAAAACAGAATTTAATTTACTAGTATAATAAAAAGGTGATTTAAACAAATTCGAATGATATTCAAAAAGAAAACAAAAACAAACAAAAACAAACAAAGTAATCCATATGATAAGGACAACCATCAGGACACTTCTACAACAGCTGAGAGCTGTACTGACAGCTGAGAGCTGTACTGACAGCTGAGATCTGTACTGACAGCTGAGAGCTGTACTGACAACTGAGAGCTGTACTGCCAGTTGAGAGCTGTACTGACAGCTGAGAGCTGTACTGACAGATGAGAGCTGTACTGACAGCTGAGAGCTGTACTGACAGCTGTGAGCTGTACTGACAGCTGTAAGCTGTACTGGCAGCTGAGAGCTATACTGACAGCTGAGATCTGTACGGACAACTGAGAGCTGTACTGACAGATGAGAGCTGTACGGACAACTGAGAGCTGTACTGACTGCTGAGAGCTGTACTGACAGCTGAGAGCTGTACTGACTGCTGAGAGCTGTACTGACAGCTGAGATCTGTACTGACAGCTGAGAGCTGTACTGACTGCTGAGAGCTGTACTGACAGCTGAGAGCTGTACCGACAGCTGAGAGCTGTATTGACAGCTGAGAGCTGTACTGACAGCTGAGATCTGCACGGATAGCTGAGAGCTGTACCGACAGCTGAGAGCTGTACTGACAGCTGAGAGCTGTACTGACAGCTGAGAGCTGTACTTACAGCTGAGAGCTGTACTGACAGCCGTGAGCTGTACTGAGCATTCTCAGCATATTGTGTATGATAGAAAAAAAAAAAAAGACTTAAAGGCGCAGGCTCTCTAGGTTATACACAACAGCTCTGTACATGGATATATACATACCTAGTGAGCTCATGTTTCAGAAAGGACAGAAGAATATACTCTTGTCTTTCCTGACGAGAATGCACGTCTCGAAGGTCAATCGTCATGGTTGATCAGTGCGCAATATTGGATAACCTTTTTTTTCATAAAAGCCTGTAGTTGGGTCTAGCTTTATCCATAATGTTCTTTTGATGCCTTCAATATCGTATCCTAGATTTGCAGTTAGGCTTCCCCCAAAGAAAGACCTGTGTTCCTGTATGTTCTGATGGTGTCCAGAATGTGTTCCTGTATGTTCTGATGGTGTCCAGAATGTGTTCCTGTTTGTTCTGATGGTGTCCAGAATGTGTTCCTGTTTGTTCTGATGGTGTCCAGAATGTGTTCCTGTATGTTCTGATGGTGTCCAGAATGTGTTCCTGTATGTTCTGATGGTGTCCAGAATGTGTTCCTGTATGTTCTGATGGTGTCCAGAATGTGTTCCTGTTTGTTCTGATGGTGTCCAGAATGTGTTCCTGTATGTTCTGATGGTGTCCAGAATGTGTTCCTGTTTGTTCTGATGGTGTCCAGAATGTGTTCCTGTATGTTCTGATGGTGTCCAGAATGTGTTCCTGTATGTTCTGATGGTGTCCAGAATGTGTTCCTGTATGTTCTGATGATGTCCCGAATGTTTTCCCGTTTGTTCTATTAAAGTGTTCTCCTCACAACGAGAACATGGGACCTTTCCAAAAAAAAAAAATGATTTCTGATCATTAACTAAACTCATTTGGATTGGCATGATCATTCTTCTTCATTTAAGCTTTGAATCATAATACTTTTTTTTAATTCCATGTGTAAATACGTAATCATTTACTGATTGATTGCAACTGATCTTGGCATTGCCTCACTGGGTCATACGAATTATAATGTCATGTATGTTCTCGAATAGTCAGTCAGGTGTTCAGTTTAAACTGTATTTATTCAAGAATATTCATAACGAAATAGACAGACAGAAATGATTAACACGCCGTATGCCCCACTTATGCTAATTCCTCTCTCGCATGCAGCTGATGTTATAACAGTTTTCAGGCAAATCATAGTTATAGTATGTACATGTATATATAGACATGTTCGTGGATCACACAGTAATGCATTACGAAACACAGATAATCTGTTTGTGCCATCAAACAAACGGAGTAAACAAACTTTTATCCAGTCAAGTTGTTCTTTCTTGTTGTTTTGTTTTCATTCTTTCCTGATATTCTTGTTCTGCCTTCATTTATCTTTTTTTAGAAGAGGAGGTTTAATGTTTTGTAGGGTAACTCGAAATCAGAAGAAAAAGATTGTCAAATAATACCGTTCAACCAAATAAAAATTGTTATCACAGTAAAAAGAATGATACATAGAGCATAGATCGATGAAAACAGGATATCAGTTATGAATTTCTAACTCCAGAAGTCTTTTTACATCTATCAATCTAAAAGAACTAATTTTCAATCAAGTAAAGATAACGTAAAGATGGGATTCAATTATTTCATTTATCTCTTTACAAATACGCTTGCAAGAGCAAACAGTGTTAAAATCTACGTGTTTACGTTTTACGATCAGTTGATTGGATTTTACGGGAAAACAAAAATAAATGCTCTAAATTGCATGATATAAATGCTTTTAATAGCAGTTTTCCTAGAGTCATTATGAATTATTAATAATTCAAAAGGGAATTCTAACGACTAGCTTTGATCGTACGCTCTTCATTTTGATCATCTGAGGAAACAAGGAAGAAAGAAATTTTTCATAGTTCACTTCTTTATTTGTTTTTGGATACAAAGTCAGCAAAATTTCGGTTTTCTACTCATAGTATTTATTGTCCATAAGATGCATGTCCACCTTATGGAGAAAAGCACCAATATGTATAATGAAAATTATACAATCACCACATTGACAAAATACTAATACTCCTCGCTCTCTTCAGCTTGTTTTTATGTGTCCACTTCGTATGTCCGTTCATCTGGCCTCATAGTTTGAGTTCCTTCTCTCTACCTTTCCCTCTCTATAAATCGGGGGGGGGGGGGGGGGGGGGCACATCTTGCAGGAGAAAATTAAATGACAGGTCTACGTGCGTCGCACATACATGTAACAACCATATAAACAATCGCCGAAGACAAACCAGAAAAATAACAACACAAGGAAATAAAAACAAATAAACAAAATCAGATAGAGACAAAATGTAAAATGATGGACAACTCATAAAAGGAAGGAGATCGATGTGCACCTGTTACCAAATTGGATAGTCGTTGTTATTGGTGCTCTTGGTTTTCCGTACTACGTCCACAGAATTCCCTAAATTATCCAAATCCACGGAGCTCTTTCAAGACACAAAGTTGTTGCATCAATAAAAGGTCTTCTCTCTATGAAGTCACATCACAAGCAAGATATACATATACAATATGTAGCATTGGCCAAATTGTCCTTCGTGTTTCTATGGTGATGTTTGTCCTCTTTTTCTCTTCACGTGAAAATACGTTCTGCTGGGGGTTTTTTTACTGTAGGGAATATCCTCAATATCTATCCTTCAAGAATTCGTAAGCTTATTAATTGTTATTTTTCTATTCTGATTTAGAGTTTTGTGCTTGACTTTTATTCACAGTTCAGTACTCTGTTGGCTGAAGCGAGCTTATGACCAATCCCTCATAAAGCCTGACTAACACTATCATTCTGTTTAATATATAGTCACCATTAGTTAAAGACACAAGAAATTCTGAATAACACATGAACAAATTCTGATACAGAAGTTTAAATTGAATGCAGAATGATTCCTGAAAATGTTTCTATGAAAGTCCTTAATTAGGAGCACATTCTATGATAAGTTGAGAAATGAAAATAACGTATGATGGTAGTCAAGTTCATTACCTTAAGGAGTTCAAAAAGCTTATACATGTACATGTAAATAGTGTGAATTTCAAAACAAATTGTGCAAATATTTTGTATAAAATATCAAATTCAAGGAATTGTGGTCCCCCGCTTTTGGGTGTTTGTCTTTAAAGAATGTTTACAGACCCTCCCCCCCCCCCCCCCTTCTTAAGTTTTCATAATATATCTCATACATTATCAACATTCTAAATATGAAAGATTAAGCTCCAAGTAAAGGTCAAAGGGTCCAAACTTTTGTTTTGTTACCAAGGGACAGAGCTTATGAAAAGTAATACGTATGCAAATGTGAAATATTAAAGTCCTATCATTTAAAGTACCATCCAAAACTTATGGTAGAGGTTGAAGTTTTTAAACGTCGGTCAACATCCAAGCACAAGGACACAAGGTCAGAATGTTGTTACCAACAGAAAGGTCTTGTCACAAGAAATACATATTTGAAATGTGAAAGCCCCATCACTTTCCGTTCAAAAGTAATGGTCAAGGTTAAAGTTTTTGAAAAATATGTCAAACTCCAATGTCAAGGTCACAAGGTCAAAAATTTTGGTCTCCATGGAAAGATCTTTTCACAAGAAATACACATGTGAAATTATGAAATATCAAAGCCCTATCACTTTCCATTAAAAAGTTATGGACAAGGTTATAGTTTTTTGAAAAGTAGGTCAAAGTCCAAGGTCAAGGTCACAAGGTCAAAAATTTGGTATCCATGGAAAGGTCTTGTCACAAGGAATACACATATGTAATATGAAAGCCCTATCATTTTCCATTCAAAAGTTATGGTCAAGGTTAAAGCTTTTGAATAGTAGGTCAAAGTCGAAGGTTAAGGTCACAAGGTCAAAAGTTTTGGTATCCATGGAAAGGTCTTGTCACAAGGAATACACATGTGTAATATAAAAGCCCTATCGCTTTCCATTAAAAAGTTACGGTCAAGGTTAAAGTTTTTAATAAGTAGGTCAAAGTCCAAGGTCAAGGTCACATAAGAAGGTCAAAGTCCAAGGTCAAGGTCACAAGGTCAAAAATTTTGGTATCCATGGAAAGGTCTTGTCAAAAAGAATACACATGTGTAATATGAAAACCCAATCACTTTCCATTAAAAAGTTAGCAAAAGTAGGTCTAAGTCTAGGGTCAAGGTCACAAGGTCAAAAATTTTGGTATCCATGGAAAGGTCTTGTCAAAAGGAATACACATGTGTAATATGAAAGCCCTATCACTTTCCATTCAATAGTTAAAGTCAAGGTTAAATTTTTTGATAAGTAGGTCTAAGTCCAAGGTCAAGGTCACAAGGTCAAAAATTTTGGTATCCATGGAAAGGTCTTGTCACAAGGAATACACATGTGTAATATGAAAGCCCTATCACTTTCCATTCAAAAGTTATGGGTAAGGTTAAAATTTTTAATAAGTGGGTCAAAGTCCAAGGTCAAGGTCACAAGGTCAAAAATTTTGGTACCCATGGAAAGGTCTTGTCACAAGGAATACACATGTGAAATATCAAAGCCCTATCACTTACAATTCAAAAGTTATGCACAAGGTTAAAGTTTTTGTGACTGACGAACAGACGGACAGACGGACGGACGGACGGACGGACAGACGAACCGGTTTTAATGTCCCCGCGCTTTCGCGAAAGCGGGGGACAAAAAGAGGGACAAGGCCTTGTACTATTCAGAATGAGTCCGTTGATTTGAATACTGCAGTAAGAACAGTGTTACCCTTATAACTTTTCTTAGACTTGGATATACGCACATCATTATATTTGAAGGAATGTATGTATTCCTGGTCAAACCTTTTCTTCCAAACACAGTTTGTGATATACCACATCTTAAGATTTATACAAAATTTTAAGTTTCTGTCATTATGTGTTTAATAAACACATACTAATTATCTGTTATTATTTTCCACAACGACAAATATCAAGAGTTTAAGACGATTTCTCATTGGTCGAAACCAATCAGAAATGGCAATGACCCAGGAAAGTAAAAATGTGTCTTTTTTGTGACAATTTCTTTCTTTGTGCCCGATAATGATCAGGTTCAAGAAGTTGGAAAGACTTTCAATATTTGAGCAGCTTGTTTCATACTGTTAAGCTTTAAATATGGACCAAGGAACACCGTCGTTAACTAGCGATTCATCCAAATAATTAAATCCAAATTGATCGTTCTTCTCACTATGTGCCGTTCAGAATTACACTGTGAAGAAAATAAGGGGAGCTTCAGAACGATCTTGTTAAGTCAGAGAAAACTATCACACGGGTCTTTGATTACTCTGTCGTTATTTCTTGTTACTTTTAGTAATTAAGAAGAGATAATAGAAACATAAATCTACACTGTGTCTTTAAATTCGAATAGGGTTTCTAATGAGAAGCATACAGATATCGCATGGTCCATGTCACCCATCTCACAATTACATCAACAAATTGAAATGGATAAAATATGGAAAACACATATAGAAGAACAAATCTAAACCCAGAATCAAAAACAAAGAACAAAGAACGAATCCAAATCTAAACAAAGAACGAATCTAGATCCCAATCTGTGTATTTAGAAAAAAAATTAAGACATACATGTACTTGTAAATCAATTCATAAGTATAAAATGAAGCAAGCAGACGCATCAGATTGTTACTTGAATTGACACACTCGGAATCGACAAAAAAAAAAGGCAGTAAGACCAGGTTTATAGTAGAGGTAAGCACTTACTACAAATATACAACTCTTTTAAAGCATTTTTCTTGGTGTGAGAAAGTCAACTTCATAGTAATTTTCAACGGAGACTAGATTCCATTATTGAGCGAATTCTCGGGATCCGTCTCTACTTCTACCACCTAACTATGGGTCCCTGTAAAGTGCGAGGCGAAACAAAAACCAAACGACACGAAACGAAACGAAACAGAAACAGATTGAAACGAAACGAAACGAAACAAAACATATATCTTAAAGAACTTAGAGAAAAAGCCATATAGGCCTAGAGGGAGAGATGCCGCCGAGACCGATTACGTAAAGTCAAGATCTGCATGTTATTGCCTTTCGATAATTCAGTTCTAGATAATGACTCGAGGGTCTCTTGAAAGAGTAAAAGTTGACGTTTAAAACATAAATAATGGTAAATTCCATTGTATACATGTAATTGCATTTGAGAGGATTAAATTGGGGAGAGGATCGATGACCTCGTCATGGGCAGATGAAAAATACCATTTAGCAGGGAGGAGTCTAGTACAGAGGAGACGGGACTGTTTCATTCTGTGTTTTTTTTTTTTTGTAAACTATATCAAGAAAAATGGGGGGGGGGGGGGGGAGGGGGGGGGGGGGTGGAGGGATTTCATATTTTTCTTGAAAAGGGATTTTTTTGTCCTGAAATGTGCTCCCCCGATTTATTTTCTATTACGGTTTCATAACGAGGTCGTATATTCCCTCCACCTTAGTCCACTAGAATACATCTATGACATAAATAATTACATTTATGTTTCTAAAGGTCACCTTCGACTATTTGAAGATACCCTCTGTAGACTAGAACTTATGGACATGCAGATATTGTCTTTAGATATTTGTTCTCAGCAATGATTCCTATTTCTGTTTGTTTGGTTTTTTTTTTTTCTCAAGTTCTTTAAGTTGTATGTGTTGTTTCGTTTCGTTTCGTTTTGTTTCGTTTCGTTTCGATCTGCTTCGTTTCGTTTCCTTTTTTTTTTTTTTCGTTTCGCACTTTACAGGGACCCCTCACTATTGTATACTATTGTATCAAGAGATGTTGACGTTATATTTGATATAAGAGTGTGGAAGAGATCTACCTTGAACTGACTACAGCGGAACACACCTACAGGATGGAACGAACATATTAAGACAAAAGAACTCCAACAAACAACAGGGAGCAACGATATGTGCACACAAAACATATATAAAACTTAGAATGATATCGTTAAGACGTGCAAACAACAACAAAATGTTGTAACTTTTAACATTGAAATGAAAAAAAAAAAATGTTCACTTAAATGTCATCTAAATTGATCTAATAGTCTAAAATCTGAAATGCGAAAAAAATAACTATTGAAAACGATTATTGTAAGGACGTTCATCCTAAAACCCTTTAGTACCATGAATCTCCTTTGATTTGTCCCATTCTGTATTCATGATTGATTTTTGAAGTGGGTTGATTATTGTTAAAGGAACAATTTCCTATCTCGTTTCTATTCCTGTGAAATCTTGGATCGTCATGTGCTAAATTGACGTGAAACGATATTACTTTCTTTCTTTATCTGTCATCGATTTAAACCTGATGGGAATACTAACTAGTATATTCATAGGAAAAATCTCGGTGAAGCTTCAAACAACATAACTCAATAAACAATTATTTGGTCTTTTTTATTAATTGTTATGTCATTTTACAATGCACATAAACCTGAACTCTCTTTTTCATTTTGGTAATTCTACTCTTATTCGGTCCCAATCTCGACGACAAAAGCATTCAACTGTTATGTTTCGATAAAGTTATGTTATTGTCTCTGCCTGATTTTTCCCTTTCCTCGTCTCCTGAGAGTGTATTCCGCCGTTATCACTGTCAGGGATCTCTTATCTTTGTATTTTACAAGGTTCTGTATGCCTGTTGAATGTGATTTTTGGATTCTAGTTTTGAGTTTGTGTTTGATTGTCAACGACTTTCCAATGTGCCTGCTCTCCACTGTAATTATTTTCTATTCCCTTTAGATATCTGGCCGTGTACTGTGATGTGTAATACAATAGGTTCGAATGGAAATAACAATAGAGTAAAATCTTATGGAAAAGGCAAAGATCTCCACTATGACCTCAATGCAACCACCACAGCACAATACCAATGCACAAACAAACAAAAGTTATAAAAAGAGATAAGGAAAATGATAAATGAGACGTTCTGTAAAAAAAAAATCTTTTTTTTCTATCTAAATAAGAAGCTCAAAAGTATCCAAAACACCTGCTCCAAACCTTGATAGCCATGTTGAATCTAGGATAAAGAACCATTTTACGATCAGTTTCATCTTGTGCTCTATGATAACAAAACCTAGGAAACAATTTCATTGGTACCACTTCCAGAAAACATTTTCAAGGAAACATAATTATATATGATTTTTTTCAAGTGCGCTTGTCACCATTTTCTTTACTAATAGCTCAGTAGGGACATTATTTTGCTTCTTGCTAAGAACTTATCATTTACTTGGAAGATGATTACATGAAAACAAATAAAAGTATCTCCAGAAATAATGCGTTACATAATAACAACAAATTGACATCTCTTTAACTGATGCCTTATCGAAGGAAATGACATAATTACTGCAATAGCACTTTATTGTCAAGCTCGGATAAGATAAAAGCCTGACTAGAAATCCTGTAGAGTGTCAAAAACAAAAAAATCAGAAAATTTAAAGTTTTATTCGACAAATAAATTGGATGGTAAACAAACGGCTCATCATGTAGGTCATACATGATATGAAAAAAAAATTCTAGCATTTTGTAAGAATTGTACGTTGAGATGAATATGGAATACTGACATTTATCAGTAAAATGATGGAAAATGGATATACAAGAGGTAAACAAATACGCAACCTAAAGCAAACGAATTAAAAATGTTTTAACACACCTCCTTCAAAACTTATCGATTTCATATAATACCAAAATGATTTAAAAAAAAATGCTTCTCATTCATTTATTTGTTCAGATTCATTATCAATGATGGATGACTTCGATTAAATGTCATTGAAATGTTTAAGGTTAAAACCCCTGTCAATCCATCAATACTGCATTGGTAAAGGTTACGGGTAAATCCCCTCAAATGTTTCGTTCATTTGTTATAATTTGAAAATCAATATGAAGTAAATAAACTTAATTCGACTTCTTATTTCAAAATGGTAACGAGGTATATTTCATTAGAGGAACCTTCATTGATCTCGTTGTTAGGGAAGGTTCATACACATACAAGGGAGCGGATCTAGAAAGGTGGGTCAGGACTCTTTAGAAAATACCAAAGTTGCTCATTTTAACGATTTTTTGTTCAATATCTAGGATGGACCCTCCCCCTATATGGATGGAACCCCCCCCCCCCCCCCCATCTTTTTTCTAGATTTGCCCATACACAGTATTATGTACTAATTACTAGTATACGTAATTACTTTACATGTAACACGGTGAGTACAATTGTTTGATTCATGATTTAATTTACTTCAAGTTGGCGCCATCTATCCCAGTGAACTGGAAATCAAAGAAACAATCGAGAGCAATACACTTCAGCCTTATTCTACTAACGGTCATTTGATAACATCTCTTTATGACGTGACGATTTTAATCTATCCATAACAGACTTTCCCCTTCATGTGCAGCAAAATATCCTCTTTGCCTGCCAATGGCGTAGTCGTTTCACAACTAATGTGCTATGCAAGGACATGCTATCAGTACGAAAACTTCATGTTGCGGGAAAAGAGGCTCGCCAGTAAGCTGTTTGCTCAAGGTTATTTAGGGGAACGGCTTGAGATGTCACTAAGGAAGTTCTATGGTAGCTAGAAAGAACTTATCACACATTCGACATTTGCCTATCAAGGATGATTAAGGACACTCCTGAGTACGATCTTTCCAATAGATCGTCTTTTACCTATTTAGACATTACTGGATTTGACACGTTTCTGTTTGGCATTCGCGGCGGGTGTTGCATGCAGTCAGAGGACGCTCAATCCTCCCGGACACCTGTTCCTGTCTCCATTCGGGGGTGCTTGGTTGCCTAGGCTTATTCATGGAGACTTACACAATTATGCCATATTCCCCTGGATATTTGACTCCTGAACTTCCTACTTTCGACAATATTCACTGAGCCCGAATGGCTGAAGTTTCAAAATCATCTATATCAATAATTAAATATAACTTTTAGAATAAGAAAAGCGTCTCTGATCTATTTTGGGGGAACTGTTAGAATGATATACGGTATTTACATTTACCTGGGATGACGTCAACTCGGGTAGGTACAACGTTTGAGCGTTTCACCGAATGGCGGTATCAACCAATCAGCAAAGTGATTATTTTGTATTCAGGTTATAAAAGAAAATATTTATTACTTCTATTTATGAATGATAGCAATTTTTATGTAAGGTATATTTGAATCTATATATGACAGCCAAGAGAATATTAACAATATTTTCATGATCGTTGAAGAGGCTGTATCTTAGGAATAAATTCTAAGACAGACGTCTTCCTACAAGATCTCCAAGGGTTTTTCTCCCCTTCGAGATCTACAACTTCATATGACCCTCAGACTGACCTTTTTAATCCCCGAGGATTATCGAAGAAATCAATGGTAATTTTAAATATTCCACATACTAGGTTCTGATACACGTGATTGTTTGGTTGATATGACATCATCTTTAACAGAGGTGATTTTTTTCAATACGTTGTATTTGCCATTTCTAATCCATAACAATTTTTAAAATCACATCCATCATCAGGTAGTCTTTTATGTTGATTGCATGTATGATTGTTACTTTAAAATAGCACTCTCTCTTCTTTAGTTCTTATCGAATTCATATTCAATTAATTAAGGTGGATGTGGGGGAAATCCTTCAATATGTTTGTTTTATGAAATGTCATCTAACAAGACACTGGATTAGTCTTTGTAGAAAATGTTTTATCATTTCACTTTTTTGAATGTCAGAGTTGACGTTGATTACTTTTGAGTTGGTAATGAAGTACGTGTGGTATACATACGCAAATCTATCTTCACATATAAGGTCAGACTTTACCATTACGCATCATTTCAGTAAAATAGACAAATGAGTTGAGACATTATCTTCATGTTTGATAAAAAAGTCTAAAGGTCCAAGAATGAAGTCCCCATGTATATTTGTAGATGTCATCACAATCAAAAACTTGGATATGACGACGACAAACCTGTCACAGGAGAAACTGACTGTAATAAAAACTGATGACGACGATGTAGAAATAGTGGAAAACGGTGGACTTAGTCCTCAGCCATCGGTAAGAACCGAGGATGACGCATGTTCCGAGATCATCCGAATAGAACAGGAAAGCCCACGTGAGGAACAGACAACTTCAACTTTTGGGCGTTTCGTCCGGACACTCCAGGTATTTATGAATATTAAAACTAAAGTTTGAAATTCAGAATCATGTTCAAAGTATAGTATAAACTAATGTTAGGATAAACTGTAGATTCAATCTAAAGCAACATTTTTTTTCGATGGAGCACCTTAATCGTCTGCCCAAGCGTTGCCCCTGTCGACTTGACAATGTCCTGGTCGATGGTATCATTCCAGCTAGTAGAGTCATGTACTGTTTATTTAACTCCTAACATTCTTATTTTACAGAAATGTTCTTTTGGTCAAACTTGTGTGTATGTTGTGCCCCACAATTTCCATTTTGCTCGCGAAAATATTAACTCTCATCAATCAAGTTCTTCAGACATACTGCGAGACAACATATTCCAGAAATGGAACAATCAGATGTGGATTCTAAAGAATATTCTAAGGAACTTTTGGAAAATTTAAAAGCCACCAATTTCAATCATATTACCAGCATGAAGTCTTTCGACTTTTCCACGCTCTGGCCAATATTATACGCAAAACCTTTATTTCAAAAAGTGGGATTAGGAGATGCAAATTCAGTAGGATACTTATTTCGTGAGGGAACACTCTGATTCAAACAAAAAGTATACCGAAGACGGTATCATCCAGATGCTTGAGTTTTTGATTGACAACATTTTTATGGTGTTCGGAGGAACTGTATTCCAGCAGATAGTTGGCATCTCCCTGGGTAACAATTGTGCCGTACTTCTTGCGGACTTATTTTTATATTCAGACGAAGCTGACTTCATCCAGCCATTGCTCTCGACTGGGCAAAAGGACCTCGCATCTCAATTCAATTTTACCTTCAGTTACATAGATGACGTGTTGTCCATCAATAATCCGAACTTTAACTTAAATGATAATCTACATGAAATCTATCCTCATGAAATAGAGATTGAAAAAAAAAAAACCGAGAGCGACAGTGTACTTGGATAAACTTCCATCTTTCGAGGCAAACGGCCATTTGAACACCTCACTGTATGATAAGCATGATGATTTCAGCCTTCACATAACTAATCTCCCTTTCATTAATAGTAACATTCTGTCTTCTGATGCTTTGGCGATTTTGTTTCCCAGCGCATACGGTATGTCAAGGCATGTTCTAAATATGAAGATTTCATCGTTAGACCCAGACGGCTTGCAAGTAATTAAGCCACTTGTTCAGGGTTATATTGCACAATGGCTCAAATCAACTATGAGGAAGTTCTTTAGTCGCTACGGGGATATAATAAAAGTGTATCAGACCCCTCCCCCCTTTCCAGAATGATCAGTGACAATCTGGGTTGTGATTGAAAGGCTGTCATCCTCATCGAACAATAAAATACTCACCTAATGTGTACATCAATATGTACATCGAGACAATCACCAAATTTGGCAAGTTTCCATACGACGAGTATTGCATGCAATCAGGAGACGCTGACTCTCCCCGGGCACCTGGTCTCACTGAGGAATGTTACTCATTCCGAGGTTCGCAACCGTTCCTAGGTTTTGCCTTACCTTCTCGACTTTGAGACTGAATAACTGATAGGTACTTCTTTGATGTTAATGTTTTACAATGTCTCGCTGTCCCCTGTACTGGTAGTTTGATTAAGTTATATCGTCCGATGTTCATTGTCCATTAATATCATAATGATATGTTCCGTTGTAGTTGGGGAAGGCTGGTCGTGTTGGAGATCTTTTCCATACCTTTCAGGGTATTTATTCTTGACAAATTTTATAAAGAGGGGAGAGGTGATAATAATACTCCATGAAGGTGAATATCTAATTTACCACAATGATGTGTTCCGGGAGAATTCGCAACCCGACCATGGAATTCATATGTATTGTTCCAAGTTCTGTGGTTTGTTATCTCGAAGAATATCTGAGTCGAATCCTATCATTAAATTGCCTGTATGGCAACACTCCATCCTGCTTACATACTTTAACATTTTAACCTCAGACCAAAATGTCTTACGGACAGCATACTGATTTAAAACGAACACAGCATAAGGTTTAGTTAGAGGTTAATTAGCTGGCTGACTAGTATTTATAAAGTTGTCCGTTTTGGTTTGCTTTATGTTCCTTTGTTTGTTATCATTCAGTTTTTGGTTTGTGTGCTCTCTTTTGTCTTCTCCCCGTTTATGCGTTGGGTATTTGGCTTTTATGACTCTGGAGTTGTCTTGATGGAGATATTTGTCTTATTATTCATTTCCTGGTTTATAAAAAAATATTTTTTGCCATAGACTAAACTCCTTGTATGCAAAGTTTCAGCTTCAGAACAAATCAGAACAGAGTAAAAAAGATGAATACAGCTTCAGAACAAATTAAAACAATGTATACAAACATTAAATACAGCTTAAGGACAATGTATTAATAATAAATTTAGCTTCAGGACAAATCAGAACGGTGTAAAAATAATAAATACAGCTTCAGTACCTTTAATAAATATGGCTTCGAACAATGTATACAAATAATAAATAAAACTTCAGGACAAATCAGAAAGATTGAAGCCTTTGTAGACAATATATCCAGACAATGACGCGACTAGCATATTTACACAAAGTATACCTACCATAACCATGTATATCTTGGTCAGTTTCTTTACATGTACATTAATTTTAAAATACAAAACAATGTCTTTTCTAGCCTTACGAAGCGCTTGCTCTTCTTCTAGAATAAGCATGACACAACGGGAATATCATGAGTTGACAGTTCTTTTTCTTTTGAAGATAGTGACTTCTTAACAAGTGCAATTTCTGTTTTATTGAAACAGCGCTAAGTATCAGATATCAATTCTTTTTCATTTTCACGCCTCATTGCTTTCCAATGCTACTCTTTCAAGATTTTGTGGAAATTACCACCGTTCTTTTTCTTTCGAAACGTGTCTGTTTGATCTACGGAAAGATGAAGAAATCTAGGTTAATCTACCTCCTCAGTCAGTTATCACTCCATCATATGAATTGCAATGTTGACATTTACTCAATTCACGTGTATGTAATAACCTACATAGACACAATCTGATTGGATGAGAAGCTAAAATCTGATTGACTTTTGTCTTTTTCATTAGGTAATCATAGAAAAAAAAATCGTATTTTCATGCAACTCAAAGCTAAACGATGCAATAGAAAAAGGGTATACTCAGATTATTAATATGAACGCCAGAAGAGAGAAGCCAACATCGTGTCAAGGGGATTATAATCAGTGAATGAAAGTCAAAGTCAAACCCAGAATCATAATACTATAAACACAATTAATGGACGCTCAAATGTAAACGTCTTCAAATTGAATAGCATCATTTAAGAACAGATAATGATTCAAATGATTCAAAAATCACAATCAATGGACACTCTAAGCCATTATAATACAAAAAATCACAATCAATGGACACTCAAAGTCATTATAATACAAAATCACAATTAATGGACACTCAAAGCTATGATAATACAGAAATCACAATTAATGGACACTCAAAGCCATGATAATACAAAAATCTCAATCAATGGACACTCAAAGCCATTATAATACAAAAATCACAATCAATGGACACTCAAAGTCATTAGTATACAAAAGTCACAATTAATGGACACTCAAAGCTATGATAATACAAAAATCACAATTAATGGACACTCAAAGCCATTATAATACAAAAATCACAATCAATGGACACTCAAAGTCATTATAATACAAAAATCACAATTAATGGACACTCAAAGTCATTATAATACAAAGTCATAATTAATGGACACTCAAAGCTATGATAATACAACAACCACAATCAATGGACACTCAAAGCCATGATAATACAAAAATCACAATTAATAAACACTCAAAGTCATTATAATACAAAATCACAAACAATGGACACTCAACGCTATGATAATTCAAAAATCACAATTAATGGACACTCAAAGCCATGATAATACAAAAATCATAATCAATGGACACTCAAAAGTCATTATAATACAAAATCACAATTAATGGACACTCAAAGCTATGATAATACAATAACCACAATCAATGGACACCCAACGCCATGAAAATACAAAAATCACAATTAATGGACACTCAAAGCCTTGATTATACTAAAATCACAATCAATGGACATTCAAAGTCATTATAATACAAAATCACAATTAATGGACACTCAAAGCTATGATAATACAACAACCACAATCAATGGAAACCCAACGCCATGAAAATACAAAAATCACAATTAATGGACACTCAAAGCCATGATTATACTAAAATCACAATCAATGGACACTCAAAGCCATGATAATACAAAAACCATAATCAATGGACACTCAAAGCCATGATTATACAAAAATCACAATCAATAGACACTCAAAGTCATTATAATACAAAGTCATAATTAATGGACACTCAAAGCTATGATAATACAAAAACCACAATTAATGGATACTCGAAGCCATGATAATACAAAAATCACAATCAATGGACACTCAAAGTCATTATAATACAAAGTCATAATTAATGGACACTCAAAGCCATGATTATACTAAAATCACAATCAATGGACACTCAAAGCCATGATAATACAAAAATCACAATCAATGGACACCCAACGCCATGATAATACAAAAATCACAATCAATGGACACTCAAAGCCATGATAATACAAAAATCACAATCAATGGACACCCAACGCCATGAAAATACAAAAATCACAATCAATGGACACTCAAAGCCATGATTATACTAAAATCACAATCAATGGACACTCAAAGCCATGATAATACAAAAATCACAATCAATAGACACTCAAAGCTATGATAATACAAAAACCACAATCAATTGACACTCAAAGCCATGATAATACAAAAATCACAATCAATGGACACTCAAAGCCAGGAGAATACAAAAATCACAATCAATGGACACTCAAAGTCATTATAATACAAAGTCATAATTAATTGGACACTCAAAGCTATGATAATACAAAAACCACAATTAATGGATACTCGAAGCCATGATAATACAAAAATCACAATTTATAGACGCTCAAAGCTATGATAATACAAAAATCACAATCAATGGACACTCAAAGCCATGATAATACAAAAATCACAATTAATGGACACTCAACGCAATGATAATGCAAAAATCACAATTAATAGACACTCAAAGCTGTGATAATACAAACATCACAATCAATGGACACTCAACGTCATGATTATACTAAAATCACAATCAATGGACACTCAAAGTCATGATATTACAAAATCACAATCAATGGACACTCAAAGCCATGATAATACAAAAATCACAATTAATGGACACTCAAAGCCATTATAATACAAAAGTCACAATCAATGGACACTCAACGCAATGATTATACATAAATTACAATTAATGGACACTCAAAGCCATGATAATACAAACTCAAATTAATGGACACTCAAAGCCATTATAATACAAAAATCACAAGTAATGGACACTCAAAGACATGATTATACAAAATCACAATTAATGGACACTCAACGCAATGATAATACAAAGTCACAATCAATGGACACGCAAAGTCATGATAATACTAAAATCACAATCAATGGACACTCAAAGCCATTATAATACGAAAATCACAATTAATGGACACTCAAAGCCATGATAATACAAAAATGAACATAACAAAGTAAATAGTAAGAAAACTTTGTTTTTTTGAAATCCCTGTTCATTTGGGAAAGTCGAGATGTTGGCAAAATATCTGTCTGTTTGTAAATATCCTCTCAAAATTCAAGTATTCGAACATTTTGGCTATCAGAGTAGAGTTTATTTATGAGTTTTGGTATGGTCGAAATTAATCTTTTGAATGATAAAGAGAGATGAGTATATTCCAAACACGATGACGCTGCAGCCAGCGACGAACAGACAGAGACAATAACATTAAATCAACAAAAACATGGAGAACAAAGCTTTATATATGAATTATGTCCTAGGGAAAACCATTACGAGAAATCTCTACCAAGATAAAAGAAAGACGTACATGTAACAGAATATAATTTCAGACATAATTACCTGTACATTTTACCTAATTCTAAGATATCATTGTTAAACGTCTTTAAATTCAATAGCATCATTTAAAACCTGATAAATTTACAGTATGGACCATGCAGACATGCACGTTTCGGGACACTAAAACCTCGTCAGTGATCCTCAGTCTAAACAATGTAATATGGCCAAAATGTATGAAAATTATTATGTCCAAAATGTACCAAAAGACGTTACGGTAGCAGAATGGGTGGGATATAATGCTACAGGACCCACGTTTTAGAAATATCAAGAAATTTTATAACAGAAAATTTCAAATGCGTTGAAGAGACAGATGATTCAACCAAAGTTGATCGAACTTGGCTACCTCGGGGACTCTTGGTCCACCAGCAGTGACACTCACCAAGTATGTTAAACGTCTTCAATTTTAATATATCAAGCTTCTTATTGCAAATACTCCAAAATAGAAATTGAACAATGTGCTCTTCTTTTATTTTTTTATTTAATCACTTTTTAACATTATCTCATACATTTACCTTTTTAAAGTCTTTGAAAATAATATATATAAAGTTGTTAATGGAAGATTCATTAGAGATTTTTTTTTCCGTAATAAAGGAGTAATAAACGTCATGGATATTACATAAGCTTTTTGCGTCATTGGTTCTATTTCTTACCATTCTCAGATCAAAATAATATCACATATCAATACAAATATGAAAATAATATCAAATCAGTATTCACTCGTTAATATATTTGAGTCTATCAATTACCTTGTTTGAATAACCACCTAACAATGTAGAAGGTGACTCCGTCTCACAGCAGGCATCTACATATTCAGGAGGTATATGGGGGATCGACCAGCAATACCAAAATAAACTAATCAGAATAGTTCTTTCGTTGAGAAATGTGATGTCTAAAAATGATTCTTTTCCTCCCCTCAGGAGTCAGTCTTTTTGTTTAAGCTGACGTTTTCTTAAACTTTTAATTTTAATTTTTGTTTGTATTTTCTTCGATAATATCATTCAGAAGGAATAAGTACCATCGTATAAGTTTACCGTGTTGCGACAAATGATTTTCAAACCTACATGTATTCTACTCAAATTGCATTTTGTTTAATCTTTTCGAAGATAGTAGTGACAAGGTTTGCTTTTAACAAGCCTTACTACAATCGCAATAATGGAAGTGTTCCAACTCTTTACTATTTCAAACCCATTTCAAATTTAATGCACCAGACACGTATCTCGGATAGTAAATCCTAATCAGTGGTACTCAGTTAAATGCCGAAGTGATTCTCAAACACAGCCATATGTTTTAGTAGCGCCCTCCTGTTTTTAAACTATTATTATTATTATCATTTCAAAAATGTATTTAAATTTGTGTATTTACTTTGCAAGGATTGCAAGGCTTCAAATTTCAAATCGCAAGTGAAAACAAAGGAGGGGATCTCCAACAACACTAGGTTGCAGCACCCACAGAAGAACTCCAAAACACCCAATTCAAAAACGCAAAGCAGACACAATCAGAAAGAGACACAACATGGACAAGGATCACCAACGCACAACATAGAAACATCCAACACAAAGACTACATATAGACCAACCAGACCAATGGACAACAGGTGCCGACTTTTGATGGCCATCTATAACGCAAGTAGTAGACGGTGTAGTTATCCGGATTACGTGCATACAACTCTCCCACTTTTCCGATTACCAAGAGGAAGTTGTACATATATTCTCTAAAGTTAGATTTTTCCAGGTTTTGTAATTTTTCTTTAATTTGATACCCTTTGAACAATCATTGAAACATATTTCTTATTTCGTGGGTCATTCTTACATTCACATATACTTTATTTATTATTAATTTTAGTATTCGTGAATGGTTTTGAATCATTATTTTGATTGTTGAACGTTGGATATTTTGTTCAGACTATCCATAGGTTGTTCTTTAGGATCTCCCTTTCCTTAAAGTTTTGTTTTTTATTCGTGTATTGCCCCAAGTAAGTGAGACTGTTACAAAATGGGTTTATTGATTCCCTTGACATCCCTTTCCAGTCTGCCACACATATATTCCGGAGACAGATGTTACAAATGTCAGCAAGGACGGTGGTTAGATCACTTAATGGTTGTTTTATGGCAAACGAAAATAAGGTCTCAGTTCCCTTAATCTCCTCACAATACGTCAAGATATTTTTCAGATATCATTTAGCTCTCTATCTGACTTTTTATGCTTTCTGTGGATGATATTAGCACTTAGAGAAACGTCATGTGATTTTTCAACGTAGCGTATGGTTTGCAAAGATTCGCTCAAACCATGCCAGTGCCAAACGTAAGTTCAATTTTCTACGTCCAGTTTCACTAGTTTTACACTATCCCATTTTTGCGACTTACAGCAACATCATATGTTCTAGCTGCACCATATAGTCTCAATTGCTACAAGTCATGTCTTTTGATGTAATGCTCGATATCTAAAAGAGGAAATCCAAATAATTAATATATGAAGAGACGAATTATAAAAATGATCTGAAAGGGGTAGGTTCACTTACCACCAAAATCGGTCCTAAATTTTTGCGAAAAATAATTTCATGAAAATTATGATTCAGCATCTCTTATATTTATCTCAAATACCTACCGAAATAGAAAGTAAATATTTTTTATTGTCAAAACGTCACGTGCGTTAGTTATTACGTCACATTATGACGTCATTTGCTCTGCATGACGGAAAATGAAGGAAAATCGCCATATTTTCTGCATAAATCTTTAAACTTAGTATAGGCGCCAACCCTTACCCAACATAAATTCTATGTAAATCAAAAGAATAATTGCAAATTTAACTTTTTATATGAAAATTATTTTGAGTAAGGGCTGGCGCCCTACTTATTTTCATAAATTTTGACCAGAATTATGCCCATTTCTTACGATTTTTCAGCATTTTATGACTTAAAGCCGATTTTGAAGCCATATCTTTCGGTGTATTGCACGGAAATTGAAATGTTTATTTGGTATTTTAAGCAACCATACATTTAACTTCCTTGATATGAAATACAATCGAAATCTAAAACATTCCAAAATTAGGGCCGATTTCCTATGTAACCGAACTTGCTCCTTTATTATAATGTCTTAAGTCTATGACATTTCTCCACACCTGCGCTTGCATTTTATTCCTTTAATGGAGTATCCTTGATTTGTGAAGTCATATCTGGAATTAAATAAACAGAGCTTAAATAAAATCAAGTAAAATACTTTAGAAGCTCGTCATTTAGCACCACTCACTTAAAAGCCAGATTGCCTCTTCTGTTAAGAGCAGTAGAGTATAGGTTGTGTAGGCATAGGAGAACATCTACATGTCGGTGCAGTTTCCTATTTTGATCAGAATTTATTTTAGAATTTCTGAGATCATTGTACTTGTTTCCCGCCATTGAGTCTAGAGTGTTTCCGTTTCTTCTTGGTTAATTTCAATCAAGACCAAACATCACTTAGAAAGGTATTCGAAGAATACTTGTAGATACTTTCATATTTTACTACAAGGTCATTGAAGAATCTGAAATAACAGTGCTGCATAATATCTTTATTCCATTCTTATCTTGACAAACATAGTTTTCATAGAAAGGAAAGCTATGGACATACCTGAATACATTTATGAATATAATAATTATTGCCTTTAATTACATGTTAAGCAGTCATTAAGTCTTGGGCAGTAGATTCAATATCTCGTTCTGGATTTATTGAAAAATAATCCTACATAACTCATTACATTGACATATAGAGATAATCACGTGTAACAGTTCTGACTGCTCACAGAGGGCGCCACATACACTTGACTAGCTCTTTCGCGGAATTATTGGGTCGATTGGCCGTGATGAATGTCACTCGTACGGCTGCTACCACTGAGATAAGAGTGTAATTTAGGCTTCTTTTTGAAGATTGTATGATCAATTCCTCAGACTGATGAAACTTTCAAGATAGACATGATTGAATTACATGGCCAATAATCCCAATTCATCTTCGCCATACATGATTGTCGTTTCCTACAACTTTTTTTCGCATGCCGTTTGGGGTATTGTATGGGCAAAAAACTTTAATGCTGATCTTGTCCCAAAAGACATTAATGATAAGAGTTGATATTAACGTGCACTTGATAAGGAAGTTTTGTCTCCTAGTGATATTCATAAAATTGTTAGGTTTGTAAACATGGAAAAAGCATGATATTATGAAAATTGAAAAATATTCATGACGAGGAAAAATGTTTCAACAATGTGACTGAATGACTACCTCCGCGATCACAACAAGCAGCGAATTAGTGTATTGGCGTAGGAACAAACCGTATGCCAACCACTTTGAAAAAAAAACATTTTTACATAGTTTGAAATTTATCAAAATAAATCACGAACAAATGAAAATCGTCAAAATAAAGCAGCTTGCTGTTGTCATAATGCGATGCAGCAATTCATAGATCCATTAGAGCCAATTGGTGTCGTTGGTTTATGTGTAGTCTTTTGTGTTTTATGTTTCTATGTCGTATGTTAAACGTCTTCGAATTCAATAGCATCATTTAAGAACCGATAAATTTGCAGCATGGACCAGACATCCACGTTTCGGGGTATGCCTCTTTTTCGTCTCTTGTTGCGCTCCTCTTTGTGTTTTCTCATCGGATATTTTGGTGTTTTGCTGTTAATACTGCAACAAGGTCTGGTTGGAGATCTCCTCCCTTCTCTCATACGTTCATGTACCTTAATCTTAAAAATATGCCAGCATCCTGCCATGCTGTTTCATATGGAACTTTGTTTATACATGAGAAGGTTATTTTCAATACGTTGCTGGTAAAATGGCAGTACTCAAATACTAGTATGGGGAAAGTTCATACTGAAGGCACGGTGAACTTTTCCTGATCTGTGGTAACGTTTGAATGACTACTCTGTATATGATCCCAAAATTAGAATTTCTGTATGAATTGGTTGAGGCTATAAAGAGACATTATTCTCTTCACGAAAAGTCAAGTGAAATAAAAACCAGTTTTACTTTGATAGCATAGCCTGGAAGTATTTGTGATTCACTTCTGGTTATTATCGTATTATTTACCATTTGCAGTATAACTCTGATATAATGGGTTCACTCAGCATCATGTTTCTTTTATAGCATTTTGTTCCAGTTGTGGAAGTGATAAAGTGAAGGTCCATCGGTCTATTGATATTTTATGTATCTCTTGTTTAATTTTATTGACGTTGATTGGAAAGTTACAACGGTCATAAGAGAGCTTGAATCAGCACTTCACTGACATTTAAAAGGCATCCAGTATATAATGTAATGGTATTTTGAATTTAGAATTATTTTGTTTAAACATCCTCATATGACTAATTGTCTCCCGGGTTGAATATATTAAAATACTGAATTGTTTAACGGACTCCACATCGGTAGAATTGCAATATGAGAATGGAATTAAAATGAACGAAGGCAAAACTGATAGCGCCATGTTCTCTGATGACTTTCTTATACTGGAATCGCCAAATTGATTCGGCCAATGCAACATGACTATAGAGATTTTTCTCTAGTATTGTATAATGCTATGAAGATATAGAATAAAATGACACCTGATTTTGGTATATATTTTTTACGATTCATGAATATTTGACCATTTTGGTAGTATACATGTATTTGTATATTGCTTGAAGTGGACAGAATTGGCTTAAACGAGAAATAAATGATTGTTTCGATCTTGATTATGACATCATAAAGAAATCGAGAGACTAGAGCCGCTGGATTAATAAAAGAGAATCGGATGAGATTTCAGGGTTTGACCATTTTCTACCGAGTTCGGTTGACGGCTGTCGCATGTTCGGCAGGAGACCATTACTCTTCCGGTACACCTGGTCTTGCTCCATATATGATTGTTCACTTGTGATAGACTTTTTCTTTTTCTTTGCATTTTCTTATGTCTGCTTTTATGCTCCTCCCTGTAATTTTTCGGTTTGAACGGCGATGTTTGTATTACTGGTACATATTGCTATCCATGTTTTGCAATAATTCCATCTCAATTTCGATGGAAACATCGCAAATAAAAATTTAAGATGATATCGTGCAATAGAACAATTTACCAATGTATACTTGATGATGAACAACGATCACCCAGTCCTAAATGTATCTACAAAATCAATTATCTGAATAGAAAGGAATGGAAACATTTTTGTAAGAATATACAGATAGATATCTACTGTAGAATGACATTTACCCTGAACAAGACTTATCACATTGGCTGAGCCTGACATGTGGAAGGAAACAAAAGGCAATCTGAAATTTGAGGCCACATTGTCTAGCTTCATCACTATTTAGTTTCTTTTTTCACGTTTTTGTTCGTTCTCTGTGATATGTAGTTACATCTAACCTACATTCAAGACGGATGTGATTATCAAAGAATGACTTCATTTGTGCCAGTAGATAGCGCCGCATGTACATTATAAAAATTGAATTTACTCATGATTTTCCTGCGATGTTAAGCCGTGTAACAGTTGTTGCCATTGTTGTTGTTTTTTCATGCCGTAAGAAATAAGTATATACAGTGTCAAAAAGAAATTCGATACATTTTCGAAATTTAATTAATGAAAAATATTTATCCGCATAAATACTAAGTACATGTATACAGGTAAACATATATTCGATGAAAATTTTCTTAGAAAAAAGTTCGAAGTCTTCAATATCAAATTACAAGTCTTCAATATCAAATTACAATCAGCTTCATTAAAAGGATAAATAGTTCAAATTTTGACAAGTCTCTTTTTAAAAAATAAAACTGTGTCAAACTAACAGCACTTTCAGAAAGCAAACCGCCGTAAAAATTCAATTGCAAAATATTTCCGAAATCGTTTCGACAAAGATGAAATTATATCGGATTTGGCGGTTTTAAGATTAAATTATTTGCTGTAAAACAGATGTAGCCCATGTTTCCAAACATCAGATAACTTGATTATTCCCTCTGCATCGAAGAGTTAGGAAGAGATTTGATTATACAACTCTTGGAATACTGCGCCCTGCTCAATAGATTCATCATTTCTTTTCTCTAAAGGGGACAAAAAATTGTGCAGGCCTTTCTTTCCTTAAGTGTGCGAAGTTGCCATGTAAAGCACATTGCATTAAAATAATTTTCATATTAATTCTATATTAATTCAAGTCAAGAGGAAGGGAAGGCAATGACATGAAGTAAGCTCCCCTGAAGCATATGAAGAACTTACCACAGCGTATACATAACCAATTTTCTTGAGTAGAGTAAAAAGGGCTTTCGTTAGATATTGGGCTTTTGTATGTTTCGTTTCAGGTTGGTTTGTTGTTTTGTTTTGCCATTTTTTGTAAGGCTTCTAATTTCTTTCAGATATGCTTCTATTCGGACAGAACACAAAATTTTGAATCAATCGCTCTTTGAGAAATTTAGAGAAATAATCCATGATGGATAGCGCCATTTCATTTTGACTGTTTATATTAATTTTACGTTAAGGAATCAACTTGGTATGGAATAACTTTTAACTTGTAGGAATACATGTTTATATCACACACAAAACAAAAACCCGATGCACAATCCGTACTTAAAATAAAACGTGAGCAAAACAAAAAAACAATAACACACAAAAGACCCATCGTGTGAACCCCAGGGGTAGATCGTGCCTCACACGTACGAGCTTCCCCGTGGGTTACACACAATGAAAAAGACCACCAATGAATTGAACTGTTTATTTCTGTCCTATAATCATTTTTCTTTTCTTTTTTTTTCTTTTTTTTTTTCTTTTGTTTGTAAAAAAGGTCTGACATTTCGGTATTACCATCGCATGATATAGCTAAGTTTTATAATATAGAAGTCAACAATTACATGGTAGGGTCGGTGTGAGATATTCCAGACAGACCAATTTGGCTTGAGATGAGTAGTCATATTCTGTCCATTGCCTTCCCGTCCCCTGGGTGTCCGTGCTTTGTCAGATTGGGGGCCAGCAATCATACTATCTATCTTGTAAAGGGCATTTACCGGTCTTATGTACACCCCTAATTGAATGAGAATAATATGAAGGGTCTGATTTATTCAAAATGACCAACAATTGATCGTAATCATGCAATGGGGCAAGTCTGAGCCTTAATAAAGGAACCAAGATATGACTACAATACAGCTTTTGTGGCTCCTCGGAGACCTTTTGTTTAGGCTATAATAGCTCTCCTTTTATTCGGTGCTCGGACGTGTGGAGGGAAATCTCTCGTGTGCCGATCTTATTTGACTACTCTCTCCAACAAAATAACTAATGTCGCTTGTAGTTTAGCAAACAAACGGATATCAATCAGGCAAAAATGCTTGGTACAAGTTGGACGGAAGCAAAAATGAAATGATAACTGTTTCTGTAGAAATTCTTATTTGACATCGCATTTAAATTATTTAAATTGGAGAATCTGTCATTATAAAGCAAAGATAAATAAGGAATAGACAGAAATGACAGACTAATTAATGATGCTTACCCAGTCATGATCAGATTCCAAGAAATTTTGAGTTATTCTCCTGCTCTTATTTAGGGTTTTATTCTGTTTTGTTTTACACTGGTCATCACAATCCACGGGATTTTACATTCTGCAATGCTGATTCTGAAAGAAGCTTTCATCAGCAATAATATCATTCTGTTTTGACTACAATAAATCCCATGGGTTTTTTTTTAACATTTTAGCAAAATCAATGAAAGGAGAAAATGCAAATAAAAAATTAAATGACGGTACAATTTTATAGAGCATTTTTGTTGTATTTTCAAAAATATTACTATTGAATATTACAGGTTATAAAGCAATGGGCGTCAGGGAGATGGCGTGCCAGGACCCTACCCCAGCGTCCGGATTCCTTCCTGGAGAGGGTAGCCATGGGAGGAAACGAGAAAATAGACCATGGTAACCGGAAAAGTAGAAAACCGTCCGATATCAGGTAAACATCTCAAAACTCATAATTTAAGATTTCTAGGAATTCTAGTAGGAGATTCCAGAAATGCCGCGCCGCAAACCCAAGACAACACATTTGTATAACAACACTGATCGATCTACAAATCGAAATCAGTAACACTTTTTATTGCAGTCATAATTACTATATTCTTTGACATATAAGGGCATTGAGGGTCACAGGAATGTTATCGTGAAATAATTCTTTAAAATATTACTACGTATGATTATTTTAAAACCATATACGTTGGTACCATTAGCCTGGTTGGACTACTCCATCGTTTACGATAAAAGCTCTTTCTCGAACCGCACAGTACGAGTAAACGAGTGTCATTGCGAGTAGATCTTCGCTTTATCATGTTTATTACACAAGGAGTAAAGTTATGCGTAAGGTCATACCAAATTAATTAAATGTTCTTTGGATTTCCTGCACCATATTTTTTCAAAATTCAAAAAATAATATGATGAAAATAAAATGCTCTCCCGCACCAATAAATTTCTGGCTCAAGAATTTTTAAGGGTCGGTTCTGATTTCTGCAAATTTTAAAGCTTCTAGAAGTCTCAGATTGTGCAAATTTCGAAGAAAATGATACTTTTTGTGTTTTAAAAATGTCGTCAGGAGCGAATTTGTGCCCATATACATGGCACTGAAAGTCAAGGAGAGGGAATGTTCGAAAATCTTTTCCGTACTGCTATGTGCCAGGCTTCCTAATCACCAGATTCCTATGGGGATTCCTTTGTGAGTAAGGAAAACATCAGAAATGTATTATTTCACTCGCTCGCATCTTAAAAGCTGCAATACTTGAAAAAATTAAAATAATTATATTTTCGCTCGCTCGCACCCTTTTTTTGTCACAAGAAAGTCCTATAGTAAGAACATTTAATTAATTTGGTATGGCCAAAGTAAAATTACAGTACATTGTGGATTATTTGGGAACAGTTTTTATTTTGAACAAATTTAATGTACTTTGAATTTTTCTCTTGGGGCATTAAAATCCAGAATACTATTTTTAATATTACAGCTATAAATGACAGTACAAGAAGTCGGTTTAACATTAATGTAAGATTTTTGTAACTGAAGTGCGAAGGAAGCTAGCTGAGACCGTGAAAGGAAAAAGCCATTACGAAAATAGATATTAGCGCGAAATTCTTCTATGTATGCTATTATTTTCTATATATGTGTATTCTCGTGAGCGTTCGAAATCTACAAAAATGCTAACGTATTGTAAAGTTTTATAAACAGATAGAGGCGGAGCTAAAGTATCGAACAAAAAAATCAGATTATGTTCAAAAAAGTTCAGAATGTTATTTTTAAGACACAAAACAAATTTCAGTATATTATGATTGTTTTAAAGGTATTTGAACCTTATTGCACTACTCGATTCCATTAATATGCGAATCCAACGAAAAATGTACATCAGAATATTAAGTCACTACTAGATTTCCTGTAATGAACATACGAGATGCAATGTTTCTAAAAGTGTAACGCTAAGTGCACATTCTAGATGCTTTAATGTTTAACGTCTTCAAATTCATTAGCATCATTTTAGAGCAGATAAATTTTCAGCATGGACTAGACATGCACGTTTCGGGTAATAAACCCTCGTCAGTGATCCTCAATCTCAACAATGTAATATGACCTAAAATCTGTGAAAATTATGTCCTCAATATACCGAAAGACGTAGCAATATGGCTGGGACATGATGCTACAGGACCCAGGTATTTAGAAATTTGAGAGAATTTTGTAAACTGAAATTTTCAAATGCGATTGAAGAAACGATCGAACTTAGCTAAATGTATAATTAATTTCCAACATATTTTTTTTCTCAGGAAGACAGAAAAGCAAATATTGCTTTAGGATACTGATTGCGCAAAGTTATGACAAAGATATTTCTCTTATTTTTGTGATGATCGGACAATTTAACAGTTGACGTCAAGATTGAGCTGGATTCCTAAGTTTGTTATAAGGCATGTAAACGGTACACGTAAAAGATAGAAAATATATGTTAGAGAGAGAGAGATTTGATCCTCTACAGGAAATTAAAACTTTGTTGATATCGATAAATTGATGATGTAAGACCCCGCCAAATGATGTAGTGGATTTTACTGATTGAATCGGCGCCTCCCGTCACTGCGAGGCTTAAAACGGAGGAGAAAAAGTCAGCAATATATTGTTATGGCGACAGAAATTATCAAAGTATGCAAATCAACACAATATTCCCTTGATTAGATTGTGCAGTAATACTTTTGGCGGGTCCTAGTGTCATGGTAACCAATAACAGTTACGCGCCAAATAGGAAAAAGTTAAGAAAGGACCAAAACGAATACGAAACATGTTTTCCGAACCTAACTGAAATTCTTGCATGATAGGAAAAAATAAAAAAGATGAAGGCGTACAAATGTATTGGAAATGAATTTTTCACCGCTTAATGTGCATCAAGTTAAGCTTCTTTTCTGAAATATTATTCGAAGTTAGCTTGTGAACATAGCCATTTGAAAGTCGTAAACATGCAGGCTTTTAACGTGAATGCCATCATTTTCGTCATGCCGATGCTAATTGACATGAACTACGGCGACATTTATTGATGTAGAGACGATTATTGTACAGATTTAAAGTCAAATGAATAAGACTTGAAATAGCTCGATTATTACTTACGACAGCAATCATCTTCCTAAGTAATGAGAAAATTAATTTCGAATGCTCCTTCGTGTATTAATATTAATGTCTTGTTACTATATTATACGACCTGAATATACAAGTTGTATAAGAGTACTTTAAACGGGAAGGGAATAGTACATGATCGCTGTAAAAACGGGAAGGGAATAGTACATGATCGCTGTAAAAACGGGAAGGGAATATTACATGATCGCTGTAAAAACGGGAAGGGAATAGTACATGATCGCTGTAAAAACGGGAAGGGAATAGTACATGCATGATCGCTGTAAAAACGGGAAGGGAATAGTACATATCGCTGTAAAGGGAAGGGAATAGTACATGATCGCTGTAAAAATGGGAAGGGAATAGTACATGATCGCTGTAAAAACGGGAAGGGAATATTACAAGATCGCTTTAAAAACAAAGAACCCGAGGACATCTACAACAAGACTCAGCTGTAACAACAACAACAAAACACAAGGACAAAGAGACGCAAATGGGATAAGGAACACAAATCATTACAAATCCACACACATAAAGCTTTTAACATTCGCCGATTTTATTGCAACGTTGTATTGGAGCTCTTTTACTTATCATCTTGTTTGAAAGAACAAAAATAAATACTAGCAATTAATTATCATCTTCCCTTAAAACTTCTTCGAAATCAGCCTAATTCAACATTGTTGAATTTGTTACTTTGTAGCGCATTGTGTAAATGTCTGAATCACACGTATAAACTTGATCCTTCTGGCCAGGCATTAATGCACAATATCAGAACAAAATATTATACTAAGCATCTTTGTATGGGTAGTTCTGACTCTTTGTTACTTATAATTATCTTCGGAAACCCCCAGTCCATTGCCTTACGTAGTAGGAAGGAGAAGATGCCGTGGGTTTCCGACGATGAATTCACCATTCATTTTGACTTTTTATGTGAAAAAATAATAATCATGATTGTATTGTTCGTTCATCTACCACCGACATGTTGAATGGCAATATTTCTTATCTGTTGCAGGTACTGGAAGGGTTTTGTAGTAGACCCGTCCCAGAGTTATTATTACCGTTGGCTAGCTGTAGTGTCCATGGCCATCATGTATAATATCATCTTCATCATAGCCCGTTCTGTGTTCTGGGAGTTACAGGGTAATTACCTCTCACTCTGGCTCACACTGGACTATCTCAGCGATTTTATGTACATTCTGGATATGATAGTCGCAAGTAGAACTGGTGAGTTTGAGACCTAAAATGTCTTGTTTCGCTTAAATGGGTTTTTTTTTCTGCAAGATAATTCAAGGAGAACTGGGATTCAAACATGATTACCTGTCTTTCCCAATTTGAGGCTGAACTTATTCACTCAATGTGGTCAGTGTGTTAAATTTGAAAAGCATCTATATGATGACATCAAATTTAAAAAGTTTTTTCTGTCTGTGTAAAGCTTAATTCGTTCTATTGCAACGATATTTCTTTGATTTCAGGGTACCTTGAGGAAGGCTTACTCGTTAGGGATTCCAGGAAACTAAGACGTCACTACATGGCTTCTACTTTTTTCAAACTGGATGTTCTCAGCATACTACCAACCGATGTCTTCTACGTCATCACAGGAATAAACTTCCCGGAATGGCGCTTCAACAGGATCCTTAAAACATACAGACTGTTAGAGTTCTTTAACCGGACAGCCACACGAACAAGCTTCACGAATCTTGTCCGCATCTTTAACCTCATATTGTATATTCTCATCATTATTCATTGGAATGCATGTATTTACTTCGCCATCAGCAATTCGATAGGATTCGGTACAGACGAATGGGTCTACCCCAATGTGTCCATACCAAAATACAGAGCTCTGACACGGAAGTATATTTATAGTTTTTACTGGTCCACGTTGACTCTGACCACAATCGGAGAAACGCCCCTTCCGGTTCGGGATGAGGAATTTTTGTTCGTTGTTGTTGATTTTCTAATTGGAGTTTTGATCTTTGCAACCATCGTTGGAAATGTCGGAAGCATGATTACAAATATGAATGCAACACGTGCTGAGTTTCAGCAGAAAATGGACGGTGTAAAGCAATATATGGAGTTCAGAAAGGTCTCAAAAGAACTAGAATCAAGAGTAATAAAATGGTTCGACTATCTGTGGACGAACAAACAATCATTAAACGAAGAAGAAGTGCTATCATCTTTACCAGACAAATTAAAAGCGGAAATTGCAATACATGTTCATTTGGACACGTTAAAACGTGTCGCTCTCTTCCAGGATTGTGAGCCTGGAATGCTAGTTGATCTCGTGTTAAAACTGAAATTACAAGTGTTCAGCCCTGGTGATTATATCTGTAGAAAGGGTGATATTGGCAAAGAAATGTACATCGTAAAACGCGGACAGCTTGGCGTCGTAGCGGATGACGGAAAACAAGTGTTCGCGACGCTACGCGAGGGGAGCGTTTTCGGAGAGATAAGTATATTGAATATTGCTGGGAATAAAAACGGCAACAGACGCACGGCGAATATCAGGAGCATTGGATACAGTGATTTATTTTGTCTCTCAAAGGACGATTTGTGGGAGGTGTTAAATCAATATCCAGATGCAAAGAAAATACTCATGGATAAAGGGAAAATCATTCTCAGGAAGGACAATCTTTTGGACGAAGAATTAATGCAAAAGTTGGAAGCTCAACAGGAAACGATAGAACAGAAGTTGGAAAGGATTGATTCTAGCATGGACACGTTACAAACGCGATTCGCTAGGCTTCTTGGGGACTATAATTCAACACAGCAAAAACTGAAGCAACGAATAACTAGACTGGAAAAGCTCTTGCCCAAAGACCTCGATGCCATCTCAAATCTATCTGCGTTAGAGTGATATCTCGCTATAACAACCATTCATTACGTTGCATAAGAATCTCGTGTTCTTGGATTTTCCATCACAGATCTGTCAATATCCCAGCGTGAAATTTCCTATTCATAGATAGCAAATCCAGCCAGAAACAAAACCGAAGAATCACTTTTCCTAACTCATCACCATCCTCTGACATTGTCATTATCGTTTTGTATTTCATATCGTACTGGTTCATTTATTTCCTGTGTATTTTGGTAAATCAAACGCAACAACCGCCATCTTGCGGATGCGTTCGCCAATCACGTGATTGATTGCTTGATGGAGAATTTGTTTAATCAGCATAAAACATCATAAAAACCAATAATCTAACTGTTTCTGAACCTTTCTATAGACTAAAGAAACATGAAAACTCCATTGAAGTCAAAAACTCCAAAGGTACATTGTGTCTATCAATAAAAATAGTTTTTTTTTTCTTATTGATTGATTTGAATTATTCATTTTTGTTTTTATGTATTATTTACTTAAGTATTCATTTAGTTATTTATCTATTTATTTTTGTTCATCTAATTAATTTTGTATTTGTTTCTTTAAAAGATCCATAATGAAATCAAATATAATTTCACCACCCTTTTAATCATTGTTTATTCATCATTTTATTTTCTTCGTTTCTCGATTTTTTTTAAAATCTACTTTTCATAATTAGTTTGAAATTATCGTGATTTTTCGTCATTTGGTTGGTAAACAGATGTCATTGTGGCGCGGGTTCGCTGATGAGATTTAACGTCAGCGTTTGTTGAAGTTTATGTTATGTTGAATAAATCATTGTGATAAAGATAGATGTTCATTTATGATTATTCACATAACAATACATGAATGAATTTCAAGAAAGTACCCGAAACGTGTATGTCTGGTCCATGCTCCAAATTTATCTGTTCTTAAATGTTGCTGTTGAATTTGAAGACGTTTAACATTTGTACCACTTGGCGAGTGTCACTGCTGGTGGACCAGGAGTCCCCGAGGGCACATGTAGCCAAGTTCGATCGACTTCGGTTGATCGTTTCTTCAACGCATTTGAAAAATACTGTTCTCAAAATTTCTTGAAATTTCTAAAATGTGGGTCCTGTAGCATCATATCCCACCCATCCTGCTACGTCTTTTGGTACATTTTTGGACATAATAATTCTCACACTCTTTGGTCATATCACATTGTTTAGTTTGAGGATCACTGACGAGGGTTAAGTACCCGAAACGTGCATGTCTGGTCCATGCTGAAAATGTATCTGTTCTTAGATGATGCTATTGAATTTGAAGACGTTTAACATTCAAATGGAAAAATGTATCATATAGAGAAAATAGAAGCACACAATCGGATTCATTTTGCAATAATAAGCACATGATTTGTGGTAGTGATTGGATATGATTCAGCTAGAGAACACCTAAGTTCTTCAAGCACAGGCACTTGTTTATTCCCCCTCTCACTCTATCATACCCCCTCCATAACATTTTAAAACAAGTGCCTGTGCCTAAACTACCTAGTTTTTTCAATGCACAGAAAAATCTTGTTCTTATGTAAAAATTTAAAATGCAACTCAAAGTATGACTTTCTCGATCTCTTGTAAAATTATATAGGACAAACTACAAGACAAGATCAGTATAAATTCCAAATTGAAAGTTAAATCTTCTAATAGTGATTTGGCCTGTGAATGTGATTGCTTCTTGTCCATCATCTCAAGACAAGAGAAGGGAATGATCTCCAGCATGTGTACTTAATACTTTACTACCCCTTGTCGGATGTCATACACGAAACTGCGACTCCGGTGAGTTTCGATCGGAGAGAATATATTATCACGATCAAATCCCTCAATGTTCTGTATTTATATACAAAAATGTCCTTGTCTATGTATTGTTTACATGTCTGTGGTGTTAAAAAAAGATCAATTCCATACTTCTTTATACTTTCATTTACATTTACAAGCACATTAAAAAGAGCTTAAATTGGTAATAATTTATTCGAAGTTTTGACCAGATAAGTCTCCGAACGAAACTCACCGAAGAAGCAGTTGTGTGCATGACAATGTATCCGACAAGGGGGAGAAAGGTATTACATACATTTGTTTTGATGTGCCTATGCCTATGGCGTATTCATTTCACAACTATTACGCTATGCAAGAGCATGTATTAAATACGAAAACTTCATATTGAAGGTAAAGAGACAAAAAAGTTTACTAAGCTGCTAGCTCATGGTTATTTAAGGGAATTATTTAAGATGTCACTGAAGAAGTTCTGCGGTCGTCGCAACAAAGAACTTATTGACATATTTGCCTTTCAAGAAAAGGACATTCTTGAGTACCATCTTTCCATTTGATCGTCTTTTGTCTATTTGGACATAATCGGATTTGCCTTGTTTCTAATTGGCGTTCGCGGCGGGTATTGCATACAGCCAGAGGACGCTCACTCCTCCCGGGCACCTGGTCCTGCCTTCATTCTGAGATTCGCGATTGCCTTGTTAATGGGAACTTACACAATTTTGCCATATTCCCCTGGATCTTTGATTCCTGAATGAGTTAAAGAAGATCCTGACGATAATCTCAACAGCACTCACAATAGAGCACAAAATTGAGCATCGACGGACCCCTAGCAAGCTAGAGGTGGGACCAGGTGAACTAAAATTGATAATTCTTGAGAAGATGCTTCTTGTCATGTTGGTAGCAAGTTTAAAATCTATATCTTCCTATGATCCTGATGGCAGATACCAACGATAAGGGTCATCATTGGGTCAAAAGCACACGTCTTACAGTTTGTGGTTTCTTTGTTTTTATACAAGTGCCATTCCTTACATAGATATTCCGGGGCATTAACATGGCTTTAACTTCTTTCCGGTCTCTGATATTGTTTGTAATTAAACTTGGCTTACAGGTTCTCACAATGATGACATTACCATGATTTAGCATGAAGTTTGTGAATGAGAGGCTTTACTCAAAGATTGTAATCGGTCAGTCATAGTGTGACATGAATATAAAGTAAACAAAACAAGTTTCCTAGGCTACTGTCTTTTCATTGACAGAGTAGGTTTGCTCGACCTATCCAGTAGATGTCTTTGCAATTAAAAGGTTTGGATTTACTGAATGCTACAAGTATATGTACTTTATATACTGGACATAAATTTTAGACACACGTCGCTTCGTTGTATTGAAACCTTCCCATACATTCTAACTTTCTATTTTCTTTATGTACTGGTTGAACTCCGATTGTTTTTCTCCAAAAGAACTAACATAAACTTTGGTAATAAGCTAAATCACCCACTTATTCCCTGAAACCATACAATTAGAGAAACTTCCTAATCTGTCTGTATTCTGGCCAGCATAAATAACGCTTAAAAAATACGATCCTTGTAGCTAATCGCCATTTCATCTTTTTCAAGTGCCTTACTGGCACAGCCGAAGAGCACTAAGTGTGTCTGTCTGTCGGTCAGTCTATCCATCTGTCATGACTTCAGTTTTTGAGTGATTATACACACTGCCAGCAGAGGGCATTCTTGCTTGTTTATGTTCGGTAAACAGAATGTGAATTGTTCGGTCGGACGATGTTGGAAAATCGACTTTCCTGTAGTTAACAAGACTACAAATCGCTGTAGCTAATTATTTCATGCTTTGAAAGATTGTATTAATTTTTTCCCCTTTAATCATTTTAATATTTGTACTCTATACTGCGCTGTGACTAAATCCATCTACACATAAAAAAAGTTCGTTAAATGGCGCTTTGTCAAATCTGGAAGACATCATTAGATCAGTTTTCATGCTTCAAATAAAAGAAAACACCTAGCCAAAACCATCATCAATAGTCATACCTTAAAAAATACAAAACAGATAGCTCAAACATTCTACAAAGAAGTTAAAGCGGATCACCAATGTAGATAAGAACAGGTGCCCGGGGCGAGTAAGTATCTCCTGCTGGCAAGAAACACACGTCACTCAAAACCATATATAACATCCCAAATACCACTGGCACATTCATAAACAATACAAAATCCTGAAACCAAGAAGAGACAAACGAAACGGTCTATTATACAATTACATGTTCAGAATAAGGATACTTCATCTTGACTATGAATGAAATACGAGTTTATAAGCTTCTTTTCCTATATGAACGAGCTCCGAGTGGCAAGAAATTCAGTTTATCTCACCAGGTAGTGAAAGGTCGCGTCAGGGGAAAATCCCATTTCTCGCCGATATTAATTGCTTTTCTTCTACTTCATTCAAACAATAAGAGTTATTGCATCAATTATTCCATTTCATAAGGGAAGTTGTGAAAAATCCTATAATCTGTCAACTTAGATTATCAGTGAAGTGCAATGTACTCGATAGATGTCAAGTAAGCGTCGGCGTGATTAGAGAAACTCATCCGTAGAGAACAAATGACGACAACGTCACAATGAAATCAAAATGCATTGATGTATGGAGAAAAATCAAAGAAGACAAACAAACAAAAGATCTAGACGGTTTTATGATATACAGACACTAGAATACTTTAAGACAAACATGACGAAAACGAAAAAAAAATCTTGAAGCCAAAATATCAAAGATTTGAGTGTTTCTTATTCGTAGTTTATTCTTACAGAATAAACCATTTTCGGGGGCACTGAATTCGAATATCGCAAAAAAAATTTGCGATTAGATCAACTTAATATTCTTTTTTTTTTCAAATTTCGTGTTTTTTCTTTCAGATTTAACTTTGGCCCTTAGATATGAGAGAAAAATCTTCTATGAAAGATATATCGTTTCCACCCTCAGGGTCTTAAAATTTGCTATACCCTTGGGTTTGACATAATTTCAAGACCTCTCGTGTGGAACTGATATATCTTTCATAGAAGACCATGAAAGAGTCTTATATTATCCTGTATATTTATGCACATGTAATCATCCATTTTAAATGAAATGAAAAAATCTGCTATCAACATATCCTTCTTCGCCATTCGAATGCATAAAAATTTCTTTCATGCACCACTTTCTGAGGAAGGAATTTTTGTCTGTGACTTGCTCGCATAATCCCAACCTGAACCCTTCTTAATAGTAGCAAGCCAAAGCGAACTCCTTCAGTAATTTGTATACCATCTGTGATCTTTTTGGATGTATAAGAGAAGAAGATCCTGACGACAATCTCAACAACACTCACAAAAGAGCACTAAATTGAGCATCGACGGACCCCTAGCAAGCTAGAGGTGGGACCACATGCCCGGGAGGAGTAAGCATCCCTGTTTGTATAGGACCATGTCTTTGATCTTGATCTTTAGATCAACTTAATATTTTTCAAATTTTGTGTCTTATCTTTCAGATTTAACTTTGGCCCTTAGATATGAGAGAAAAATACTCTTTCGTGTTCTTCATTTAGCATGCAACCATTTTTGTACATTCTCGATTGTTGTTTTGTTTTGTTTTTTTTTTGGTTTCGTTCATTTTCGTTTGCTTTTTTTTTTTGTTTCGCTCACTTTCGTTTACTTTTATTGTTCAACTCCTTCGATTAATTTTGTTTAGTTCAATAATTATTTAAACTGTTCGATATTTATACACCTATGTGCTCTCTCTCTCTCTCTCTCTTTCTCCTTATTTAAGTATAAATTGAATGAAGTTTGTATTGCACCACTGGCAAAATTTCCTAATTTGCATAGCGGCCATATTGGAAGCCGTATGCTTACTATAGGAGTCTATGGGGAGCAAGTAATAAATCGAGAATACTCACGATTTCATGACACCAATAAAATTTGTCCACATATAGGAAGAAACACTAAAACAATCTGAATTGATAAATCCACATCTTTGATAAATTAACGAAATTTTACTTCTGTCATTTTTGAGGTAAAAATTCGAGGCGATACTGCCCATACACCTAATGTTAAGACAGTTCAAAACTCGTCACTAGCCGCACTTTAACTTTGTTTATCATTAGGAAATCAAGAGAGCTGTGTTTTGTCCACATCGTTTCGGATAGATCGCGATATCAAATTCCGGATTTGGTCAACTTGAGAATCATAAAATGAAATTAAGTTCTGTCATTTTTGAGTTGAAAGATCGATATTTTGAGAAATAGACCTGCCATATTGATGGAATCACTTATCGGCTTTGACAGGATAAAGATCATCTTTCGTTTATACGTACAGTGGGTATAATTTTTGGTAAAAATACGTTAAATTGGATGAGAAAGTTGTATTTGCCGGAGGCGCATTCTGCTCTTTATACTTATTTGATTAAATGCTTTTAAAATTTGTTTTTCCTGACATGTCGGGTCATTCTAGTCTAAAATTTGGCGCGTTTCAAACATAGACAAATGACGTAATGTAATCGTCATATGAATACATTTGGTGCATATATGAATAAATTGAGCGCTATTTTGCCAGATATAATGATGCATTTCACGCATATAAAATTCTGAATTTAGTTAATATTAAATTATAGGAAGGGGATTAATATAAGACTTCATTCTTGTTTCCCTATCCTTGCAATTCATATGCATTTAATATTGTCATCATATACATGTGAAATTGAAATAAATACAGTTTAAACTTCTATTCCACAATAAACTATGACGAAGCAATGAAGTGAAAATATATACAACAAATTTCAAAATGATTTTATTTAATTCTTTCATTCCTTGACAGACAAAATATTGCACTGCCCAGTCACGATATAACATGAATGAAATTTTGAAAATATGGTCCTTCGTTAATTTGAAAAACATGGTTGCCACAGAGACATTATGAATAGTACACTGCTAAAAAAATTGACAGGAGCAATTATTCCATTGTAATATAACAGAACATAGAATGAAATATTCTTTGGTGTCACCAAGGCTATCCATGGGTAACGGTTCATTTGTTCCATACAGACACAGGTAAAGAAATAACCACTAAATATATGTCTAAATGTAATTTTGTTGATAATTAGCAACTGTAAATATCTGAATTAGCAACTGTAAACATCTGAATTAGCAACTGTAAACATCTGAAGGTAAAAAATCGTTAAATGGTGCTTTACCTTGCTCCCCTAAATATTTTGAGCAGTGTATTTATACACAACCATGTAGCATGCAAATTGACTTAATCTAGTTTAAATTTGTTAATCAGTTAACTCTTACAAACAATACAAACAATGGAACTAGTGAAAAATATATATTGGGGTTTGTTTGGATGTAAACTGAGTATTTCTTTTTCTAGAAGTATGAAAATACATTTTTGCGAAGAACTATTGACAATCTGTGAATGACGTCATGAAATCATAACACATATCATAAATATCAATTCTTTTTCAAATAAAACACTAAATTCATCAGAATTAGAAATAGTATATATTGATCCCAAGCAGTATGCTCTCAGCACCGTCTGACACGTGATATACATGTAATATCAACAACGGTACCAACAATATAATGTACATTAACACAATACAGACAAAAATATATCTACTAACAATAATCTGTAAAAAACAATATCACAGTATGCTTTCATGATAGGGGTTCTTCTAACAGCACTTTTTTTTTGTAAAAGTTCAGACTTAATACAAAATATATACATGTACAAAGCACATTATGCATTGAAATATAGAGATATTCACATCATATCCAAAAATACAGTATAACTGGAAATTCATGTTATAGCAGCATACAGAAGCAATTGGTCAAATCAAAAGTTTGAGTTTTCTATTCACAAGCACACTGAATGTTTGTTTGATATGATACAGTCTCTATAAGTGAGGACTGGTGGCTACAATGTAATTTAGAACAACCCTGACCCACAGAAGCTATGGACTGTAGAGTTGACCGGGACAGATGGATTCATGAAGGTATAGAATAGTAATACACAGATGATTATGAACAGTAATAATTGTACTAGCATCACGAGGTACACGGTATGCTGTAGGCGGTGGTTACTCTCTACTAAGGCATCGATCTGTAAAGTAAAGAAAATATTTAAACTCACTAAAATTTATCTATATATTTTGCATGTTTGACCCTGTGTGGCCATGACCTTGCAGGTGACCTTGACCACAATTGGGTGTCTCATCATTATAGACTTTCTCTGCAAGTTTGATGAGAGTATAAATATAATACATATCAATCAAATACTTATATAGCCATTAGAATGAAAGTGTCACTACCAGACAGACGGACGGACGGACGCCGGGCAGAATGATCTCTCTATGCCGCTCTTGTGTTTCAAGCGATCGGATATAATCCAAATATGTGGATAGAAGAGCATATCCTACTAGACAAACTGCTCATGTAGTACCAAAATATAACTAAACATTAATATCCGATATCCGGTGAATTCACATTTAAATCCTGTAATTGTCATGTGGATTATAGTCAATTGATCATTTCATTGGAGACCATCGCATTAGTTCAGTGATTTAATACTAAATCTACGCATAGAAACGAGATTAAATGTAATGAGCGCAAACTATCGCTTAATCCTTAGGCAAAACAAGAAAAAAGTCCCGCAGGAATTAATTAGGTCTGGGAAGAGAGACAAAAGATAGATTCACGGAACTACGGTTGGTAAAATGAAATAATAATCGCAACAAGACAAAAAATTGTACATTGTTTGAAAGCATTGAGCATTGGTCCGTAGGCGTTGTATTTTAAGATCAGAGAGTTTGATATGATGCGAGTTAACCATTACCAGCCTCTGGTCGTACCTAGCATAACATAGCTTACAGTAAATTCATTCTCATACACCCAGGAAGCCTTAATCAAGCATACAATGCACGTTAAAGCGCCGTATATAGTCAAATGCTACCGGGATTAAAGGCCCATATGATCGATGCCGATGGAGCAGGGGAATCGATGACAAAGACGTTAAAAAGCAATTGTCCGACAAATGGTAACATATGCCGGCATTTATCAATGCTGATCTCTGTTTAGTTACATGCACTCACGTCTAGTTAAGTATAGAAGCACACCATACAGACTCCCAGTTGCCTGGTATACGTTGTATATATAGCTTTGATAGGATTATCCTTTATGGGTCAGACACTCTTGACTAAGCATCATCTGTTGTCATTTACTTTTGGTTATGCTATTTCTTAACATTAACTCTATTTTGGTGTCTCTGTAAATGTCAAATGGCCCATACCATGTGGATTGCAACGCGAAAATCATTTAAAGGAACAAAGAAGAGTGTCCAAAAAAAAAAAAAAAATCGGCATTTCTCAAAGATGCTCTATTGAGAGAAAGCTTGGAAATACGACTCAACTCCCACGGCATCCTTTCAAATAAAACTTTATATGAAGGTTTATATAATCTGTAGTATTTTCTTGTTTTCAACTTGATGTAGATTGGGAAATTCAAATTGATATATGAAAAGTTTACAATCAAAACATTATCATCGTTAATACAAATAAGTAATTCATTTTCGATTCATAATTTAAATCTACATTTGTACTCTTTGTTTACAACTTCCCCTTTAAGGGAAACAGGTTTTGTGTTCCAATACATTTTCTGTGACAGAAAATATTACAAAATGCAGTGTAAAGCCGTTCGAGGAGTATGAGCTTCAAATGCCGCGCGGGAAAAAGTCAATCTGCGTGCACGAAAGCATGAAACAAGAAAATATTAAATAATACAAATTGATTGTCATCAGCACTCGCTTGATTATCTCCACACAACAGCCACTAAACCAAACACTCTGACATAGACTATCAACTAGAAGTAATTCCCCGGGAATCTTTGTTTGTACGAGTGTTCGAATGGCATCAAGAAGAACAAATATCTGGCGGCCATAGATACTCGGTAGCGGAGAGTTTTTCTCCTATCTCACGGTCATTTGGACCCGTGAAATTCTCACGTAATGGGATTGGGGATAATATTTCATGACATTTTCGTGTAGATTTCGATGTCATATAAATAAGACAAAAGGCATCTTTAATACGAACTATTATCATTGGATATTACATAAAGACAGCGGCGAGTTGCTGTTAAGATTTACGTCTCCAGAGAGGGATAGCTCGGCACAAATCAATAACCTCTATGTAAATATGGTACATATATACCTTGCTGATTTTACCTGTAGATCGATACTTCATTAATCAGTACATCAGTCACGTTGTCTAATGAATACCTTACAATGACGTAATCAGTAAGGTTAGATTCTATGTGCTCATCAAGCTTTTAGTCACAGGAAAGACTTGGATATCCTGACGGCGGAATTACACTATCAAGTTACATTGTAAAAGCACGATTTGTTTGTAGTGCAGACTTAGATGTCATAGTTTATAAACCTTGGTTGAGAAAAACGAAGATGGTAGAACACACGATAAAGTGGATTTGGTTAAGATTCCATCTATGTGAAATAGTCTCTTACAGTTCAAAAGTCTGCGTTCGTTCAATAGTTGTATATTTTCAAAGAGACGGCAAATAATAATCTCCAGTGTGTCAGAAGTGAAAAGATAACAAAAATCGTCCAACAACATACCGTTAACAATCGTTATCTACGTCCAACAACATACTGTTAACAATCGTTATCTACGTCCAACAACATACTGTTAACAATCGTTATTTACGTCCAACAACATTCCGTTAACAATCGTTATCTACGTCCAACAACATACATTTAACAATCGTTATCTACGTCCAACAACATACATTTAACAATCGTTATCTACGTCCAACAACATACTGTTAACAATCGTTATTTACGTCCAACAACATTCCGTTAACAATCGTTATCTACGTCCAACAACACACATTTAACAATCGTTATCTACGTCTAACAACATACATTTAACAATCGTTATCTACGTCCAACAACATACATTTAACAATCGTTATCTACGTCTATCAACATACCGTTAACAATGGTTATCTACGTCCAACAACATACCGTTAACAATGGTTATCTACGTCCAACAACATACCGTTAACAATGGTTAACTACGTCCAACAACATACCGTTAACAATGGTTATCTACGTCCAACAACATATTGTTATCAATCGTTATTTACATCCAACAACATACTGTTAACAATCGTTATCTACGTCCAACAACACACTGTTAACAATCATTATCTACTTCCAAAAACATACCGTTAACAATCGTTATCTACGTACAACAAATACCGTTCACAAAGTTAACAATCGCAATCTACAAAGACAAGAAGGACGCAGAACTTGGAAGCACTCGCCTCTTAATTTTGGCATTGTAAAATTCTATTCAGTTAAAAAAAAGTACATGTACCACACCTTAGGTTAATACATACCAGATAAATCAAAAGTAATCTAGAAGCATCAAACAAATGCTCTGGTCATAGAGAATCCATGATCTAGGTTTTTATTAAAGTGGCTCAATCTGAAGGCTGGAATGCCTTTGCGATTCAGCTAATAAAATCATGTTATACAAATGCTTGGCTCTCTGCTAAATAAATAGGCTCATGTAACCTACGAACATGATATAATTATATTGACAGAAAAGACACCTTGTACTGAGTCATTGTCCCTCAAATTGTCAGCTCTTTTTTCAAGTTGTGTATCATATGGAGTTAATACATGTATTGAAAGTTATGAGAGAAGACATACATTCTCCTTTCATAAAACTTACAGACTTGCTACAGTACTTCTGAATGAACCAGATCTAAGTGTCAATGCTGTATGTGCTCATCTTCATATAGGAATTGTAAATTCTGACTAATTTTCTTCAAAATTTTCTTATTTTTCTTATAAATGATTGTAAATTCATATGATACATGTATTTGTACATGTATGACACCCTTCCAATTTTTTTCTTTAATTTATTAGCTTAGTTGAAGATAATTTCTATAAGTTGCTACAAGATATCAAAATTCACTGAAGATTATGTACAAAATAAAAGCTCTGATTGTGAGAAATCAACAAATGATAACATCGTTCCCTATGGTGGAAAAGATAAAGACCAGTTTAATGTTTTGAAAAACTAAGAATTCAGATTCCTTCCGTTATGGTTAATGAGGTATAACTCAGGGTAAAGTTGTCCTTGTTTTCAAATAAGTGAAAATTCAAGATCAATGCTCTTGTCATTATACAGTATAAACAGACATTTTTGTGGAATACTAATTTTCGCTATATTCCCCATTTAACTTGGAATCACGAAAACATATTCCCGAAAAAAAATGGAAAATTTAAAAATTTGAAAATTAAATTAAGATTATATTTCAGAAACAGAGGTTTCGATATAACAATGCATAAGCCTTCATTCTGGCTGCCTTACATGCTAGAATTAAGGCTTATGCATTGTTATATCGAAACCTCTGTTTCTGAAATATAATTGTGTTCAATAAGGTATATCACAATTTGTATATCAGTTACATTCTGTTCTTATTGTAAATGTGCCATTCTTTACATATTAAGAGAAGTGAATTGAGTGTATTCTTATGATGGAACTAACCTAAATTTCAATATTGAGAGGTACAAAAAAAAGTCATACCATGTGTCAATATCTTAATGTAATTAAGGAATCCCGAAAAATTGTATTTGCAATAATAAACCATAAACTTGCTAAATTTGATACTTGCATAAATTTCTGGTTATACAATTATTCTATACATGAATCATCAAAATCTACCTATTTGGGTTAGAAGATCAGGCAACATTAAAGTATTTCTCTATATTTGGTTCAATGCCAAAGCCAAGATCAACCTAAACTGGCAATTAAGCAAATCCAGCATCTAAACCATGCTCTGCATTTTTCGTTAGAGAATGGCTTACAGCAGGCTTTCTACTCTACCTTGATAAAAAAGTAGGAAAAAAGTAGGAGTAGTCAATGAAAAAAAGTAGGAGAAAAATAGGAAAAAGTAGGAATTAATAGGGGAAAGTAGGAAATTTATGGCCAAGGTTAAAGTTTTTCAAAAGTAGGTCAATCATCTCCAAGGTCAAGGTCACAAGGTCAAAAATTTTGGTATCCATGGAAACGTCTTGTCACAAGGAATACACATGTGAAATATAAAAGCCCTATCACTTACCATTCAAAAAATATGGCCAAGGTTAAAGTTTTTCAAAAGTAGGTCAATCTCCAAGGTCAAGGTCACAAGGTCAAAAATTTTGGTATCCATGGAAACGTCTTGTCACAAGGAATACACATGTGAAATATCAAAGCCCTATCACTTACCATTCAAAAAATATGGCCAAGGTTAAAGTTTTTCAAAAGTAGGTCAATCTCCAAGGTCAAGGTCACAAGGTCAAAAATTTTTGTATCCATGGAAACGTCTAGTCACAAGGAATACACATGTGAAATATCAAAGCCCTATCACTTACCATTCAAAAAATATGGCCAAGGTTAAAGTTTTTCAAAAGTAGGTCAATCTCCAAGGTCAAGGTCACAAGGTCAAAATTTTTTGTATCCATGGAAACGTCTAGTCACAAGGAATACACATGTGAAATATCAAAGCCCTATCACTTACCATTCAAAAAATATGGCCAAGGTTAAAGTTTTTCAAAAGTAGGTCAATCTCCAAGGTCAAGGTCACAAGGTCAAAAATTTTTGTATCCATGGAAACGTCTAGTCACAAGGAATACACATGTGAAATATCAAAGCCCTATCACTTACCATTCAAAAAATATGGCCAATGTTAAAGTTTTTCAAAAGTAGGTCAATCTCCAAGGTCAAGGTCACAAGGTCTAAAATTTTGGTATCCATGGAAAGGTCTTGTCACAAGGAATGCACATGTGAAACATGAAAGCCCAATCTGTATTGGTTTAAAAGTTATAAGCAAGGTTAAAGTTTTTGTGCACGCGCACGCCAACGCCAACGCCAACGCAGACGCCGACACCGGGGGTATGACAATAGCTCTCCGGACATTCGTCCCGGCGAGCTAAAAAGTAGGAAAAAATAGGATCAAAATAAAAAAGTAGGAAATAGTAGGAAAAAGTAGGAACAGTAGAAAGCCTGCTTACAGTAATCTGGCAATACAGGTATTCTGTCATACCATTATGATACCTGGTCACTCAATATTGAAATAAAGGTAAGGAGTTACTTTGGTAATTCTACATGTAACTTATATTAAGCTAGAAAAGCGGGTGTCTGAGCTTACAGAACCTGGTCAATCAAGCCTGAAATAAGGTTCGATCCAACACCTACATCATTAGATGCATCACCCAAAAACATTTCATTGATGTAAGGCTCGAAGTAACCTGGGAATGAAGGCATCCCAACTTGCCTACCATCTTTGGTCAATCAAGCATGAAGCATGAAGTCAAATGCTTTATCTGTACCATGCACTGCACTCAACATCTTCAGTTCAGTTGCATCCTAAGCCAAGCAAGGTATCAGCAGCGTAGCTGGGAAAGCAGGTGTAAGTAAATCCATAATCCTGTTTTACCAGGACAATACTAAAACTTTGATTTTTCTAGGATTTTTTTTATACTAGTTACTTAGTTCTTGAACTGTATGTCTTTTTGTCAAGTTGAGTAATATCATCTAACATTTGATTTTTCTTTAAAATATTTGATTTTTTCCTTGAATATTGCAAGCACACAGGACATTCTTAGACATTAAGTACTTCACATTTGTTTTAGCATATTTCAATCCATTGCAACTGTAATGCAAGAAATGCATATCACAGATGCAATATGTAGTGTTGCAGTATAGATTTCTCCCCTTTGTAAAATAGTTTTCCTTCTGTTATATCTACTAAGGAACTGGACCTCTGACATCAAAGGCAATTAGGGTCTGCCACAATGTGTTATTAGAGCTTGAAGTCTGATGATTATTGGATTGAAAACAATGAGTTACATGTAACAGTATTTTAATATTTCTGTATTAACATCCTGATACATGACTTTGACCTTTGACATATTGACCCTAAAATCAATAGCGATCATCAACCATCAATGTATGAAGTTTCATCGATATAAGAAAATATGCAAACATTGTAGAGCACAAAAAGCAAACTGTCATGGGCCACCCTCCGATCAGCTCCACCTGCTAGATTATCCATCCTTCATCAAATTAGGAATCCAAGTTTGCAACTCGGCTAAAGATAATAACCAGCTACCTTTTTTGTCTACTGAGAAGTTACTAAAGGGCCATTTTCTATAAACACATCTCACCTTCTTCGAGAGGACAGACATTCGGTCTTGAGATGTAGGCTGTACTCCATTAGGGACATCTGATGTTAAACTGGCATTTATCTTTTTGCTACCTCTTGTACATTGTAATCTGAAAGAGAAACAATAACATCAGTTATGGTGGCAGAAAAGACCTTGCGGCCTGTTTCGCTCGCATCAAAGAAGGCTGTGCATCAATTTCTAATTTGGTTACCATAGCAACCATTTTACAGACTTAATATTCTTGTCAAAAAAGAAGAATTCTCTAAAAAATCAAACTGTTATATAACAAATTAGTTTTCATTTATACAACCTCAGGGATTATACATTCAAAACATGCCCCCAAAAGGAGAATTTTTTTCACCCAAAATAGAAAGTTAAAAAAAAGATTTCTGTGAAAATCTGCCACTATACAATTACAAGAAAAAATCTTCCTCTTTCCACACATACCAAATTTATATGATGTTGATCGGTTTGTTTTCTCGGTATTTTCCATGAAACAAGCAGGACCACAAAAATACATGTTATTTCTGGCATTGAAATCAGCACATGTGAGATTCGCTCAAACCGAAAGTAGAAAGTGTGTACTAGCTCTCCCAACATTTCATACTTCTGCATATAGAATTTTTACCACCTACAAGTCTTACAAAATCATCAAAAATCCTGTAAAAATTATCATGATTACTCATATCCTAGAAATTCCATCACAGAAATGAACTTTCAAAAATCAACAGTGGTGACTTTTACGAAAATATGGCTAGGGGTCAAGGTCAGGTCTTCACCGCTACCTATATCATAGAGGTGCAATATGGAGCAATCACCCTGTGATAGTGTTGATAGCCTGTATCATGCTTTATGCAAATGATATAAGGATTACATTGACTATGTAAAACTAAAGTTTAAAACACAATAAAACATTATCATGTCTCAATATTATAAATACACCAAAAAGAACAGATTCAGTAATTTGTGCGCTAAATCATCCATGATGTTTTCTCTCTTACCTTTGGCCATGACATTTTCTCTTTTACCTATGTTCCATGACGTTTTCTCTCTTACCTATGTTCCATGACGTTTTCTCTCTGTACACTTTTCCAGAGTTCCATCAGGTTATCAGGAGCGTCCCCTGTCATCTCCATAGCCATAATCAGGAACTTATCCTTATCCACTGATGAACTGTAGTAACCTTGAGGGGAAAACAGAAAATTAATGCATAAAAGGATCCCAGACCTTAAAGAAAGACTTTAAAAAAACGGTTTTCAAAATTTTCACAATCTATTGAAATGACCTTATAGATTGTTTGAACTATGTCTAAACATTAAGTTTCTATTTATCCATTTTGTTAAGATATTGCCCTCGATGCTGGCTTAAATCTACCCACCCTTCGGCGGCTTTGGTCGGACTATGCACAAAACCCCAAGGTAATTCTGATAGTTTTGTTCAAAATGAGGCATGGACGCAACTTTATATATGGCTAATGCAGAAAAAAAGGCAGACAGATAGTTATTTGACAAATTCTCCCTAAAAAGGAATTAGTCATAGTCATTTGCGTTCATTTTCAAATTAGAAAAAAGAGGCATCAAAATCATACAAATTAACATAAAGCCACACCTTTAATATGACATAGCGGGTAGTATCGATTTATTAGCATATATTGATTTTACCCCTGTGTTCATGTTCATGAAATACATGTATGAGATCATGCGACAATTTGTTCGACCCTCTCATACATATGAATTGAGATAACAATATTAAAGGCCAGAATCAATGGAGATTCATTCAGATTTGAAAAATACCCCTTTCATCAAACAGACATCACACATAATACTTTAAAATTTATTTATTTTATTTTAGTATAGTATATTTATTTTCTCAAAAGGAGCTTAATTTAACATTTGACTTGAGATCATTAACCCTCACTTTGTGACATCTAGTGTATAATGCATTGATAAAATATACTTTATCAACTAAAATAACAAAATGGAAGAAGTTTTATTCTACAAGCACCTCTTGAATTTCTTGAATTAATCTTTTTTTTTTCACTTAAAAATTATATTAATGCATGAATAAAGGAAAAGGGCCGTGGAACCCCTAAAGCGGCCCTGTTTCTTAACATTTGAATTGATTAAATAGTTTTTGTGATTTGACACTTTGTAAAGTCCTTTACTAAATAATGTGTTGAGATTATGTAAATAATGCATTTATCAGCAGCTTTAATCCCTTTGAAAAGCCTAAAATTGGCTATTTTCTGTGACACTGTTGCAAAAACTACATGTTTCTTCAGAATTAGCATTGGCCACATGCATCAAGAAACATGAAAAATTTACAACTGAAAGATAACCATTATATCGATCATCTTGTCATAAAAGTTTTAAGTTTCTCGACAAATGTGGCCACGTCCAAATTCTCCAAGAAATACACATTTTCGAGCATTTTTTACCATGTATTGCCAATAACATCAAAATGATGTCACTTGATGAAGTTATAAGACTTCCTATGGTGCATCAGTTGGTGATATGTACCTTTCATTAAAAGCGGGAAAAATTCACTACATTTTATGTGATATACATGTATAAAGTATTTCTCATTAAGTTTAATTTCAAGGAAAATTGCAGGGCCATTTTAGGGGTTTCGTGGCCCTACCCCCTTTTCACTAACAATTATTTTGTCTTTTAATTTTATCAATTTAGAATTTCCTCCTTTAATTCAGTAGAAGCACTAGATTTGCACAAATTACAGGCACATAACCTTTATGGAAAGGAAATAGAAATATTGACAATGGTTATTTACATTATACTTTCTCTCATTAACTTTGTTGACATCACACATTTCTAATTATCATTATAATGAACACTTCCTGAAAGGGTACGTACTGTACTCAATATTTCCTGTTTATTTCAAATTCTACATTCATGGAAGAATACAATACAAATTCATGTAATATAAATGATACATTAAGATATACTGTAAATTGCTTTATTTTCCTCACTAACAATTTTCCTCAATTCATTAGAAAAGACGATTTTGTCATTATGTTAATTTGTCATCCAAGGTCCCAAAATATGAATTTGACTGTCGGTTACAAACCGAAAATTATACATTTAGATCCGCTGTTAGATTCACCGTACAATGTTTGTTAAATAATTATCGAAAACAATTAGAGGTTTTTATGTATCATCTAGCCTGGTGTGATAACATATTATTGGGTAATTAGAAGTACGTTATATGTAACTTTGTTTTTATAATGTACTACGTTTTAGAATTTTAGCTGAATTTTTCTGTGTACAAGCTGCATCCTCCTATGAAATATGGTTTTAATTGTAGACTCTATTAGTTTTGCCCTGTATCTCTACATGTCCTACATATATCATAAACTACATAAGTCAATTTAACCTATATCAATCCATATTTTCCTTTACATACTACAATATATTTTGTCAGGAGTATTTCTATTCATCTGTACTTAATTTTGTCAAGGAAGGCACTGACAAAAATTGGTACTTGACAAATAAGACTTATCAGAAGACAACATCGCTTGCTGTGCAGGTTTTTAATAGTAAAATGTCAATTTCATGAAAAATAAAGGTCAAGGTCACTAAGTCAAAAGGCATGATATCAAATGAAAGCTATGGTCATAAGGACTCTATATATGAAATAGCAAAGTCCTACCCCTTATAGTTCTAAAGAAGGTCAAAGTCACTTAGTCAAAAGTAATGATATCAAATGGAAGCTCAGGTCATTAGAATTTACATGTGAAATGAACCCAGGTGAAAGTGTAATAAAAGTAGGTGTTAAGTCAAGGTCACTAGGTCATAAGTCAAGGTCCCTAGGTCAAAAGTCATGGTGCCGACACTCAGGCTATGACATTAGCTCCCTGGACATTTGTAACTGCTTGCTATTAAAAACTAACTAACAGTATGAATTAAATCAAATGTTTTTCAGAAAAAAACAGATGTCTCCCCCCTCCCTCTAAGTTACTTTGACCTTGGGCCAAGATGATGTGAAACCTTCGAGTCATGGGCAACATCATACTCAAACATGAAAGTGATTCATTGTATTGTTTGAGGTAAAGCCCAAACATGATTAGCATATACAATTTCATATTTAGTGAAATTGACTTTGGTCACATGACCTTGGATATAGGTGATCTGAAAAATACATTGTATGGATCATGCGCAACAAAAAACTGAATTAGTGATTGAATACACGATTCAAAATATAAAGCCTAAACATGATAAGCATAACAATTTCAGCTTGGACATGATTAGCATATACAATTTCATTACCAAAGTAAGAAGTGACCTTAATCATGTGACCTTGGAACAATGTGATAAGAAACATTTAGTCCTGAGAAACAACGTATTAAAATATGAAAACAATTGTAAGAAGGGTTCAGCAGATATAGCCCAGACAAGATTAGTACGTACAATTTCATTAAAAAGAACTAAATGATCTTGACTTTGGGCACATGACCTTGGGTCAAGATGATAAGAAACCTTCCAATCCTGAGCAACAGCATTTTAAAGTATCAGAGCGATCCAGTATACGATTCCACAGATATAGTCCAGACTCAATAGTATTTACAATTTCATTAAAAAATGTAATATTTGACCTTGACCTTAGTAATATGACCTTGGATCAAGGTGGTGTGAAACCTTTGGGTCATCAGCACCATCATACTAAAATATCAAATGATCCGATTACAGTTCAAAAGATTAAGCCTGGACATAATACACATAACAAATACAATTTCATTTAAAATACATGAATACTAATTGACCTTGACCTTGGTCACATGATCTTGAGTCAATGTGATGTGAAACCTTCGGGTCATAAGCAACAACATACTAAAATATAAAGCGATCGTGCAAACGATTCAAGAGATATAGCCCGAACAGGAATGCATGTACAATTTCATTAAAATTGTACTACATGATCTTGACCCTGGTCACATGACCTTGGGTCAAGGTGATGCAAAACCTTCGGGTCATAAGCAACAACATACTAAAATATGAAAGTGATCCGGCAAACGGTTCAAGAGATCTAGCCTGGACATGAATGTATGCATAATTTCATTAAAAATGCACTAAGTGACCTTGACCTTGGTCACATCACCTTGGGTCAAGGTGATGTGAAATCTTTGGGTCATAAGCAAAAACATACTAAAATATGAAAGTGATCCAGCAAACAGTTCAGAGATATAGCCCGGATAGGATGTATTCATAATTTCTTTAAAAATGCAGTAAGTGACCTTGACCTTGGTCACATGACCTTGGGTCAAGGTGATGCAAAACCTTCGGGTCATAAGCAACAACATACTAAAATATGAAAGTGATCCGGCAAACGGTTCAAGAGATCTAGCCTGGACATGAATGTATGAATAATTTCATTTAAAATTCTTTAAGTGACCTTGACCTTGGTCACATGACCTTGGGTCAAGGTGATGTGAAACCTTCAGGTCATAAGCAACAACATACTAAAATATGAAAGTGATCAGGCAAACGGTTCAAGAGAGCTAGCCAAGACAGGAATGTATGCATAATTTCATTAAAAATTGACTAAGTGACCTTGATCTTGGTCACATGACCTTTTGTCAAGGTGATGTGAAATCTTTGGGTCATAAGCAACAACATACTAAAATATGAAAGTGATCCGGTAAACAGTTCAAGAGATAGCCCAGACAGGAATGTATTCATAATTTCTTTAAAAATGCACTAAGTGACCTTGACCTTGGTCACATGACCTTGGGTCAAGGTGATGTGAAATCTTTGGGTCGTAAGCAACAACATATTAAAATATGAAAGTGATCCAGCAAACGGTTCAAGAGAGCTAGCCCAGAGAGGAATGTATGCTGATTTCATTAAAAATTGACTATGTGACCTTGACCTTGGTCACATGACCTTTGGTCAAGGTGATGTGAAATCTTTGGGTCATAAGCAAAAACATACTAAATTATGAAAATGATCAGGCAAACGGTTCAAGAGAGCTAGCCCGGACAGGAATGTATGCATAATTTCATTAAAAATTGACTAAGTGACCTTGACCTTGGTCACATGACCTTTGGTCAAGGTGATGTGAAATCTTTGGGTCGTAAGCAACAACATACTAATATATGAAAGTGATCCGGCAAGCGGTTCAAGAGATATAGCCCGGACAGGAATGTATTCATAATTTCTTTAAAAATGCACTAAGTGACCTTGACCTTGGTCACATGACCTTGGGTCAAGGTGATGTGAAACCTTCGGGTCATAAGCAACAACATACTAAAATATGAAAGTGATCAGGGAAATGGTTCAGGAGATATAGCCCGGACACGATGTGTAAGACGGACAGACAGACAGACAGACGGACGACGAAGGCAAAACCAATATGTCTCCTCCCCGTTGGGGGGGAGACGTAATAATCCATTATAAATGTTTTGTTAATTTCATCTAAATACCTTGATGTAAATGAACATAGACATCAGCCGTCGATCCTGGTTTAACGATTCCCGAGCTTGGACGTACTTTATATTTCTCTGGTGATGTTGTCTTCACCTACAAAATTAATAATATCAAACTTCAATGTCATGAAATTAAAGTAAACATGTCTGTAGAACTGTGGTACTAGAGGGGCTTGAGCCGGCAACATTTAGTTACTTGCTAGAGACTTAAATCACAGCTCCAATGTAACAAACAAATAGTTGGTTATAAGGACAAAGTTTGAAAAAGGTACCATTATTGACCCTTCCGATTACGAGAAAAAAATGCAAAAAAAATTCATGACGTCACAATGCTTTTACCTCGGACAAACAAGCTTCGAACCTGAGTCAAAAATCGAAATTGCATTGTGACGTCATGGAATTTCTCAAATTTTTCCCACGTTCGGAAGGGTCAATTAAAGCATATTTTATCTCTATCTCTGAATTTGTATAAATTATACATGTATGTACATGTATATAATGCTAAACCAATGTAATTTTCTGAGATGAAACTATTGGAAGTAACGTGTTGCATTTCGCATGTAAATGCACGTGACATCACAATGCAGAAGATCTGAAGAAACAACATGCCATGACAGCTGTTCTAACCTGCAAACTTAACCCAAAGTGGCCTGAATTTTAACATTACCAGTTTAACCTAGAAAAATGTGAATTACAGAAAACAAGAATGAAATAGGCAACTGTTGTGCATATAAATAGAATAAATGTCATAATTTGTGTTTTTTATGGGTATTTAACACACAACAAGTGCATTTATCATACATGTAATGTGCATTAGTTTGTGTTCCATACCCGTAACAAAACACAAACTTTACGACGCTTATTCTCTGTATAAACTTGTGATTTTCTATAAGGTTTCTGTATATGTATTCGATGATACATAAATAAATAAGAATTTGCACTACTATACCTTGAAGGCAATCTGGTATGGGAGAGTATTTTTTAGTGATATTGTATTATGAGCATCCTTTCCTTGCTCATCTGATGTGAATACTAACTCGTCTGCCGGGCTGAAAGTCAAAAGAGTAGTGAAAACTTCTGATACAAGTGTAATTCCTGATCATACTACATGAGTATATACAAAGTTAAATCAAACAATGAATTGTGCTTACATGCATGTACATTTACTTTCATAAAAGTTCACATCATATCCTGATGATTTTTGCTGAATTCATTTATATCATTAGCATAATTATGACGAGTTGAAGGTAAATGGCTATGTCATTTATCAGTTATATGTACATACCATATGGTAAGTAATCCTTCCTACAAAGGCATTATCTTCCGAGTGTTCAGTTATATATACATACCATATGGTAAGTAATCTTCCTACAAAGGCATTATCTTCCGAGTGTTCAGTTATATGTACATACCATATGGTAAGTAATCTTCCTACAAAGGCATTATCTTCCGAGTGTTCAGTTATATATACATACCATATGGTAAGTAACCTTCCTACAAAGGCATTATCTTCCGAGTGTTCAGTTATATATACATACCATATGGTAAGTAACCTTCCTACAAAGGCATTATCTTCCGAGTGTTCAGTTATATATACATACCATATGGTAAGTAACCTTCCTACAAAGGCATTATCTTCTGAGTGTTCAGTTATATATACATACCATATGGTAAGTAACCTTCCTACAAAGGCATTATCTTCCGAGTGTTCAGTTATATATACATACCATATGGTAAGTAACCTTACTACAAAGGCATTATCTTCCGAGTGTTCAGTTATATATACATACCATATGGTAAGTAATCTTCCTACAAAGGCATTATCTTCTGAGTGTTCCTTCCTATGGATCTGTGGTTTTATTGAGGGTTTCTACAAGTTGAACAAGAAAATCACAGAGAGGGGGTGGTAAAGTAGTGGTATGTACTGGATAAATAAGGTGAATTTCATTTTGTTGGACAATGTACTACTATTATGAATTTAGGAAATGCCATGTGGTTAACCCTGTATAAACCAATTGCCAAAATTCGTAATAAACGACGAAATGATGAAAAATGTCCAAGGTACTAATTTAAAAGGAACTTATTGCACTCTTTTTCATTGTTACCTCACAATGGAAAAGCTTCTTTATTTGTGATGTTATAAGGAAAAATAACACTACATGTGTACAAGACATCGACTCGGACATTTAATCTCAATAACAAGATTGGACAGTGGTCTATTGCACTTTCCCTTCCCGTGTATCTACATGTACATGTATTATTTAATCCACGAGCAGGACTTAGTATACTTACTGTAGATTGTGACTGGTTATCGGCAGAATTATTCATGTCTTCCTTTGTTTCTCCATTAAAGCTCCTGTACATAGTCATGCTCTGATCGGCAAATGTTACCTGCTGTAAAAATACATGTATGGATGCTTCATGAAAACTCACTAGCCTGACACCTGAGGCTACCAGAAATACCGTCAAGTCAGTAGAAATGGTATTTATCAAACTATACAGTCAGTCATTAAAATTTGCCTTCAGGCTAGTGAATCAAAAAGTGTTTGTAAGGACTGCAAAATGGTTTTATTTTTACTTCAAAAATATTTTCAAATTTGCATTAACTATGTCAAACTGGGACCCAACTTTCAAGTCTTAACGATTCGATAAAGTATCACTGCACAGGGGAAAACTCCCCCCCCCCCCCCCAATCGCATGAATCATAGCTATCATTGTTAAAATGTTTATCATAATTTTATTATAAATAAATTAAACACTGTCCTCTTTGTGTTATACAGAGAACTTTTTAATAGTCTACAAAACTCTTTGATTTATACTTGGAAACATTCTTCAACTGTATCCATGATCCATTTATATACAGATCTATATGGAAATAACTACATGTAATTTGTTCTTTATTAACTTACAATAGAAATGGCAACGTTGGTGCGTTATTTGCAAAATATGAAGTGAAAATTATATATTGAGCATTTTGACATTATTTTGATAAGTTACGTCGTATTTCATAAGAAAAAAAGATATGAAACTTGCGTGATTTTAATCCCCTTGCCAAGGCTCGGGGATGTAAATTTAATAGTTCACACAACTCGTTTCATAAATACCATATGAAATAGAAAATCATTTGAGATCCTATATTTATTCTTCAAAACAGGACGAAGGCAAAATTTGAAGAGTACTCTTACAGTACTCAATGTACAATGAGGCTCAATGAGGGCTGATTGATATGTTGTGAGCCTTGTATTGATGGATTTGAATTTATTAGACCTTTTGCATTATTTTTCTACATAATCCCCTTCAATATCTATACACTTTTTCCACCGGTATTTAAAGGCCTCTTTTGACTGTTCAGAAAGCCATCCACTGCAAGTATGACGTCATCATCTGACTGAAAGTGGGTGCCAGAAATAGCTGCTTTCAGTTTTGGGAATAGATGAATGTCTGATGAAGCAAGATCAGGTGAATAAGGTGGATGTCCAATCAAATTAAAGTCACAATCATGAATGGCAGCCATGGCAGTGACAAACTTGTGAACAGGAGCATTGCCCTGATGGAACAACACACCTTTAGCTATTAAGTTTAATATCTTCCCGTAACTGTGTCAGAAGTGAAGCATAGTATGTGCCATTGATTGTTTGTCCTTTTTGGAGATAATATATCAGCAGAATACCCTCTGCATCCCAGAAAACCGAGGCTCACAACATATCAATCAGCCCTCATAAACGACGAATCATGATAGACTAGAGAATGTTGAGACATTTTGTTTCTAGCAACAGCAATGTTAATAGATGTGGCCTGGACATTTTTCATTTTGATCACAACAATTTTCCCTTCTGGTATATCTAAGATTGTCTAGGTTCTAATATTTTAAGTTAATTTTTGTATCATTGACCTTGACTTTTGACCTAATGACCTAAGTATTGTTTGCTGTTTTACCCACCTACTACGTTACTGTATATCCAATACATGTATATATTTAAAAACGTTCAAAAAGGTTGAAAACTTCTAGGATTATCATTTGAAAATGAAAATTTACAGGACTGAATAACAGATAAAGCAGATAATCCTTATGACTGCACCACTTCTAGGCAGGACATTATAATTGTGTTTACTGCACATTGACTGTTATCATTTGTATTTGATGTTTAATTTCTCACCTTTTTTTTGGCCAATGATTTGTCTTCCTCACAATCATCTATTGGATCTCTTTCTTCTGGCGGAATGTATACATATTTATATTGGTCCTGTAAATATGAATAAAGACAAGTTAACTTAATTATTCACAAACATATGTGCTGTATTCTTTTAACGACCAAGCAAACTTTAATGTAATTAATGCAACTCCACAGCAAGAAAGTATCAGTTATCTGTCCAACGATCTTCTTGCAATTAATTGATTTTTGTTAAAATTAAAACTTAGTTGTTGTTCGACTTATCGAGGTGATTTTTCAATGTAAAATTAGTTAAGGGACCTAGAAATTAGTTAGACTAAACGGAAAGTTTGAGTTATCGGAATTCGACTTATCAGGAGTAAAAATGCATAGAAACCAATGGAACAGAAACGGGACTTTTAAAAATAGTTCAAGTTAAGTGGAAATTCGAGTTATCCGAGTTTGAGTAAACAAGAGTTAACTGTATTACATGCTATGCTTTCTCAGACTATGCATATCAAAATATGTTTTTGATTTATTGTTAACTCATACTCATTAAATATTGGCATAATATAAAGAAGTATCCATTTTGATTATATGTCTTCAAGCATAAAATCAAGATGGATTATTTATACATGTGTATACTCCAGAAGTTTTAAATCTTTAACATGTTTAAAGAAGTTCTCTACTCGTGGGTATTTTCACTTACATATACTCGGACAAACTCAAATTACAAAGTATTGGTAGTTCCATAAAAATATATTGTCTCGTTTATCCATGAAACAGCGATTTATAGGCCCATATCAACAAGCTAGCGATTTAACACAGAACAAGTCTGCAACTTCCGCCGAAATTGAAAGTACAAATTCGTGACGTCAGATGTGTGTATACACTACACATTCACACGATGACGTAATGTGAAATATAGTACATGTGTCTCTTTGTTTATATGGTATATTTCTAATTATTTTTCGGTTTAACCATTTTCAAAGAAAATTAGACATCAGTGTTTTTTTTTTTTAAAGAGACCTGTACAATTTCATTGTCGGATCCATCCAGGTGGAGTGGGGGGGGGGGGGGGGGGGGGGGGGTTCTTCCCCATTCCTCGTAAGACTTACATGAACATGGAAAATATTAAATAATGAAGGGAGGGTGAGAGATCGAAATTTTATAGGATATGAAATCCTAAGTAAAGCCTTTCCTAGCTCTCTAGATGGGATCTCAAATTGATATTCTAATCAGCTTATAAATAGCTAGGATTGAGGGGGGGGGGGGGGGGGGGGGGTTGGCGTAGACTAAATAATCCAGTCTCTCCGCTGCCGCTAACAGAGAGTGGCGCAACTGTATTAGGAAGAGGGTGAAAAATGAAAATTAATGTCATTAAATTGACGACACATTTGTTAGCCGTTTCAGATAATATGAAATTTATTTTCTGAAGTTATATAAAGTTGTGAAGGTAAAAAAAAATTAAATGATTAGGGTCGACAAAAAAAATAAATGATATGGCCTGGAAAGTTGTCTGTTAGCTACGTTCAGGTTTTCAGGGAAAAAATTAACTTTATTGATATTCAATACCGGGAGAAGTAATCATGCATTGTATATCGAATAAAATGAAATTCTAATCGTTTCAGAATTAAACGGAAAGTAACGAGCGTTCTTCGTCAACATTAAGTGATCGAGTATCTCAGTACGAGAGAGAGAGAAAAAGATTTTCATTTCCGAGGTACATTACAAGAATTCAAGACGGACTTAATTTACTAATAATACTATCTTCGCTCCAAAAGAATATGATAACTGTGTTGCCCAGAACAATAAGAAAATAGATATCCGGAATACATATACAAGTATTTGATATGGTATCTTGTTTATGAATATCAATTATATTTTTTTCCGAAATTCAGTCGCGACTCCTTCCGCAGTTAAAATTTACGTCCCCACCCTAATCTATCGAAACTTTGGTAAACATGTAACAGGTTATGCTCTGCTTATTGAAAACTGAAGTTCTTGCGTATTTCGATGTTCCACACGGATCCGTTTCAAACCAGGTTTCGTCATAAGCATGTCATAGACGGAGCGTAGTACTTAGGACACCGTTCATTAATAATTCTCGTAAAAGGGGAAAGAAGTCTAACTCATCAGTTGGACAATTTCCAGTGCAGGGAAGGCCATGCGACATAGTCCCAAACCGATAAAAAATGTCACGTTAAATCGGCAACTCGCTGCGCCCTAGTGCACATTATTCTTCGGTGACCGTCGTATTTACGTTGTTACGTAGGCATCTGCTCATCTGAGATGTTCTTTTCTATTATGATACAATATTGATTTTTCTCCAACATGCTCTGCGCCTTATTTAAATTTCCAACGTCCACTTACGTATCTTAAATTTACGTACAGGTACTTGTGTATGCGTTCGTCCGTATAAAAGTATCATGTCATTTTAACTTAAGTGGTCAGTCAATGGGTAAATTTGTTTTTGCAGACACGACACTGTCATTTTATTTTCGATCTGGCGGACATAAATTGCATAGAAAATCCTTGGGACCAAAAAAAAAAAAAAAAAAAAAGATTCGATGTTGATGTGTGCGAGAATTCTCGCATCCAAGTAAAATCAATGCGGTGTTTGAGAAAAAGATGCGAGAATATCGCAAAATCGCGCCCCAAAATGATCCCTGCCGGTTTGATGAAACGTTTGATGGACATTTATTTGTTTACATTCAATAAAAAATTTTGTTTTGCAAAACAACAATCGTCAAACATCGTATCGTTATTTATGAGGTGGGGGGGGGGGGGGGGGGGGGGGGTTCTGGAAACGAGAGTTATGTCTGGAAATTCGGGCGAAAGGGGGTTAATATTTGTCTTTAACAGTTGTTGCATACTGACTTTTTTCGGCCTGTATATATATATGTAAAAAAAATCTAGCTTGTAATTCTTTCCTTCTTTCTTTCTTTTTTCCCCGCTCACAAAAATAAGTACATTGAACATGTTGATGACTTTAAGTTATATTTTTACATTAAATTCGATATTTCACAGACTTTTCTCCCTCTTTTAACATGTACATGGCATGCTTTTTCCAATGTAAGGAAGGTAATATTTATTGAAGTACGTACGTGTCGACTGGAAGTAGGGAGGTACAAATGTCAACGAAGGAGGATGGTATCAATAGGCTGAACGGGAGGAAGTCAGATTACCGGGGAAATTATAGAATTTTGTATGTATGTAGTATGTTTTTTTTCCGAAATAGACGGCTAAGTAATACCCCAACCCCCATTTTCTTTCCGGGGGAAAGGAAGGTTGATTCCCTTAAGATTTTTTATCTATATATGCCTTAGAATCTCTCTCTGAGATAAACTTTAAGATTCTGGAAGTCGTTTAAAATATATCAACACATGTACGTATGTACATAAATAAATTATGTACATTTAATTTAGTAGTTTTAATGTAAATATTTAGGTTTCGTTATTAAATGCTCTTTTATCATATTTATCACTCATACACTCTCATTTGATATGCCCTTTATTTTGGCATTTATAAGAGTACATTAGTACATGTATCCACAACATGCATATACATTTCTATATATAGCGTTATGAAACGTGGTTCCCTTTTACACACTTCTGACGTACTTCCGGTGTGTACAGCTATTTTGAGAAATTGGAAAAGGTGGTAAAATATAAATTGGTCTATATCAGCTCTGAAAGAGATTACATAATGGGGAAATTTCTTGTTGGAATTTAGTTTGATATGAACTGTAATATACACGAAAATCTCCACGACTAGAGAACTTCTTTAAGTAAATATCCCAGTCAAAATCACAAGATAAGATAATAATTTAATGCATGCATGTTTGGTTTGGAAAGTTTACTTGATATTCAGTTTTCATGGGAAAAGGAATTTTCAGGTCCTTTCTCACATCAGTAATCATAACCTTTGACCTACATTGTATTAACCAAGAAACAGTAGGCTTTAGGTAATTTTTCCTGCTGGTAACATGCAGCACATGGGATCTTTGTGCATTTTGCTGTGACAAGAGCAGATTTTAATTTCTCCATGCAAAAACTTGCAGAAAAGATTCTAAATTTCCAGGGTAAAATACAGGGGTAAAATACCCTTTGAATGGAGGAGTAAGTACTAATATTTAACTGATACCCAAGAAATAATACATTTACTATGTACATGTACTATTATCTGCAATGTATACTATTCAAATATATGTCTATAAAAGGCATACTCACAGTTCCTCCCATGTGTTCAGGGAGCTGATCCTTGTCTATATATTCCTGTACATCAGACTTGGTGACAAACTTGATCTTTTTGACGGCTTCGGGACTTAACCAGGTTTTTATCACCTTCCAGGCCGCTGATCAAATAAGAGCATAACCAGTTATTATAAACAATGAATCATATCATAGGTAGTATGAATGTAGAACAGTGATAGTTATATAGATAAGATAGCACATATATATATATGTACACCATACATACAATGTAGTGATACCTGGGTCTATATCAGTACAAGGTAAAAGTGAAATATTTTCAGGTGAACTGGTCAAGATTATAAGTATAATTCAGTACTGCACTTTACACCCACACTCGTAGGTAGTAACCTATTGCGTAATAGAACCTAAAAGTCCTGATAACAAATAATAAAGTTAAAGGCCAGGATTTTTAACCACCTGGTCATTTACAATGCACAACTGAAAACATAGGCTTGGTAGGCTTGGTATATCTGCTTTGTCTATTCCTGGAGAATCGCGAAGTGTGTGACATCAATGACATACTAACAGGTAATTATTATGAAATAACCTAATAGCTTCTGTTTTTAACTGTCAATCAAAAGTTAAGAGGGTAAAATGGGCAAAACAGGCAAATCAGATCAAAATAAGAGTAGTTAACCCTATAGCGGTCAGAGATAAAAAACATAGTGTAATCAAAGATTACGAAGCTCACCTCGCGGCAGCAAAATTCAATTCAAACATATCTCTAGGTACATGTATATTGGCTTTAAAAGAAAAATCGCTCAAGTGGAAAAAAGTAGGTCAAGGTCATTTTATGAAAGTTTGATCAAAGATACATCCAATATGCAAGTTTGGTACATGTAGCACTTATACTTTGCTCAATATTAGCCTTTAAAGGCAAAATCACTCAAGCGGAAAAAGTAAGTCAAGGTCATTTTATGAAAGTTTGATCAAAGATACATCCAATATGCAAGTTTGGTACATGTAGCACTTATACTTTGCTCAATATTGGACTTTAAAGGTAAAATCACTCAAGCGGAAAAAGTAGGTCAAGGTCATTTTATGAAAGTTTGATCAAAGATACATCCAATATGCAAGTTTGGTACATGTAGCACTTATACTTTGCTCAATATTGGACTTTAAAGGTAAAATCACTCAAGCGGAAAAAGTAGGTCAAGGTCATTTTATGAAAGTTTGATCAAAGATACATCCAATATGCAAGTTTGGTACATATAGCACTTATACTTTGCTCAATATTGGACTTTAAAGGTAAAATCAGTCAAGCAGAAAAAGTAGGTCAAGGTCATTTTATGAAAGTTTGATCAAAGATACATCCAATATGCAAGTTTGGTACATGTAGCACTTATACTTTGCACAATATTAGCCTTTAAAGGCAAAATCACTCAAGCGGAAAAAGTAGGTCAAGGTCATTTTATGAAAGTTTGATCAAAGATACATCCAATATGCAAGTTTGGTACATGTAGCACTTATACTTTGCTCAATATTGGCCTTTAAAGGTAAAATCATTCAACCGGAAAAAGTAGGTCAGATGCTGCATCCGATGCATGGGTTCACCTCAGCATCCCAAGATGAATCACTGGTGCAAGTTTGGTTACTGTAGCATCGGTACTTTGTCAGATACTGAGCTACCCCAAAAACTTTAACCAGACATTGACAAAGTCATTCAACCGGAAAATGTAGGTCAGATGCAGCATCCGATGCATGGGGTCACCTCAGCATCCAAAGATGAATCACTTGTGCAAGTTTGGTTACTGTAGCATCAGTACTTTGTCAGATACTGAGCTACCCCAAAAACTTAAACCAGACATTGACAAAGTCATTCAACCGGAAAATGTAGGTCAGATGCAGCATCCGATGCATGGGGTCACCTCAGCATCCAAAGATGAATCACTTGTGCAAGTTTGGTTACTGTAGCATCAGTACTTTGTCAGATACTGAGCTACCCCAAAAACTTTAACCAGACATTGACAAAGTCATTCAACCGGAAAATGTAGGTCAGATGCAGCATCTGATGCATGGGTTCACCTCAGCATCCAAAGATGAATCACTTGTGCAAGTTTGGTTACTGTAGCATCAATACTTTGTCAGATACTGAGTTACCCAAAAACTTTAACCGGACGCGGACGCGGACACCGGGGTTATAGCATAAGCTCATCTCAACTTCGTCGAGGTGAGCTAATGACAGAAATAGTCCCCTCCCAAGCTATAACAGTGTTGTTTAGCTCTTGGTATCAATACACATGTAGTTACTAAGTTTATGCAGTTATTGGGTCAAAAGGTGAAGGTCAAACTTGATTATCTGTTATACATGTATTATACATTCATAAATCATTACAGGTATACGTTTTTCTAGTCTTTTTAAATCGCATTTCATAGACAGTATATGACCATGGGTGAACCCCTATAGACTTTTAGCTGAAAAGGTCAATGTGAAACTTATCATGTGTCTATGAATGAATCCAAAAATAAGAACTCACTCAACAGATCAAGGATCAAATATAGAAAACTCATCTTAAGGTAGTTCCATACTCCCAGATTCCTCACAACAATTTTTGAATGCTTAGTCTTATTTTACAGAAAAACCTTTCAGCTACTTGCAACTGCAAAATTTATGCAATTATATGGTCTTGCTCAGCCATTACATAGCTCAGAGTATGCCCACTCCAGTGCTTTCTGTGAATTATTTTGAAATATTCATGTTGATTTTGATATCCAATATAATCTACTGAATTTCAAGTCTTGATTTTGTGAAAATGTCAGAAGATAAAAGAATCAATATAAATCTTACTAAGATATAAAAAAAAATAAGATTCTACTTACAATTACACTATAAGAATACCCATAAGAGCACTCTATTACGAAAGTTCCGAGAAAAATTAAAGCTATGTACAAACAAAACTCAATATTCTGAGTGCTTCCTCACAACAATTTCCTTAAAATGGATTTCATATTGATAAGAAGTTATATTGTGATACAAAAATGATGAAGTGAAGTGTAATGAATTCACCATCTAGTACCCACTTTATAGGCGATTAATGAAGCCTATCCCCTTAAAATTTTGGATAAAATCATACAAAAGATGAGAAACTACAATATTTTACAAGGTCCATCATTCTTATTGATTAAAAAATGATTTTACTTTATAGATATGACATCTTTTTCTCAATTGATGCCAAATATACATTCTTTTAGAACATCACTGTCTGTATCATACATTATCAAAAATACCTACTACCTAAATTTCCTGTCAATTTTTTGAGCATTCTCTGATGGATTAAGTCCACTAATTTGTGCCTTTTTAGAAAATTTTCCACTTAAAGTTGGATTATTTTACATGTAACAGTCTTCATTAATGAAACTCATAATAATTTCTACTTCATATCTTAAAAATCTATCAACTGACCATTACCAGTTTTTATATTATGTTGTATGATGTAGTACGAGTATGGACCTACTTTAAAGAGCAAATGATAATCCTTTAGAAATGGTTTACCTATAATTTGGAAGAAGATTCCATGAGATATATGCTAATCGTACTTCTTAAAGGAGTAAACAGAAGTTGGATACACATTATTTGGCGATATTTTTACTATGAGGACACAATAAACATTTTGAATTCATCATAATGATGCATTACAGCCATGGCTTTACTTAATACGTCACCATGTCAAAAGTCGTCAAATAGTGTCATGTCAGCTTGCTGAGACCTTTGTAATCAAAAACAAATTATATGCAAATAGTATATTAATACTAAAGGTCATCAGGTATTGATGTCTGAAAGCCATTTATGATTTATGTTAAAACATGTGCATCACACATTCTAAATCATTCTGTTTGTTTCACTCATTCTGATTGGTCCACAGTGTTTCTACAAGCATTTATAATCATGATATACATGCCACAAACAGATTCACCTACATACTTTATAATGTGTTCCTACGTAAATTTGCAAGTTACAAGCTTTCGCACAATTTGTACATATGACGTCATCATTCTGTGTGATCTTTAGATCAAATGATGTCATCATTTGACATAAAGCTAGAGTTATGGGCTTGTAAACAGTGTTCTGCACATGTAAATAACATAACAAGGAAGTTCTTCTATGCTAATTTTGTTCAAACTTTGATTTCTGGCCATTGTAAAAATGCCCCGATTTCTTCAAAACCCTGACATATATAACTGTATTTCCAACAGTATATCCAACATATACCTGTTGGAAACACAAAACACAGCATGTTTATCCTCTAAGTATATTGTTTTCAATATCCTTTGATCAGACATGATTCTAGTGTTCAAAGAAAAAAGCTGAAGGGGGGTCTGGGGGTCCTCCCCCAGCGGGGTGTATAGGGGCAGCGCCCCTATATCAGGGGGACCAGGGGGCCGAAGGCCCCCGACCGAAAACGACAATTTTCATAATTAAAGACCCTTCAGAACAGCTTTCTTGGGGCAAAAAATTCAGCTTTAAAGTGTTGTTATCTTGAAACGAAAATATAATTAAATTGATTTTTCTTGTACTTTTTGAGAGGGCTAGGGGTTCACTATCGACGCTCTCATTTCCACAGATTCTTGAGTGATAATGCCGGAGTCAAGGGCCTTTACGTCTACCTCTCCCCTCTGGACGACTGACCATATGCTTTTAGACATTTCTCTTAAGTTCAAATACAAAAAAATATAACCGACGAAAGTTCGATCCTGCTGGCAAGGTACAGTCGCGAATTTCCTTTGCTCCGTGTTTCGGATGAATACTAATCGTTGATTGGTCGAATGGTTGCCTATTGACCAATTAGAAATCACGACACATCGTGAAATGACAAAGGTAAAACATCGATTCTATAACGGATTTGTCAAATTCCGAAATTTACGAAAGAGCGGAAATTATAAAAACGAGCGGAATTTACCGATTCTCGAAGCGGAATTCCGCTTTAAAGCGGAGAAAAACCATGTCTGTTTGATACTTGTACCTGCCAGAATTTTTCTATTGGGATCGGAATTAACAATATTTAACATAAAAACTTGAAGGAATTAAGTCTTTTATAAAACCTTATTGTCCATGTTGTCTCTTTGTTCTGAGAAAAGCATGTCAGTTACACTTTTTTAAATCCTGTTTTTGTTGAGGAATGTTATAATTATGACATCTTACCATTAAACAGCCAAGGCATTTCATAAATAAGCATGAACCCTGAAATGAATAAATTTACATGTAATATCTATAAATAAGCATGAACCCTGAAATGAATCAATTTACATGTAATATCCATGAATAAGCATGAACCCTGAAATGAATCAATTTACATGTAATATCCATAAATAATCATGAACCCTGAAATGAATCAATTTACATGTAATATCCATAAATAAGCATGAACCCTGAAATGAATCAATTTACATGTAATATCCAGACATACAATTTGAAACTTGCAGACATTCAAACAGCTGATTTATTTTCCCAATAAAGTTAAAGAATGTCATTTTATCTCTAATTCTAATATGACTTGATTCTTTTTCCCTATAAAACCAACAGACGCGAGCCGGGCTCTATTCTCCAATATAGGCCCTATAGTGATAAGCCAAGCCTACCCATTCTCTGAAAGCAGATAAACCGGCAGGAACTGGTTTTTACCAAGAATCGATTTCATAAAAAGGTCTAAGTTTTGTCATCATTAGAATAGAAATAAAACATAGTGTAATCAAAGATTACGAAGCTCACCTCGCGGCAGCAAAGTTCAATTAAAACATATCTCTAAGTACATGTATAATAAGAAAATCACTCAAGTGGGAAAAAGTAGGTCAAGGTCATTTTATGAAAGTTTGATCAAAGATACATCCAATATGCAAGTTTGGTACATGTAGCACTTTTACTTTGCTCAATATTGGCCTTTAAAGGCAAAATCACTCAAGTGAAAAAAGTAGGTCAAGGTTATTTTATGAAAGTTTGATCAAAGATACATCCAATATGCAAGTTAGGTAAATGTAGTACTTATACTTTGCTCAATATTGGCCTTTAAAGGCAGAATCGCTCAAGCGGAAAAAGTAGGTCAAAGTCATTTTATGAAAGTTTGATCAAAGATATATCCAATATGCAAGTTTGGTACATGTAGCACTTATACTTTGCTCAATATTGGCCTTTGAAGGCAAAATTACTCAAGTGGAAAAAGTAGGTCAAGGTCATTTTATGAAAGTTTGATCAAAGATACATCCAATATGCAAGTTTGGTAAATGTAGCACTTGTACTTTGCTCAATATTAGCCTTTAAAGGCAGAATTGCTCAAGCGGAAAAAGTAGGTCAAGGTCATTTTATGAAAGTTTGATCAAAGATACATCCAATATGCAAGTTTGGTACATGTAGCACTTATACTTTGCTCAATATTGGCCTTTCAAGGCAAAATCACTCGAGTGGAAAAAGTAGGTCAAGGTCATTTTATGAAAGTTTGATCAAAGATACATCCAATATGCAAGTTTGGTACATGTAGCACTTATACTTTGCTCAATATTGGCCTTATAAGGCAAAATCACTCCAGCGGAAAAAGTAGGTCAGATGCTCCATCCGATGCATGGGTTCACCTCAGCATCTCAAGATGAATCACTTGTGCAAGTTTGGTTACTGTAGCATCAGTACTTTGTCAGATACTGAACTACCCCAAAAACTTTAACCAGACATTGACAAAGTCATTCAACTGGAAAATGTAGGTCAGATGCTGCATCCGATGCATGGGTTCACCTCAGCATCCCAAGATGAATCACTTGTGCAAGTTTGGTTACTGTAGCATCAGTACTTTGTCAGATACTGAGTTGCCCAAAAACTTTAACCGGACAGGGACACGGACGCCGGGGTTACAGCATAAGCTCATCTCACCTTCGTCGAGGTGAGCTAAAAATGACAAGCCGGGCTCTATTGTCTCATAATGCCCTCGCGTCCTTAGCCAATCACATTTATCACCTCGAAGCGGCTCGGTAATAAATGTGATTGGCTGAGGATGCTCGGGCATTATGAGAAAATAGAGCCCGGCTTGTCATTTTTTATTTCTTAAATAGAAGAAGTTCGAAAATGTGGAAACAAAAAAAAAAATACTTCCGGGAAGTGAAGGAAATAAATTAACTTGTTTAAACTTATAAAAAACTTCCTTTAATCAGGAATTTTTATGCTTATCTTTGAATTTGCATGTGAATACAATATCGCAGTACTATTGTGACTTACCTAAAAGCTTGGGATAATAAATCTTGAAGCTGGTTATAACAAACTTAATCATCTCCATATCCTACGGGAAGAAAATAAAACGTTTTTAACATGTTGTCAATTAAACAAACATTCGTGTTGCTCATTTTATGATTATCAAGACATATGGATACTAAATTGATGCATTATTTCCTTTATCACGTGATACACCCGTTATTCAGTTACATAAAGCCATTTCATAAATAAATGTTATGATAACATGTTACATATCACTTTGGGTGCATTGTCATTGGATGAAGCGCTCCACAGTGAGATCCTTTGTAATGTCACAATAGAAACGGCAACATTGGCGCGTTATTTGCAAGAAATGAAGAGAAAATTATAGCATTTTGACGTTATTTTGATCAGTTACGTCGTATTACATGTGCTAAAAAGAATCTCAAATGATGTTTCTATTTCATACAGTATCTATGAAACTTGTTGTATGATTTTAATCCCCTCACCAAGGCTCAGGGATGTGAAAATCACACAACTGGTTTCATAAATACATGTACCATATGAAATAGAAAATCATTTGAGATTCTATATCTATCCAACTGAACAACTATTTTTGCAAACTAGTGCAGAGTTTACAAATGAGACCAAAAAACCACAGAACATTTGTCCTGTAGTTTAATGAAATTTCTTAAACTCCATTGGACAAAGCTAAAAATTACCGGACAAATACAAAATTAGTATTATAACAAATCTGCTATTAAAAAACAAATTTAGCTATGAAAAGCATACATTACTAGATGTAGTACTCATGAATATTATTTAAATGTCAATCTGTGACACGTGACGACACATTATCAGTATGACTTTGCATGTACATTATATTGTGAACAGGAACAATAGCTATACAATTTTCTCAAGATCTCATTTATAGGTAGCAAAATATGAATAAAATTAAAGTGGGGATGTAAGCATTCTATTATACATCCACTACTCACAGATTGATGGTTTAATACTGTAAACTCATCATGCCACCTTAAAAACTTATAATACTGGGCACGCTGTAATTTCACTAAGATAATATCTTTTATAGACAGACTTTAATTAATGTAATTTCCTTTGAGCATGTTCAATAAAAGTATTACTAGTAAGTAAAGGCTTCACATTTAACCAAAGATTGATAAGTTGACATGGCAGATATTTTTTGTTATTATTCTATAGTCGAAAGAGTGTGGCAGTGTCAGAGAAACAAATTTTTACATGGCCTAAAATGTCTTCATTGAAAATGTTCAAAGTTTAAGGTTGTGTCATAAATAATAAGTACTTTGGAACAGAAATCATCATTTTGTCCGGCTCGGAACTAGAAACTGCTGGACATTTGAATTATCCACCGAAGATCACCAGCAGTCTGGCACTTTTCGTAAACTCTGTAGTAAGATGATTGGGTGGACCATAATATCAAAGTAAAAAATCTAGTCGGAAAACAAAACTAAGGGGATTTTAATCTTACTATAATGACGAAAAAAACGAATATCAATATTAATACTCTAGAATCCATCTTCAGTGCACATAATATGCATCAGTATTCATTTCATTTTATTCTAATTCACTTATAATAAGTATAGCAACCCCAGGTGAAATTTTCAAAGTTCTCAAAGTGTTCTACAACCAGTTTTATTGGATAGAGCTTTGAAAAACCTACACAAAACACTTTACTTTGTTCAGATATCTTTACCAGAACCAAAGTTATGACAATTTGAAGTCCCAAAATTTCGATGCTTTCGGGGAATTTTTCCTGCACTAAAACGCAGTCTTCGTGATGCTGTTCGCGGCACCGTCGAAACAAGATTTTACACAAAAACTGCCATATTTTTTTTGTTTTTCAAGATAACCACACCAAATTTTCCAATCTTAATGGAAATTTTCTTCTCTTTCCAATTCTGATGTTTGTTTCTCTATATCACTTCATTAAATAAGACTAAATTGCTGAATTGTAGTGTCATCTGATCATTTTATTGAAACATTCAAAGTATGTTTATTCAAAGACTCAATTTTTTTGAGATATAAACTCTTTTAGAGTTAATGGAAATTCTTTAATACCCTTCAATAGAGTAGTTGCTGTAAACAATCCAAAATATTTGCAAGAAATAGGTTAAATCAATACATATAGAACCACATAATATATAAATTTTCATAATTATTTTATCGAAAATCATATCTCTTACGCTTTCTGAAATATCAGGATTCAGATATGTGTACATGTAATTATTATCTGAGATAGTTAATACATGTACCATAATTCTAGATATCTACATTACTATGCTATTTAACACTATTCTGAGACGCTCAACTATACATGCAGTGTAATTACATGTATATTAAGGTTTGTTACAACACAAGGTGTCTTAATTTTGTCACTAGTCTTTCCCTTGTCATGAGTAAGCCATACTGAATCACCCATCATGGTCTCTTCATGTAACAGTGCACAGTCCTCGCCTTTGCTTACTGGAGATGATGGGTACACACTTGGAAGAGAGAGAGGGTCCAAACATTTTTTTTCCTCACCATTTCTTGAAGATAGAGTCTTAAATGCAAATTGCTTATCAATAAATTCCTGTAGTGTTCTGTTTTCTTGACTCTTGCTTTCCTTTTAATGCTACAAAGTTTGTTTATAATTCCCTGCATTGATTTGTTCACAATCTGGATGAAGTAAAGAAAGGTACTTTAAAATGTCTTGAAATCTGCTATCATAAAGTATAGGTCCATTTGTGATGTTTCCGTTTGTACAGCTGTAGCTTAAAATTCACAGAGAGGCTCAAGGATTTAGAATGACCCAGGATATATGTCTCCATTCTCTTATATACCACTGAAAGCACTGCCAGTACAAATTGAATTTGGATGGAGAAACCTGAGCGACTGAAATGAATAAAATAGATATGTTTGAAGTTTTTTTCTCTCATAAAAACAGACATAGGAGGTATTTTCTAAACTTTCTTTCTTTGCAGGGGGGGGGGGGGGGAGGGGGGTAATGAAAGTTTCAAATTATAGCCCCAACTACATGTAATACATGTAAAAGCACTTTTACTATATGTTTGAGGTTGCTAGTATAATAGATCTATAGTCATGGAGTTCTTATATACCCATGATAACATAAATAGGGAGAGGAGGGGGTAGGGGTGGGGGGGGTGGCAGTAAGGCCTAAAAAGTGAAAAAAAAAAAGAAAAATGGAAGTGTTTGCCCAATGTTTCCCTTTCAATTACATTTGAAAAATAAAATAATCCCTATCTATAAATGTTTTAATAGCTATGTCGATTTACACAACTGAAATTAAATGTATGCAAGTTTAAGATTGGGTTAAATTAAAAAAAAAATCCAAGTCTCAACATTAGAAAGGGGGGGGGGTTCGGGTTAAACTTTCAAAGGAGGCTTTCAAACTTATAAGTTTATTTTGAAATTGAAAAAAAAAATTATTAATTTTTTAAGTCGGGGAATCCCCTGCGATCGTAAGTCCGTCCATCAATCATTCTTGCTGAATTTATTTTAACTGAATGACCGGGGGATGTTTGGAAATAAGGCCGGTTGTGAAAATTCCCAAGTCCGTAATTTAAAGAAAATGGGCAGGGTTCCTCGGTCCCATTGATTCTTTCTAGTCCATCCTATAAACCCAATTATTTAATGTCCACAGCCACTACTATACAAATATTACAAAATGAATGTTGGAGAGGGGATACGGGAATAAGGCAGTGGGTTGTTAATTAAAATAGACGGCTTGTAATTTTTTTCTAAGTCCGAAATTAAAAAAAAATTGGACAAAGGATCCCATACGGACGTAAGTCCAGTGTTTCTCTCCAGTCCAACCCCTTAAACCCAAATTATTCCCTTGATTTTGTGAATAACATAATACATTCATATTTCAATGCTGCAGTGACGCGTCCGCGGCAATGTTTGGCGTTTTAATTGTATATAATTACTTTCTAAATACATATTTTGATTAACTATGTATTCATAAACATTGCCTATAACGTTTAAAAACTTTATTAGAGTTATTAAAGATTTTTCAATTCAGTAATTTATCAAATTCAAGGCGCCGGCACGGAAAATCCAATATGGCGCCGTTTGTTTACATAATGTAAACAGGTGCGTGGAGGCGCCGTGCGAGTTTTTGAATGAACTTGACCTTTGACTCCCGTTTGCGCGGTGCTAAATAATACAAAATATTATTAATATATATACCAAAAGAAAATTTAGATTTTTCTCTACAAGAATATGTATTCAAAATATTGACTTACCTCATACATTTCACGTACTTGTTGATTAACTTTTCACGCTTGTAGCTCCGGTCATGGTCAACATATTTTAATTTTGAAGGTGGCTTCATCCAGGTAATTTTCTCACCTGTTTGGTCTGTAAATTTCATGCATATAAATGGAGATTTGACCCCGCGGAAATCCTTTCACGTGTAACATATGTGACAAGAGCTTAGTGTTTTAGGCGCCGAAATCGGCGATGCGTAATTCTTAGCTGTGTATTGCAAATAACTCGTCTAAAACGTTATTTAGACAGAACAAAATATCAAAACGATTACATATTCAGAAACTTTAGATTATTAGCTTCAAAATGGTACATAAATAATGAAAATTGGTTGGGTAGAAGTTACTGTAATCTTAATTTTAAAATGTGAGGTATCGATTTTCGGCGAATTCGCCGCTATCGGCGCGCTCGGCTGGGGTTGCTAATAAGTAGAATCATACCAGATTAGATATTCCAGCTCCCGACATATCAAACAGTACCACAATCTGTTCCTCTGGACTCTCATTATACGTGGTCTCAAAATGATACATAATGAACCGCTTGACAAAGATCAATCTGGCAGCATCCTTCTTGTGAAGTTTTACTTTAAACCATACTAAAAACATAGGGTAATCAAATATTAAATATCTTAATGCAAATGAAAGGTCTTCTCAAAAAGGAATCTACAAGTGAATTATCAAAGCCATGCTCATTATAGTTGAAAAGATACAGCCAAGGTCAAAGTTTTTGAAAAGTGGGTCAAAGTCCAAGAGCAAGGGAACTGGATCAAAGGTCCTAATCTCATGAAAGGTCTTCTCAAAAGAATCTATATGTGAAATATCAAAGTCCTATTCCTTATAGTTGAAGGGATACAGCCCAGGTTAAACTAATGAAGTTTTTTAATTTTGTGATATCCCTTGTCTGATTGTCTCAGTCTGACTGAATTACTGGCAAATAAGCTATTACACTCTGACTTTTTGTAATCTTATTGTAGTGAAGAACAAAGGAAGATGCCAACTGATTTCTTTAGTGATGTCTATGTTGAACAAAACATTAGATTAAGTTTTCTATATTTTCTAGATCTACATTCCAGATTTCCTTACATATTCTCCTGCCGTCTTTGTCTGTGTTATGATAGAATATACCACCAGCCTCCCATGCTTCTCTGGGTAAAGACTCCTCCGTAATGTCTGAAAAAGGGTTGAACTGATAACGACTGGAACTGAGGAATAATTCATTTATGACATACAAATATTCAGGAAGCATCGAGAATAAGAGCAAAAGGGCATACAATTGTATGTAACCTAGTATATTGTAATTGAATGCTGACAAATTGTCAGTTTCCTTATCTATCTAGTGTAGATTGTACCTTTGTACTTTGTAGAGCATTATGGAACTTTAGCACATTTCAGCAATTTATGATAATCAATTTTTTTAGGAAATATCTAGCCAATAGTCACCTTGGAGGATAATTTTCTACTTTCTACATGTATACTTAGTCAGTTTTTCACTCCGCTTATCAAGCAGATACTGCATGTGTACTTTAAGTGTGACCAAATTTTAGTAAAACAGCAAAACTGGCAAATTAACATAATCTTAAATTAGCACACTCCATTAAAATCTATAAGAGTAAAATCATTTACTGCAGTCTTAAAATAATACGGTCCTAACAGTGCTACTTTAGCTAACATGTAAGAATTCTGCCAAGATAAGAACATACATTATACAGTATCTGATCATTTTAAAAGTAGTACCATGTGCTATTAGAAATTATTTCAATATTAAACATTTTTTTGTAATGTGGTAATTCAAATATATATATTTTTAATAATATACAGCACACTGATCATTATAACTAACTAAAGCACCTTTGAAGTTAGAGGCCACATAGAATCTGTATGCTTAACAAAACATAGTACCTCTGACTTTAATTTCACATCTAAATTTGAGTGCCTCATGAAGCCTGTCTGCAGCATCCTGGATCGTTTCTGATTCACGTATGAACTGGCTGACGTACAGGTCATTGGAAGCTACGTTCTCTACATCCCGCTGGTCATATATTCCTTGGCTCTGAAGTTCTGCAGCTACAAAATGTACAAGACAAAACTAAGTACATTGTTTAATTTAATGAAATGTATCATGTGTATGTAAAGTTAATCTAAAATAAACTCATATGAATTAATGTCAAGTTGAGCTATTTTATAGGGTGGAATGTTAACAACTTGACTATAATATAAAAATAAGATAATGAATGTTTTGATTTTCCACGAATTTTTCCGACACAAATGTAAAATCCTTGTTGTTGGTCTTGATTTTCCTAGTGGTAAATATGCATATCCAGACGATCTTTTGACCTGACTGCTTCTACTTTATCAAACATTTTCAAGTGTAATACAGACATTACATTAGTCTACAAACACATGTAACAGAAATAATGAATACAGGCAATTGGGGAGTTCTGGATCACCTGTTTTGGGAGTTCTAGATCACACAAAACTGTTTTCAATTTTGAAATGAAATCTAATTTTTGTAAATTGATTATCCTATAATACAATATTGACAGTTTTCTTCATAGCAAAAAAAAAACTAATTCTATTTTCCATTTTTAAAATGTGAAAAATTAATCCAGAACTGACAAGTCCATCCAAAACTCCAAAATTGCCTTACTGCAGTTTGATATGTATGTAGCCATTTATAATGTTTTGTTTTGTTTTTGTTTTGTTTTGTTTTTTATTTTAATTTGTAAGTGAAGTGCAAACAGACTTTTTCATAAATCATTGACCAAATTCCTGTATTTATTCTACTCAATGATGATAAGGCATGGTTCATTTGATATTCTGGGGGGGGGGGGGGGGCTTGGGTTTTTTTCAAAAAAAAATAATGTTGCTCTGAATTTTGATGAAAAAAATAAATTTGCTTATGGTGTGTCAGAAAAAAATAATCTTGCTCTCACAAGTAATCTGAATTTGAAGAATTACCATAAAATTTCGCTACAAATTCCTGAAAATTTTTCGCTCGCCGTAGTTTTTCAATTTATGTTAAAATTCTTGGCTCACTTTGCTCGCCCTAGTTTTAAATCAAAACATTAATTTTTAATGGCAAAGTTCACATTTGAAAAATGCACATTAATGGAAAAAAGGGCTTCCTATTAGACACTTACATATATTATCAATATAATCATGTATTACTATTAATAGATGCATGTATCACCATACAGTCTAATTTATATACAAGCTTTGAAGGAGAACATCAGTTTTTCCCCAAATACAATTCTAAATTCAAAAATTTGTATAGGAAACTCTCCCCTAAGACCCTTTTACTTGTACCTTATACATAGATTTTGTTTACTGAGGATGATATTGTAAAATACTTCTATCCCTCTGTTTAGAAGTGAATTAAATTTTTCATAAAAATAAAGTAATATTTTAGAGTTTTGAATATGTTGAAATAAAATACAGAATTTCTGTTGATAAAACACAAATATTCTAATATATTGCACATCGCTAAAATATTGAAAAAAAATTTTCTTGCTCCAACCTTGCAAGAAAAAAATAATTTTGCTCCAGTCCGGGGCGAAAAAAATAATCTTGCCTGAACAAAAAACCCAAGCCCCCCCCCCCCCCCCCCCCCAGAATATCAAATGGACCGTGCCTAATGTGTCAATGTTCCATCACCATTGTCATGATTTTATGGTGGCTACTTAAACCTGGAACAGAACGGAATGAAAATTATTTTTTCATACTAAAACACGGAACGGAAAAGACTTAAATATGGAACGAAAATTATTTTTTGTACTAAAACAGGGAATGGAACAGAATAAAATACGGAACGAAAATTAAGTTTTTTTCTACTTAAACACGGAACAGAAATGACTCAAATACGGAACGAAAAAATATAAGTATAACAAATAACTGACGTCACAATATACGCGATGTCTTAGTAACAACAAAGTAATGGCGCAGCAAGAAGTTAATTTACGTATTGAAAAAGAAAGAACCGCTTTTCTGCGCCAATCATCGCTATCACTCAATGAAATCTTAGAATCTTTTGAATCTGATGAAACTGTCTACAATGTTCCATTTTGGCGAAAAGGGGCAAGTATTTATATTGTAAAAACGACAGAAAAGACCAGGAATGATTGGAAAGCAGATGGTTACTCATGGACAAATCAAGGAACAAAATCTCTTCCACGGAAAGATCCAAAATACAGGAAAAATTACTTTTACATTAAGGACACACATGGAAAACCAAAGTCCAGGTTCCGGAAGGACTTGTATCTTCCCGTGAATCCTAAGCTAGACAAAAGCGTTTGTATCGTAAATTATATTGGCGATGAGGGGTTGTCAGCCCCGGCACCGCACAGCAACATGGCAACACGGCAACACCAAAGCTCAAACAAAGATGTTTTTCCGTACAAAACCATCAGCTATAGAGCAAATTATTTGTCAGAATGATGAGGAAAAATGCTCGGGTAACAAAAAAAAACAAAAGCCAGGAAGAAAATGAGCAAGGCCAGGAGACAAGGACTTAGTTTCAGACGCTCCAAATCAAAATCCGGAACAGTTTCAGGAACATCCGGAACACTCTCAGGAACACCCGGAACACTTTCAGGAACATTTGGAACACTCTCAGGAACATTCGGAACACTCTCAGGAACACCCAGAACATTTTCAGGAACATCATGGAGGTTTGGGTTGAAAATCTCAACGTCTCAGATCGTCAGCTTTTAACAAATCGGGATGGGTGGTTGAACGGTACACTGATAGATGCCGCAATGACACTACTTAAATATCAATATCCAAGTATTATCGGATTACAGTCATCAGCCCTTGCCATTCAGTTGGATTTCCAACGACACAACTCGTTTTTTGTTCAAATCATCAACAGATCTCTGAGAGATACCGGGACCCATTGGCTATTAATAAGTAACCCTGGCTGCCACTCAAACGAAGTCAAAATATATGACTCTGCGTTTGACAATATTCCGTATCTTGAGGAGCAAGTAATATCAAGTCTTGTGACCACTAACGAAAAAGAAATCAACATGAAAGTAATGGATGTCCAACTACAAACAAAAGGCAATGACTGTGGTTTTTTTGCGATAGCAAACGCAGTGACCCTCTGCCTCGGACTTAACCCTTGTCAATACAATTATAAAGCGCAGGAGATGCGAGGACATTTAATGCAATGTCTAGAAAACAAGGAACTGAAAATGTTTCCTGTACACAGCAAAAAGAAAACTAAGAAAGAGATAGGGAGTGAAAAGTTCACACCACTGAACTTTATAGTATTTGTAGAATGCCCGATACTGTGACAAGTGTGGCCAGGAATATCATCCGGCATGTATTTCTATGTCAGACGAAGAGGCTAAGAATAGCTCTTCAGTATTCTGTCCTTATTGTAAATAAGAAAATAACTACAAAGCAAATATTTTTATGTTATTTATTGCTAAAATTCTTTTTTGAGCAACATTTTCTGGAACAATATCTTGTTACGGAACAGTACACCAATCCGGAACAATATCTTGTTACGGAACTATAGCGTTATAATGTCAACGTACGGAACAGTGATTTACTTGCGGAACAGTGTTTTACTTACGGAACAGTATATTTAATTTTGTTCCGTACCGTATCGTTCCGGGTTTTAGTAATGGGCTGATTTTATACCAATCTGAACATGCTGACAGCATTTATTTTATATACCCCACGCCTACCAAATGTATAAAAGTTGTTTTACTAATATGTATAGTCACAGCACATTCATTTTTATACTTTTAATTTCAATGATCATCCACTCCTAACCAGACATTGACCAACTGTACATACATGTACCCTCCATTACCTGTCCCACACTAGTGTTTTATCAAGACAGGAAACATTTTAATTTCCCTTTTACTAAACTACATGGGTTTTAGCTGAGATAAAAGCATTAACCTTAGGCTTAGGGATATATTTTTACCAGTTAAACCAAGTGGGTGCTCCTTAATTACAGGAGGGATATCAGTGGAGAAAGAAAGAAAGTAGGTCATAGTAAACAGATTGAGGAAAACTTCACTATTACTGTTCGCACAACTCACTTCAGAAATTGGAAAATTGAAGTTTTCTCTACTTTGTTGGCATATTTTCCGATTAAAATTTATATAGGGGGATAGATCTCGAACTCTTATAACTAACGGTGTATGATATATGTCTGCACGACCAATACTATGCTCACAGTGAAAGAAATTAGTTTTAGATAGCAAGAATTTATAAACTGTTTACAAGTCCTTGTAGATAGGGAGTTTCTATGTTAATTTTGGCATGACGTCATTGACGTTCTCCATATATAGACTCAGTGTTATACATCGGCGACGTCACGCTAAAATTAACATAGAAAACTCCCTATCTAAAACTTTTTCCTTCCACTGTGAGCGCACTGTGAGCGCAATATTGGTCGTACAGACATACATCATACACCGTTAGTTATGAGAGTTCGAGATCTATCCTCCAATATGGCCAATGTAGATTTTAATGAAAAAAATTGCCGACAAAGTAGGGAAAACTTCAATTTTCCGATTTCTGAAGTGAGCTGCGCGGACAGTAGATCTATAGATTGGTTATTTTTCCATCTGGAAAGTTGAAAATCTCTCTCGCAATCTATGTTTTATCTACATGTTCTTTTTTTTTATGAGAGTTCGAGATCTATCCTCCAATATGGCCAATGTAGATTTTAATAAAAAAAATTGCCGACAAAGTAGGGAAAACTTCAATTTTCCGATTTCTGAAGTGAGCTGCGCGGACAGTAGATCTATAGATTGGTTATTTTTCCATCTGGAAAGTTGAAAATCTCTCTCGCAATCTATGTTTTATCTACATGTTGTTTCAACTTTGCTTATTGCCTTTTCGTGTTGGTCAGTCCAGTGCCATTCTACATTCTTTTGAGTCAATCTGCGTAGTGGCTCACAGATTTCGCTAAGCTTTGGCAGAAACTTGGCTAGATATGTTACGAATCCAACGAATCGGCGAACACCTGCAACATCCACAGGGTTCGGCATTTCTAGGACGGCACGCACTTTATCAGGGTCAGCTTTTAATCCCCTTGGTGTGATGATATGTCCTATAAATTTCACATCCCTCTGTCTGAATTTCATTTTCTCTTGATTGAGTTTTATGTTACGCTGACGGCATCTCTCCAAAAGCTGAATGAAGTTACGGTCGTGATCGCGCTGCGCTTCTTCTTCCGTTTCTCCCTTTCCAAAAACGAGTATATCATCGTGAATACTTCGCACACCTTGCAGGCCTTCGACAGCCTGGTTCTGTCGCCTTTGGAATTCCTCAGGCGCTGTGTTCAAGCCGAATGGCATTCGCAACCATCGAAACCTTCCAAACGGAGTGTTGAATGTCGTCAGTAGAGAACTTTCTTGATCGAGGCAAACGTGCCAGAATCCATCTTTTGCATCCAGGACGCTAAAACACTTTGCGTTAGATAGATCCGGTAACAAATCTTCGATCGTCGGCATAGGATAGTGTGAACGCTGCAACACTTTGTTCAGATCCTGTGGATCAATACAGATTCGGAGTTTTCCGTTTGGTTTTCTTGCGGTTACTAGGCTAGACACCCACGGTGTTGGTTCACTGACTGGTGCTAGTACACCTAGGTTTACTAGTCGCTGTAGTTCCCTTTCAAGATCGGCCTTGATTGCGATAGGAACTTTCCTCGGCGGGTGAATTTTCGGCGTTGCATTTTGCTCTAGCTGTAGGTGATAGTCGCCCTGAAAACGACCCAGACCAGTGAATAAATCTGAGTACTTGTTACAGACATAGTCCTTTGTCAGTGGCTGATTCACTGTTTGCTCAGGGGCGGCGTCTTTAGCAGAAGATACTGACAAAATGTTCTCATGTTGTACTTTTATGAGTCCCATTTGTTGTGCTGCACTCATGCCAATTATAGGTTGTAATCGGTCATCATTGACAATCACAAAGTTCACTTTGTACTTCCCATTATTCTTTGGGTTGATCATTTTGATTTGGCATTTTCCCGCTGGCTTAATTGTAGACCCATTGTAGGTTGTAAGGATCTGATCTGTGGTAAGTAGCTTATCGGAGCTTTCCAAAGCTGAGCGGTGTAATATATTGCATGAGGCTCCACTGTCAACTTGAAACTTGATCTGTTTGTTGTTCACCATCATAGACGCGAATACTTTCGACTGAGGCGATTGGCTAATTGCGTTGACGGATTCGTTATTTACGAGATCAACATATTTAATCTGAAGATAATCATCTGATTCGTCTTCTGAATCCTGAATTTGATGGACTCGTTCCTTTATGCTCTGGCACACTTTTTCGAAGTGATTATATTTATTGCATTTCGTACATTGGTGACCGTAAGCGCTGCAGTAACGTCGACTTTTACGGTGTTTACTTCCACAGTATACGCAATGCACTACTGTAGGAGCACTCTGTTGCATTCTGGGTTTCTGTACAAATGCTGCGCCTCTTTGGGGATAATTGCAGTACCCCTTTGCTACAGGTGTAGGCGGTTTACTTGGCGGTTTTGTTTGTTTTCGTTTGAAAACTGCATTGACGGTTTGGTTGCTGGCTCCTTGGGCAGTTAGAGCTCTGCTCTGCTCCTTGGAAATCTCTGAAGCACGGCAAAGACGTATGCATTTCTCCAAAGAAAGTTCAGGCTCGCGTAGTAGTCTTTCGCGTAGACCGGCATCGCTTAGTCCACATATTATGCGATCTCGAATGAGAGATTCCTTGATTTCTCCAAAATTGCATGTGTCTGCAAGTATTTTTAACTCTGCGACATATTTGTCAAAAGTGTCGGAGTCTTGATTCCTACAGAAAAATTTATATCTCTCCATTATTTCATTTTTCTTTGGATCACAATGTTTGTCAAACTCTGCTATTATGATGGCGATGGTTAGGTCTTCCTCTGGGACATTAATCATTTCGTTATCCTCATTGGCTCTTTGGTATCTCATCGTTTGGTGGATTTCCCTGCCTTTTCTCCCAAGAAGGTACAAAAGTAATTTTACCTTTTGTGCGTTTGATTTGCCTTCCATTTGAATATCTATATAGAGTGAAGCTTCCTCTTTCCATTTTTTCCATGTGCGTGACAGATTTTTAGCGTCAAAGTCCATGTTTGGAGGCGGATTGAGCTTTTCCATTGCCATTTTGCTTGGCGAAGTTCTTTACACAGGCGAGCTAAATTTCACTCAGGCCCTATGAGGACTGTATGTTTATATTGTTTGGGGCTGGCACGGCTGAATATACGTACGGTTACCCAATGTGGAGTGGCTCTATACTTCTGACACCAAGTTTCAATGCTGATTAAAATACTTGCAGACACATGCAATTTTGGAGAAATCAAGGAATCTCTCATTCGAGATCGCATAATATGTGGACTAAGCGATGCCGGTCTACGCGAAAGACTACTACGCGAGCCTGAACTTTCTTTGGAGAAATGCATACGTCTTTGCCGTGCTTCAGAGATTTCCAAGGAGCAGAGCAGAGCTCTAACTGCCCAAGGAGCCAGCAACCAAACCGTCAATGCAGTTTTCAAACGAAAACAAACAAAACCGCCAAGTAAACCGCCTACACCTGTAGCAAAGGGGTACCGCAATTATCCCCAAAGAGGCGCAGCATTTGTACAGAAACCCAGAATGCAACAGAGTGCTCCTACAGTAGTGCATTGCGTATACTGTGGAAGTAAACACCGTAAAAGTCGACGTTACTGCAGCGCTTACGGTGTTTACTTCCACAGTATACGCAATGCACTACTGTAGGAGCACTCTGTTGCATTCTGGGTTTCTGTACAAATGCTGCGCCTCTTTGGGGATAATTGCGGTACCCCTTTGCTACAGGTGTAGGCGGTTTACTTGGCGGTTTTGTTTGTTTTTTTTTAAAACAACACTAAAACTAAATGACTAGATTATGTGACTAGAATAGTTGAGTATTGAAAAATAGTATTATTACTTAATTTCTGGCATGCATTATCATTTGAATCAAATAGTCTCCGAAATTCACTCATGCATTATCATTTGAACATAGTCTTTGAATCTCGCAGGTGGTTTGGAGATGCGTCCAGATCGGGTTACGATTTGTAGACCTTTAGGTACCGGTACTGATTCTGCCGTGTTCTGGGGAGGACGTTATGTGCTCAAACTCCCATCGTTGCGCGAAATCTCGGAACTCCTCGGATGCAAATTGCGGTCCATTATCGGAAACGCAAGTGTCCGGAATACCATGTCTGGCGAATTGTGATCTCAGCTTATTGATAACAGTCTTTGATTTGGTTGACTCCAAAAGGTCGATTTCGAAGAAGTTGGAGTAGTAATCGCTTGCAATGAGGTAATTCTTATCTTCGAACGTAAATATGTCAAGACCAACCTTCGCCCATGGTCGTAACGGAACATCATGTTGTTCGATTGGTTCTTTTCTCTGATGTTGATCATAGCATCGACAGGTTTCACATTTTTCAATGAAGTCCTTGACTTCCGAATTCATCCTGGGCCAATAGACAGATTCGCGGGCCCTTCTGAGGCATCCTTCTATCCCTATATGAGATGCATGGATACGTTCCAGCATGTCTTTACGCAAATTGTTGCATTGTACAAAATCCTTACACGTGCGGAATAAACAAAGACATCAAACTCTCAGCCTCCTATTTTAATGTTGTAAGCAGCAATCAGCATTGAAACACATGTTCTTTTTTTTATTTCACAAAAGTCAGAGATAATTCGGGTAGATAATGCCCTTACCGTTATATTTCGTATTGAAGACTTGACGAAGTTTATCTGCCTGTGTTCTTGGACTCTGAAACAATGCATAAAGTTGTAAAAAAGTTTTAATGGATGAAAAATCATTAAATGACGGTAGTTTGACAAGAAATGAAATCTAACCTGCACCCTGGCCATGTTGTTCCGTCTGCAACTTCCGTCAACAACGCAAACAATGCAAAGAAGGATAACTCACGTAAATATGAGTTATCGGACATTGACCACCGTCGTAAATGGAAAAATGTTCTTGAAAATATGGATATTCGTTACTGTATTGTTTAGAATTTAGTGTATAAGAGTTGTACTGGTGTTAAAGAAGTAACCGAACGGAAGGAGTAACCGAACGATTACGGTGTAGATCTAGGGGGTATTTGATTTAACGAACTTAATATGAATCAAGGCAAAGCCTTTTTGTGCGAGCGGAGAGAAAATAGATATGATTATATAAAATAAAAATGATTTTTCTTTTTTATTTTGACTATGACGGTTTATCTTATCTGACAAAACTTTCTGTTTGATGACTGCCAAAAAAAGGTAGTACATAAGGAGAGTGGAAACACGGAAGCATTTGTAAAATTGATCTAGACCAGCAGATTAACATTTTAAGGGGGGGGGGGGCTAAAAATACGGTTCTTTAAAAATATGGTTGTTTATAATTCATTTTTATTTTGTAAGAATAATGTTTAGGCTAGATGAAAATAAATTACTTAAGAACGAAAGAAAAACGAAACATATTCCGACTTTTGACAGTACGAAACCACCCGAGACGAGAAAAGCAATCAGAGCGAAACGTCTCGTTTAAAACCGGAAATGTCGGATTTCCCGTGGTTACGCCGCCTGGTTGATGCTTTATCGTTACCTGATTTACGAAAAATATTTTCAATGAATCTAACTTATAAACAAAAATTGAGTATAACATATACGTCTACTTGGAGTCGAAAAAAAATTTAAATGGCAATATCCAGCATCTCCGCAGTAACTCTGTCTGCGAGGGGACGAAAATTTTTGAAAGCATAGTAGTACATTCTCATTCTTTGATTCAGCATATTTTCTCAATAAGATATGTGTATACGCGTTACCATAAGGGCGAGCTTCGCTCGCAAAGGCCCTTCGGGCCTTTGCAGCGAGCTCCGCTCGCTATAAAGTAATTTTTAGTTACACTAGAAATCAACATTTAATAGAGGACGCAGTCCGCGCCGCAGGCGCGGACGTAGTCCTCATCAAGGTAACACGTTGATGCAAATGTAGCCCCCGTTTATAAGAAAGGTGACACTAACAAAGCAGTAAATTACAGACCAATCTCCCTTACTTGTATCTCCTGTAAACTTATGGAACACGTTGTAACATCTCAAATCATGAAACACCTAGAATCAAATAATATCCTCTATGACCTCCAACACGGCTTTCGACATTCCCGCTCTTGTGAAACACAACTCCTCTCCTTTGTCCAAGAACTCCACTCCACTAACAATAGCAACACACAATCAGATCTCATCATTATGGATTTTGCAAAAGCTTTTGATAAGGTTCCACATCGCAGACTTCTCTACAAACTAAACTACTATGGTATCTCTGGTCACACTCAAAACTGGATTGCCTCATTTTTATCCGACCGCACCCAAACAGTTGTTCTTGATGGTTTGACATCCAACACAGTCCCTGTCACATCTGGCGTGCCCCAGGGCACTGTCCTTGGCCCTGTTCTCTTTCTCGTTTATATAAACGATCTGCCTGATTACCTTTCCTATAGCAAACTCCGCCTCTTTGCCGATGACAGCATCATCTACATGCCTATTTCTTCTGCTCATGATTGTCTCAAACTTCAAACTGACCTTGATGCTGCCGCCAGATGGGAGAGGGACTGGTTGATGACTTTCCATCCTGATAAATGCACAGTCCTCTCAGTAACTACTAAACGCAAACCCATAAAACACAACTACACCCTACACAATCACACCTTAGAACCAGTATCATCCTCTAAATATCTTGGCATCACACTCCAATCAAACTTGAAATGGGACAACCACATACACGACATTACAGCTAAAGCAAACAAAACATTAGGATTCTTAAAACGAAACTTAAAAACAGCAAATCAAAACATCAAAGACCAGGCATACCGAGCTCTTGTTCGCCCAAAACTCGAATATGCAAGCTCAGTTTGGGATCCCCACACAAAAGAATCTGCCAGTAAACTTGAAATGATACAAAGGAGGGGAGCTCGGTATGTCTGTAACAGATACCACAATACAAGCAGTGTAACAGAAATGATTGACACATTAGATTGGCCCCCCCTCACACATAGAAGACTACGTACCCGTCTAATAATGATGTATAAAATCACACATGCCCTTGTTGCAATCCCCTCAAACACAATCCTAATCCCACCAGACACCAGAACCCGTAAACAACACACACACACATTTAGACATATCCAAACATCCAAAGACTCATACCGCTACTCTTTTTTCCCATATACAATTACCCAATGGAATCAACTACCTGCACCAGTTATCCTGTCTCCCTCAGTTGAGATTTTCAGAGAACAGCTGACCCCAGCTGTTCTCTGCACCCTCCTGTAATTCTATTTAGATTTTGTAAATAGTTTTAACTCCACCCCCCTTTTTGTGATAAATTTTTGTTTTGCACATTTAAATTGTATATACTGTAGGCCACGCATGCACCGGTAAATAATCTTCAATTTTGATGGTATACCGGATACTATGAAGAAGAAGAAGACGTGTATATATATAGGAAAAATGGTGTTTTTCAATTGAATTCTATGCTATACCTATAGGTTCCAAAACCGTGGTCAATGACGTCATTCTCCCCATTGCCCATTTGATCGGCGTGAAGCGCAAGCTTATTTTTTTGACAATGTCACTTGACGACAGAATGAAACCCATCGATGACCAAGATTTCTCGATTTCCTTTGAATATTCTTCGTTTGGCTTACTCCTCCAGTGTCCCAATGTATGATTTGTACTTTGCTTCACGTAATACTGACATTGCACCATCATTTCCAACATATATCATGTTTAGTCCGAATATCCTCTTTGAAAATTACGACGTGACGTCAGCATGCGACGCGACGTCAGCATACAACTTTGTTTCGCGGACTTTCTTTCATCGACAGCTCCCTCAGAAAAATCCATGGATGAACTCATAATGCTGGGAGAAAAAAACAAACAAAAAAATATCAGCGCGATCAGCGACTTACAGAACTTCATTCTGCTTTCGAGGATGATTTGAAGCTAATATTTTGATACCTGTAGATCGAATAATGTGGTTTCTCTCCACATATATAAGATCTACATGTAGAATATACAAGAAATCTAATTTTAATCTATGCAGTGACTGCCAGTGTAAAAATCCCAACACGAACTTCTAAATGTCTGCTGCCTTTGGTTCTGTTTACAACGCGTCACAACTTACGTCATCATTTACAGTATTTAGTACAAATAGGTCAACACAGCTTGGGCTCTGTTCAAAGCATGAAGTATATTTTTTTTTCTGTCAGAAATAAGGCTGGGTATTTTTTTCCCTTGGAGGTAAATCAAAAGCGGATCCAAGGTAGAGGGGTGAAGGCTTCAGATTTTTTTTAGAAAGGGGGGGGGGGGGGGTGATTGAATTCAAAGGGGGGGGGGGGGGGGGGGCGGGGGCGGACAGGGGGTAGTTTTCTAATAACTTCTTTCCCCTGTCCCGCTCCCTTCTCCCACCTCCTAACCTCTCCCTCGCTCCCTTCTGCCTCCCTCCCTTCTGCCTCCCTCCAGCTGCCTCCTTCCTCCACCTTCCATTCATCCAAGTGCCTTTTATGGGGGTGGGGAGCAGACATGGGGTACCCGCTCTCTCCGCCCCCTTATCTCTCCTCCCACACCCTTCCTTCTTCTCCCTCCCTCCCTGTCCCCCTCTCTCCTTCCTCCCGCCCCTCCCCTCCCTTTCACCCTCTTTTAAAGTAAAGGAATGAGCAAGAATTTTGTCTTCAGATACATGTGTATTACATTGGAAAATCATTTACATTATTTAGAAGGGAAAATCCTGTAATACTAATGTTATACTGTACTTAATTTGTAAGTTTAACCCCCTTTTCCAGATCATCCCATAAAACGATATATTGCTGATAACACTATAGACGGCGCCGAAAAGGAAGTTTCTCTCTCTTCTCCATTTTGAATGCTAATTTTTCCGGTGAAAGTAAAAGGGGAGAGGGGTGGGTGGGTGCAAGGGGGGATACATATTCCTGATACGACAACTGACATTTCATCGCCCAATGAAACATATATTGTATGACATATTTTATTCTTATTAACTTAGTAAAAAAAAAAATTCAATGATGTATGGTGAAAATTGGGTATTAATTCATTGAAATTATATTTCATCTGCGTCCTCACAATGGCTTTGCCATAATTCATATTAGAGGACGCAGTCCGCGCCGCAGGCGCGGACGTAGTCCTCATCAAGGTAACACGTGTATATATATAGGAAAAATGGTGTTTTTCAATTGAATTCTATGCTATACCTATAGGTTCCAAAACCGTGGTCAATGACGTCATTCTCCCCATTGCCCATTTGATCGGCGTGAAGCGCAAGCTTATTTTTTTGACAATGTCACTTGACAACAGAATGAAACCCATCGATGACCAAGATTTCTCGATCTCCTTTGAATATTCTTCGTTTGGCTTACTCCTCCAGTGTCCCAATGTATGATTTGTACTTTGCTTCACGTAATACTGACATTGCACCATCATTTCCAACATATATCATGTTTAGTCCGAATATCCTCTTTGAAAACTACAACGTGACGTCAGCATGCGACGCAACGTCAGCATACAACTTTGTTTCGCGGACTTTCTTTCATCGACAGCTCCCTCAGAAAAATCCATGGATAAACTCATAATGCTGGGAGAAAAAAAAAAACAAACAAAAAAATATCAGCGCGATCAGCGACTTACCGAACTTCATTCTGCATTCGAGGATGATTTGCAGCTGATATTTTGATACCTGTAGATCGAATAATGTGGTTTCTCTCCACATATATAAGATCTACATGTAGAATATACAGGAAATCTATGCAGTGTAAATCCCAACACAAACTTCTAAATGTCTTCTGTTTACAACGCGTCACAACTTACGTCATCATTTACAATATTTAGTACAAATAGGTCAACACAGCTGGGGCTCTGTTCAAAGCATGAAGTATATTTTTTTCTGTCAGAAATAAGGCTGGGAGGTAAATCATAAGCGGATCCAAGATAGAGGGGTGAAGATGTTTTTTAGAAAGGGGGTTGATTGTATTCAAAGGGGGGGGGGGGGCGGACAGGGGGTAGATTTCTACTAACTTCTCTCCCCTGTCCCGCTCCCTTCTCCCACCTCCTAACCTCTCCCTCTCTCCCATCAGCCTCCCTCCAGCTGCCTCCTTCCTCCCCCTCCCATTCACCCTTGCCTTTTATGAGGGTGGGGAGCAGACATGGGGTACGGGGTCCGCTCTCTCCGCCCCCTTATCTCCCCTCCCACACCCTTCCTTCTTCCCCCTCTCTCCTTCCTCCCACCCCTCCCCCTCCCTTTCACCCTCTTTTAAAGTAAAGGAATGAGCAAGAATTTTGTCTTCAGATATTACATCGGAAAATCATTTACATTATTTAGAAGGGAAAATCCTGTAATACTTATGTTATACTGTACTTAATTCGTAAGTTTTAACCCCTTTTTCCAGATCATCCCATAAAACGATATATTGCTGATAACACTATAGACGGCGCCGAAAAGGAAGTTTTCTCTCTCTTCTACATTTTGAATGCTAATTTTTCCGGTGAAAGTAAAAGGGGAGAGGGGTGGGTGGGTGCAAGGGAGGATACATATTCCTGATACGACAACTGACATTTCATCACCCAATGAAATTTAAAAAGTAAACATTTAAAAGTTTAATTGAATTCATTGAATAATCAAGATACATGTTAATCTTACAATATATAAATACTTCAGAAAACAGTAAAATTCTTTTTTCTTTGTTTTGTGCCCACAGTGTTCTTGCCCGAGTTCTCTTTTCCTTGGTTTTCGTCAAGGTCCAAGGAATTAAAATGTATAGATTAAGATGACATCACTTGATCTTCTCTTATCTGTCATTTATGTTTCAAAATTAAGCATTGCGATTTCATGTTTTAACTGATTGTTTTGTGACATTGAGAATTGTTTCCCCGCATTAACGAGTTATGTGCATGCTGTCGACCTAGAAATTGTCTATAATATCCCCTCTCCTGTAGATGATTCTGGATTTCAAGAAAAAAAAAACTAATGTAAGGCTGAAAAAAGGTAAAAATGATGCTGGAAAAAATAACAAGTACACATATTGTATGACATATTTTATTCTTATTAACTTAGTAAAAAAAATATTCAATGATGTATGGTGAAAATTGGGTATTAATTCATTGAAATTATATTTCATCTGCGTCCTCACAATGGCTTTGCCATAATTCATATTATGAATCAAGGCAAAATCTTTTTGAGCAAGCGGAGAGAAAATAGATATGATTATATAAAATAAAAACAGATCTTTCTTATTTATTTTGACTATGATGGTTTATCTTATCTTACAAAACTTTATGTTTGATGATTGCCAAAAAAGGTAGTATAAGGCGAGTGGAAACACGGAAGCATTTGTAGTAGTACATTCTCATTCTTTGATTCAGCATATTTTCTCAATAAGATATGTGTATACGTCGCGTTACCATAAGGGCGAGCTTCGCTCGCTATAATTAATGTCAACATTTTTATCATAGGGTGACTTGATGAATAGTTTTTACTCATTTACCAAGCAATGCTATTTTCAGATTAGAAATTACGGTTGGGAAAGGGCACTGACACGGTGAAAATTTGTTGCACACTCTGTGCAACGAATTTTCGAAGCTGCGGGCGCGCCCTTTTCTCTTTAAGTTCTCCCTCGCGCTCGCAGAAAGAATTCTCAGTCATGGGGTAGGTTCGTACCCTAAGGGCCGCCGTGTAGAAAGACCTTTTTGTAACCTCTAACTGGAACTTCGTCGCTTTGGATTGAATACTGGAATAGTAACGATAAGGGGTGGCGGGCCACGGGGTGTGTCGATTCCCCGGGCCGCCGTGTGGGCTGCTTCTCTTTGTGATCAAATGCTGGAAATGATGAATTAAAGTCGGATTACTAAAAAGTTTTTAATCTTTATTTCCTCGCATCCAAATCTTGAAGTGAGTGAATATGACAGGTACAAAACATTCTAAACTAAATATAATAAAGACTTGACAAGTATACATATAAGAACAATATAACATAAAGAAATCCAGAAACAGCGAAACTAAATAAATTTCAATAATTTTAACTCACTCCCAAAATTATAAGACGAAAGCTCAAATTGATAACATTGAAGTAAAGAAATATAGTTTTCATTTAACGTACAAAATAAACGTATTTTCGATTATTTAAGAAATATAAAACATATTGATCATATTGTAATGATTACCTGGAAATGACGAATTAAAGTCGGATTACTAAAAAGTTTTTGATCTTTATTTCCTCGCATCCAAATCTTGAAGTGAGGAACGCGCTCAAGGAACCCCCTTGCAACCTTGGACGCGGATTTCCAGGAATCAACCAATCAAAATCAATAATCAAATATTTGACCTTTTGACCCGTTTCTTACTGCCCCAAAAATCTTTTTATCTTTACCTTGACTTGACAGACGAGACCACGCCCTGATCTCTTTTGTCCGCAAGGGACGGTCACTCTAGAGAACAAAAAACGGAGCTCGCGTGTCAAAATTGAGCAATAAAGTTTAGATAGCAATTAACAATTAATTTACTTAACAAAAGTCTTAAGCTGGCAAGTGCAAACAAAAAGGTCTTACGGACACTTTTATAAGCCCTAAAGTAATCAAATACGGAAATCCACTAGTCTACATATTTACAAGGATTAATGGTCATTTTCATGACTTATAGCCGAGACTCAAAAATTAGAAAATATAAATAACTTCTATAATTTTGAACTTTTGAAAATACACTTTCTTAATCTGACAAAAACTCAACAAGCTGCTTAATTTGATACTAAACATGACATGTTTTTTTTTCAAAAATGTTGTATATGAAATTTTTCCATGCAATGAAATACAAAACAACAAAATCAATATAGAATATAGCTGTCCTATGACAAATTCGAAATATTGAAAATATTTAAATTTGCTTAATGACTACTTCCTCCTCACTTTCATTTCTTTCGTCTCGAAAGCTCAAACTGAAAACATTAATCAAGTAATAGAGTTTTAAAAAGTTAGGAAAATATCTATACATTATATACAAGTTCTCTTTCAGAAGTCTTAGATTATATAGCGAATTTGCAAAAATATGTTTCCAATTTCAAAAATACAAAGGCACGCGGCTGTGTTAAGGTGCTCCACGCTGACGTCGCGTTGAAAATATTCCATTTTTACGATGCCTGGTATTCAACCCTCAATTACAGCTTAAACGTTCTTTCTTTAGTTCAAAGCTGTATTTACCGAGAAGGAAAACAAGTGGTAAAAACACTGAAAAACTCGACTTTACATCCACATTTTACACAACTGTTAAAATTTCTATTGAATGCGCAGCAATATCTTGGTAAATTGAAGTGTCCTTTATAGACTCTGTATTAAAACATCGAAATTGTACAAGGGTAGTCACCTGCAAATTACATTTTTTTTACAACTACCCTATATCAGTCTATTTTCAGATGGGACCTAAACGCACAGGTGATCTGGATTACGTCATAGAAATTTAGCGGGAAAGCATTAGTAAACATGCAACATAATAACATCTGATACAATGTAAAGTGGTTTTTTTTTTTTTTTTTTTAGTATTTTTTTACAACGATGAGAATGTAATATACATATATTAAGAAGGCAGGCCCGGCCGGGGGGGGGGGGGGGAGGGGACTGACCCGGGAGAGTAAGCCTAGTCCGGTCATCCGCTTTTAGTATATATGTTTTTCAAGTTAAAACATTACATATTTTCTTTGTGGGAAAGTTTGTGGCAGGGAATAACTCTGGTGATAAAGGTTGCCGCTAGACAATAAAACTTCTGCTGATCAAATATTGAAATCTATGTATCAATGCAATATTTCCTCGTACTGAATCAAACCCGGCGGACTATTGAGATCGCGATACTGACCGTCATCTAATTTTGTATTTAACAAAACTGATTGTAAACTTGTTACAGTGTTTTCGTGAGCAGAGCTCTATCGGTGACAAAATAATCATAATAAAAAAATGTTTATAACTTGAATAAATAAGAGAGAGAGAGAGAGAGAGATGGGGGGTTCTTTCCCGGCTAGGCTAATCATGTTTCAGTCTAAATATAATCCGCCCGATCTGTTGCTGATTACAATTTGTTTTTTTATTATTTTTATTTGTTCTTAGATTAAGTCAAGTACAAGTTGACCGTATCTGAAGTCTCAATATTGTTCTGTTGTACCGGCTATGAATACGGTGCCCGCCGTATAGCCATTTATTGACACATGTATTTTAGCACCGTATTCGTAATGATATATATTATATATAGAGAATAAGTGTCTTAATTTGTGTTTTGTTACGGGTATGCAACACACAGCAAGTGCATTTATCGTACGTGTAATGCGCGTTAGCGCATTTCATGCGATAAATGCACTTGCTGTGTGTTGCATACCCGTAACAAAACACAAATTATGACATTTATTCTATATATATGCACCACAGTTGTCCGTTCCATTCTTGTTTTCTGAAATCGCGTTTTTCCACGTAAAAAAGTGACATTAACATTCAGGTCACCGCGGGCTCAGTTTGTAGGTTAGAACAGCCGTCGCGGCATGTTTCTTTAGATCTTGTGCATTGTGACGTCACGAGTGTTAATACACGAATTGCAGCACGTTCTTTTCAACAGTAACATCTCAGGGAATTACATTGGCTGTGCATATATATATTTTTAAAAATAATGCTTGAGAATAAACTGCATTAATGTGCATGAGCTGGCACCCTCGCCCCCCTCCCCCCAACCCCGACAGCAACAACCCCTAAATGAATATAAAAATGAATAAGAAATCATAATTATTCTAAAGTCGGTAAATCAGTAAAACTCCATTAAATAGCTAAATATGGACAATATCTAACAAATAATCTAAATAAAAATTGTGCTCCTTTATGACGATACCATTATAAATTCCTCATATTGATTTACTAATTGAAAATCAGCGATTCCTCTGTGAATTAAAAGCGGTTTCTCATCCAAAGCTTCCCTTTAACCCTGAACTCAGACTGCGCATGCTTGACCTACAATGACCTGATGTGCAAAACTGTGGAAAAACACGCATTCTTTCATTACTTCTCGTAAATAAGATACTGGGAACATTTAGAATTGATGTAAGGAATAGGATGAAAGCTTAATAATATTGAAAATCGATCCAGTACAATTTATCCCTTGAAATATCCCTAGCAAACGATAACTGATGTGACGTCATTTATAACGTCACACAATGTTTTCGCGGAATTTTCTCTAACGTCATTGCGTGGAGCACCTTAACGTAGCTGCGCAAATCTCACTTATTTTACCGTTATTTCATTTAGACTGTCGTTTTACTATCATTTTCTACCAAAAATGTCTGCATGCAAGAACCTATCATGATTTATGACAATGAATATTGCTTCTATTTTGGCTTATTTATTGAACATGCACATCGACTCCTCCGTGAGTCGTAAATGAATAGAGGTAGCCTAGCCTTTCAAGTTGTTTTGGCAAATGACGAAGTGACAGACTTACGGACATTGCCGCACTCGATACCTTACAACCAGAAGACATCACATCAAATGTGATTCCATTCATAAGACCAGATCAGAATTTAGATGTTGTAATAGAATTGGCCTTGTTTCTATACAATCTAGCACTATATTTAAGACTGTATTGAAAAGGAAACCCGTCGATTTCGATTTCTAGCACTCAATAAGTTTATTAAAACAAATTAACAAACAAAATTTCCAGCCTTAAATAAATCAATTCACATCTAGCCATGAAAAATTGGAACGTCTACATAGTTGTTATAAAGAGGATCTAGTCTATGTTCATCATTAAATTACTAACAAGTTTTTGCCCGATTCAACAAGACTTTTAGCTTACTCTCTTACTTGTCCACCCTCGGGATCAAGTTTCTTTTAACTATAGCTTGCCCGAAACCCAATTGGCGCTAAGCTTAGTTTTACCCTAAAAAAAGTGCTTTTCAAAAATTACCGAGATGTAATATTCAATCAATCATCAAAGGAATTCTTAAATTGTCAATAATACATGATCTATCATTCGTAAAAGTGTTCAATGCATGGACCAGTTCTTCTGCTGCTGGAATTGTGAATTCCGAGGCTCCTTTAAAAATATTTCTTTTCTCACTTAATAGTCCTTCTTTTCCAAATAGTACCAAAATATCGTTCCATTTCACTTTTGTAATTTTGTCACTATGTCCAAAACACTGCACTATAACTTCCTGTATTTTCGTAATTTCACTAGACTTCTGGAAGAAATGTTCATTCGCATATTTACATAGAATCCTGTATTTCAAAAGATTCGAATGTCCTCAGAACATGGGGGAATTCTCGTATCATGGCTTCGATCGCGAGAGGCTTAGGATCTTCCTGTGAGACGGACTAGCGGCCATCTCCTCTTCTCCACCAATTTGACACGTAGAACGAACGTTGCACACAGTCCGAGCAACGTTGTGTCGGGGCTGCGAGCGCGCCATCATATCGATCTCCCTTGCGCTCACAGCCAAACTTGTGGTCGGCGGGCCGCGGGGTCTCCACCAATTTGACACGTTTTACGTTGCACACAGTCCGAGCAACGTTGTGTCGCCATAATATCGATCTCCCTTGCGCTCACAGCCAAACTTGTGTGTGGCGGGCCGCGGGGTCTGGAATAGGATCCCCGGGCCGCCTTTGGAGAACGACTTTTTTTCTAGACTTCTGTTTTTTTTTTTTCTAAAACTTTCAGTAAGAATTATGGGGTCAATTATATTTGGGGGAATTTTCCTTAATTTTCTACTATTCGGTCTTTGGCAAAGATATTACTTCAGATTTATCAACATAGAATTGAAAATCGATCAATAAAACCATGGACTTATACACAGTTTATAAGTCCTTGATAAAACACATCCGAATGCTCGATCGTTCGGTTACTGCTTTAAATAGCAAAGTTGCGAAATTGAGGCAATTTTCTGGTTAAAAGATCGACATAAAATATAAAGAAAGTCCAAAATTTTGAAATAATTATTCGACAGATATATGAGACATATGCTCACCATGATTTGTTCCAAGTTTCATGTCTCATATAAACGCGCAACTAGAGCTGCCTATAGAGGACCAAGAGGTACTGCAGAATCATCCGATAAAGCGGACCAACAACTACCGTTCAGACAGATCAATAGACCTTCATCATAATATGAAACATGGCAAAGCCATCAACGCGCGCCAGCTAGTTAAACAAAAAATTCTAGATGAATACTAGCTAATAATTGATTGTATAGTTTTAAAAAATATATATATTATAATAAAAAAAATATATACATGACTCCAGTTATAAACAGCACCGTGAAAAGGTAAAAACAACCACGTTCACTGGTTTTTTTTTTTTTTCTTTTTTCTTTTTTCAAGTGACATACCTTCGCCTTTGATCAAATTCAATGAACATCACTTGAAAAAAAAACTTAAGAAAAAATTTATATATACAATACTGAAACATCACAAAAAGGTACATACAAGAGACTACAACTTGATGTACATGTATACTGCCCCTGGTAACTTAAGTGGCAGATTTGTAAACTATGCAAGAAGTGTGAGAGAGGAATTCGTACTAAGTGGTTTTTTACTGAATGTTTTCCAATCTAAAGATATGTGTTTTGTGTGTAAATGTCATGATGAGCTTTTTTGAATAAATATTGTTAAAGAGCTTAAAGATATTTTTAGTTAGTACATTTACAATTTGCATGAAAAGTATGTATAAATTTGTAAAGTATGTATATATATATATATATTATATAATTATCAATGCACTACTTTTCAAAGACATCAACACATAACAGTGTTGGCCATGCGTATCTCATTCCTACTCACTCAAACCAAGCCAGATCCTCACCTTTTCACAGTCACAGAGGAACCCCTCCCACCTGGATTTAGCTAAAAATCCGAATTTTCCGGGTTAATTTTTTTTATGTGTGATTCTTTTCAAATTGATAAGCTGGAAACACATGACTGACGACTGGACCACCATGGACAAATCAAGTTTTCTACATCTGCGGTCATACCTGTTGCCTTAGCTTCAATATTTTGCCCATCTCACACGTTATTTCTATTCGGTATAACCGAATAGAAATAACGTGTGAGATGGACGAAATATTGAAGCTACTGTTGCCTCAATGTATCCTTACAGAGTCTGAGAGTCCTGCTCAATTCAGTATGTTGTTGAATCAAGTTGAAGTCAAGTAGATTAAGGGATTGACTGTCTGACAAAAACTTAGATATTCACATGATTCATTGAGAAGCTTAGGAGAGGGCATTATATATTAATCATGTTATGAAAACATTTGCCCAATCCTTTTTCACTGAATTGTTTTAAATAAAAGATGATTAAACTAAATGGTCTTAATTTGTTATTTCAGTGGTTTCTTCAAGTCTTATTCCTCGACTCTTTTGACAAAATTTATGTGTATTCTGCTTTTGGATGATGATGATTATATGATTTACACTTCAATTTTAATTTTCTGTTCCTATTTCCATCAGTAAACATGGCAAAGAAGACAGAAAACTTTACGTACTCTGGTGGTTCTTTCTAATGCACTAGACTATATTTAAGAAAAAAAAATCTTATGCAATTTTCGATTATATCAGACTCAGTAAAGACTGAATTAATGACCCAATGTTATATGCTGGCACCCTGCCGCACCCATTCATATGATTGAGTTTTTGATCACTCTTTGCTAGTCCATTTTCTACGTGTATAATCATGTACATGTAGTTAGTTTTAAATTTGTTTTGTCTTGGTCACTTTGTTACTTTTATTTTGATGTATGCCAACATGTTTGGTGATATCAATAAATATTTGAAATACCTATATGAGTCATCGAGGTAGCTTATCCTGAACCCCCCCCCCCCCCCCCGGGTCCATGCATACGCTTAGAGGATAGATTTGGTGGCCAGTAACCCCCCCCCCCCCCCCCATCTCCTACTTATCATCAGACTTATCGGCTTTTATTCATTGAATTATATTGCAAACATTTGCCGCCTATGACTGTGTAACTTGTTTGAAAGTTGCCCCCCCCCCCCCCAAGGATGATTGATTTTTGCCTGTACAAATTACCTCAATTTGACCCCCCCCCCCCCCTTTCTTTAGAACTTTTTAAAAATACCTTTCTTGGAACTTCTTGTGACGTAATTAGTAATCGATGCACATGGTCTCGAAGCACCTAGGTAGTAAAAATCCGAGTCACTATGTGAAGTGCATGGAAAATGAAAGCAACACAACTTTCAGTTTTAGTTTCTATTTTGGTCACATGAACTGATGGTCACATGAACACCTGATGGTCACATGAACACCTCACTCTATGACAAACGTGACGACTTCAATTTCAGCATTACGAACTTTCCTTTTCTGAGTAGCAACATCCCTTCATCGCCTGCTTATGGCGTGTACATATCTCAGTTGATACGCTATGCCAGAGCAAGTACCAAATATACGGATTTTGTTCTGAGAGCTAGGCGTCTTTCAGATAAGCTTCTCAGTCAGGGATATGTTTGTGACCGACTAACATCGTCACTGAGGAAGTTCTACGGGACCTCGATATGGGGAACTCGTCATACACTATGATGTCCCACTATCCAGAATGGTGGATGATATTCTGTCATAGACCATTTGAACCATCCAACCAAAGATTGTACTCTATATCTTCCAAAATGGAAGTAACCGGATGTGACGGATCTACCGAATTGAAGCGACGGGTGTTGCATGCAAGCAGGAGATGCTTACTCTTCCTGGGCACCTGGTCTCACTCTCATATCGGGAGTTCGCTTCTTTTCATATGGTGGAGGTTTTTGTTTTTGTTTGCTTTGGTACCTGTTTTATCCTGATTTTGTATGCCTTCGGTTTCTGATTTTCTGAATTATCGATTTTGTACTGTAGACAGGGATATGGTCATTATCCATATTTGTCATTTTGATAAGTTAACATTGGCCCTGTGATTGATGACGCATTTTTGTAGAGTCTGCAGCCGACCATGTGCATGTATTTGTTGTGTTGGGATTTACCTCTTTTTAAGCTTTCTCTGTACCAGTAGATTTTATATTCGTAATCACTGCATACACAATGTTAATCTACTGGTATCAGAAGTAACAACGACTTTCCGTTTACATTGCATTGACACGGACTGACGAAGTAAATGGTAAGCTTTTGTTTTTTTTATGTGAGCTCTTACTGATCGACAAATGTTTGGATTGTTTGGCAGTCGCGGTTCATAAGCTCCAGAAATCATTGAAGTCTTTCTATCGTGTCTACTGTGATGAAAAAAAAAATAAAAAAAAAACATGCAAACATTTTGCAGACTTTGATAATGATTCCAAAATGAAAGACAAACTTTATTTAATTTTTATTTTAACGAGTATAGTGAAGCATCTTTATGAGTTAGAATAAAAAATACAGTATTTGATTTTTAAATGTTGGTAATTTTTTCCTCCTATGTTCCCCATGAATCAAAATGGCGTCCGCAAACTGAAACGTTTAGGCTATAGCAAAGGAACATAACTCTGTATAGGACCTGATCGTAATAGCGCTTTCGCACGCGCGCTTCGCGCGCGCTGGCGCGCATATTACCGATAGACTTGAATTTTAGACACTCCAAGACCCGACATCACTACTTTTGAAGTTATTTCTAATTGTGACGTCACAAATCAGATACGACGTCACCATTAAACTTACGTCAAATCTTGTGATGTCGAGTCTTAGGATGTGTAAAGTACAAGTAAACTACATTATATAATATGAAAATCGTCTATTACACGCAACATTCAGAGACAATGAGGTCCACGTAAAGCCACCGTTCCACTGCAATCCCGCTATACCTACGACCATTCCCGACCGAAATTTTCACAAGAGCGGGTAAAACTTTCCCGATCTTTTCATTTTTTTCTTGATATCACGCTCTATTCCCGACCGATTCCCGATCAATTTATGACCGATTCAAGTTTCATCGCGGACCTACTCACGCTTTACCCGCTCTACTCACGATCATATTGCCGACCAAGTCCCGTTCAATCCGATCAAACTCCGATCTATTCCCGACCAAAACCCGATCTATTCCCGATGCAATTCCGATCTATTTCCGACTGTCCCCGACGCATTCCCGCTCAAAACATAATTTCTAACTTAAACTGATCTCATTTTTCATCCAATGATTGAATCGACCGAGAAGAAGCCTATATTCCTCGTTTTGACCAAGCCTTACCCAAAAGTGTCGCGATCAAAATTTTAAAAAATCACTACTTAAAAAGTGGCATTGCATAGCCAAGAATCGTCGCCGCGACATTTTGGTAACAAGTATTTTGAACAAATCAATATCAGTGCGAGAAAATGAATGAAATATGCACAGATCCTATTTGAAGCGTCGTTTGGTCGTAACTTGGTCATATAGAGCGTGAATAGGTCGCTAGATGGTCATGAAAAGGTCTTGGTAAGATCAGCAAACATTGAATCTGTAGTGAATAGATCGTGGTAAGAGCGTAGAATAGACGGGTAAAGATCGGGAACAGGGCGTAATTAAAGCGTATCTTATGCGTGAAGAAAGCGGGGTTTAGTTAAATGCCGATCAGACCACGCTCAAGCCACGCTCTTTCCCGACCAGGACACGATTAACCTAGGCTGTACCCACGACTATCCCGACCAAGCGCCGACCATTTCACGACCACAAAGAGAGCGGGAAAGTTTCCCGTATTCTTTCAACCGGTTGAAAGAATACGGGAAACTTTTCCCGACCTTTAAAGCGTGCCCGCTCTAATACCGATCAATTTTGGACCAACATACGCTGTACCAGACCAAGATACGACTAAGAGCCGTTCTCTCCCGACCTGGCAATTTTCGTGGTCGGGAATGAACGTAGGTACAGCGGGATTGCAGTGGAACGGGGGCTTAAGGATCAGGCAGTTAACTTGAAAAACCCCAAAATTTTTGCTGAACTTTTTATATTTTGAATTGTGTTCAGATCAGCATTCATATGAATGTTCTGAAAGATGTATTTTGAATGGTGAAGAAAATTAAAGGGGTAGCAAAGTGAAAGGTTGAATTATATATTTTTAAAAGGATAATTTTCCCGCCATTATTTTCCTTCATAATCCTATATAAAATATGAGGTGAATATCTCGCTTCACTTTCAGAACCTTAATTGAGAATTGAATTCCATTCCGTTAATTTTGTTTGTACCACACATATGTCTCAAAACAGGAATAAAAATATCACCAAAAAAAAATCATGTATCACCCCTGCCATCAAAACTTAGAAATTCAAGTCTGACTTAATAAGTTATTATTATTCTAATAATTTGTAAATTGTGTCTTTTTCTGACTTTGAATTTTGAGAGAATTTCGGGTGGTCATGTTTTCACTTGAGGTTTTCTCAATGTTTAAAGTCAGAAAAAGACAATTGGTACGCTTTTTACATCTCATTCTAATTGTGTCATTTGATAGTCGCTACATATCTTTGTCTCTTATTTATGCGTATGTCCTTTCCTTCTCAACATAGTATATGATTTATAAGTTATGTATGACTTTAATTATTTGGTACATCTTTATTAAATCTCACTCTCTATTAAATCTCACTCTCTATGTCATATGATAGTCGCTACGATTTACTTTTGTTTTGTTTTTTTTCCTGATTCACATGTATTCTATCTTCTCTTCAACAAAGTCTATTCTCACTTTCTTCCTTTATTATACATCTGTGGCTCTGTTTAACATATTGGATTTTATTTGCCTCCAGTAATATACCTATATATATATATATACGTATTTGATATGCACTCCACTTTTGCGTTTGTAATGTACTAATTAGACCACACGTTATGCCACTATATATATATATATATATATATATGAATTATCATTGTACTCATTGTAACCGATAAATCGTATGATTTAAGGAATAAAGTATCTGTATCTGTATCTGATTCTCGTATATCTCATTTCGTCGAAAAAACTGAAATAATGAAGACAAATAAAATTTTTTATTACATTATCAAAACTTCAAAGTAATGTGAAACATGCTTCCCTATAAATGTTTTGGTTTTTTTTAAAGTAATTTTTTCAGACAATACAGCTTGCCATGATAAAAAAACTTTAATTCGATATTTGCTTGTGCAAAGCAAAATCTGCAGCTATACAGTTGAGCAGCCTTCTAGGTCTTTCTCTAGAAATAGAAATTCAAATTCGGTGCATCAGACACATATGTTTTGCCTAGATACATGTAAATATTATGTTTCTAAATGTAGAGTTCTAAATACTGGTATGTCTGGTATGACTGATGATGGCCAGAGGTAATTAAAGTTCTGCACTTAAAACCGTCCGTTGACATTATGCCACAGGTCACTGGCGTAAAGCAGATGCGCGTACCATCGGGTACCTACATCCCATCATGGTGATAGGCAATGCCGGTTCATGTTCGATTTGTACACTCAACGTGAAGATAATTTTTAGATCAAGAAATGATAATACCCATATGATCATAAAAATCGAGTAAGAACACAATTTTTCAACCGAATCAAAATGACGATGATGTAAGTACCGGACATTCTTTGATGTAGGTACCACAAATTATTGCTCAAAGACTGGTACCTACTTCCTTGTCATTTTCATAATCTCCACATACACTGTATGTTTCAATTATGAAAATACATAATTTCCAGCATGTATCCATACATTATCTTCACGTTGAGTGTAGTCCTGTATGACCTGTGTTATTTATTGATATTGATGAATGTAAACCTACGAATTGGCATCGCCTGTCGCCATGATGGGATGAGGTACCCGATGGTACGTGCATCTGCTTTACACCAGTGACAGGATATGAAGGAAACCATCCGTTGTCGTGACATTGAGCATGTGTGGAAAGTATGATTTTCTTATAAACGTTGACATTTTAGAAGTAATACATCCGAAATTTCAATAGAGGTAGTCATATTCTGGTACTGATATACAGTTTAAAAAGAGGAGATCGAGATGGCGTCCTTCGATCACCTCGTCCTGCACAAGTGGTATCCTTCCTTTTTCTTGAAATACATGAATATCTCATCTTATTCCAGAAATACCCTCATGGTAAATATCAAGTCAAGTATCATGTTCCTCTGGTAGTGTCATGATCACGAATGCAATTTTGGACTACTTTTTTTTTGGACTTTTCTAAAATTGGTCCGTTGCCAATCCATGTTGTGAAATTTCTGTCTGTTGTCAGATGTCCGTTGTCTGCTTTGATCAATATTTTAATAGTAGAATGATTTAAAAAATGAATATTATATTTTGTCTGTTGATGCTGGTATCACCCGAAAAATTGGACGATAAACTGCATCAATGCGCGTAATGCGTTGATGCAAAAGTTTTCTGTTCAATTTTTCGGGTGATACCTGCATCAACAGAAAAAAATATAAGATTCATTTCTTATCATTTTATTATCATCTACATGTACTTATGGAAAACAGACTGTTTTCTTTTATCTAAAAACAATCAATCACCGCACTATAATTTAAGTTCGGAGGGTTTCGCAGTGATACGTCTGCCAAAACAAGTTATGGCAGCCGCCATTATTTAAACAGCGAACGATCGTCTCTCTATATATTTAGAATGAGGACCAGTTTGAGCAAATTCTACATGCACTGTTAATTTTTTAGTAAGTAGAAAAGAAATGATAACCAAACATCATCAAATTGTATTTTCAGCAACGAGTTCATTCGTGTTTGAGGGAACCCCCGGTTCTAAAGATAGAGCTATAAATAGACTTGACCGTGAAAATTGTGTTGATCGATGTATCAACAAAATTTCTCAGCCAATCAGAACCTTCGTTTCTTGAAAATGACAATGGAAATTAAATGATACTATGATACTGGTACTATTCATAAGAATTCAACAAGACCATGATATACTGTAAACAGCTATCAATACGCACAATTAAATCTTCAACCAATTTATAATGTAAACTGATTTGCCCAGAATTAAATTCGCCGAGTCATCCGTTTTGTTAAGATATCCTTAACGTTAAAGTTTATTCGTCCCGTCTTAAATTCATCTTCTTGGCTGTTGGCGAAAAGGGTTAAATAGAAATGGAGGTTAAAATTTGACTGTATACAGTATCGTACCTTATAAGTGTATAATAAACCGGTGTAATGTAGTAGTTTTCTCATAGGAAAAATTGGCTATATACATTGTACCGGTAGTTGGTTTCTTCCCCTGGGGGATATTCCGCTATATATTAGACTTTTCTCATATTACCATGGATTTTCCCCATAGAAAAGAAATTATACATGCTATATAACCATTTTTCTTTCTGTTAAGTCCGGATTTTGTTTACCTTCCAATATTGCAAAATACATGAAAAATGCTCCAATGGTCTTGCACCCCCACGTCTTAACCAACCAATAGTCTCGATCACTCTTGAAAAAGGGCAAGGGGCGGTAAGGGACTTCCTAGGCCCCAAATCGTTGTTAATTCCAAAAATTTTAAAATATTGAAATTGATACTGAAATTGATTAAAGGAAGCTTGTCTTCAACAGGTTCAACTTAAAAAATGTTCGATTTCATTTTTTTCATTAGAGTTATCCCCCTTTGAAATCACCTATGAAACCGGAAATGAACAAAAAATCAATAAATTTTCGCTTTTGATGGCGAAATTAGACTTGGCCACATGAAAACAACAAGTTCATATTTTTTCTGTATATCCGTACAAGTATTATGTAAGTGTTGTAGAAGTATGAATCTGTTGTTTTCATGTGGCCACATAGAAAACAGAAGGAAATCAATTACTGTTACCAAGAGATCGGGTCTTCTTGGAAACAGAAAAACACCTTTAACTTCTATAATACAGGAAGAATTTGAGTCAAATCGATATCCTTTAATAGATTTTGTTTTGTTGTTAATGATGATATTGATTATTTATTCTTACATGCACGAAATCAAATAATACCGACAAAAATGTCTTTCAAATAAGAATTGACTGTTCAATTTTGACAGTTTATTGGAGTATGAAGTTTGGTTTGTCGCATCACAAATTGTGTAAAACCGCGTAGCGTAGCGAAGCGGTTTTACGCAAAATTTGTGATGCGACAAACCAAACTTCATACTCCAATAAACTGTCAAAATTGAACAGTCAATTCTTATAATTTCCAAACCCAAATTTATCCCAAATTTCACAAATATACCCAAGAAATTAGTAATTTAATACATTGCGTATGAAAATATCATCTCTGTAGGGCCCGTAGGCGAACTAGTTCCCAGACGAAATAGATATAATGTATACGTTGCTAGTTAAAGGCAGCAAATGTGTCAAAAATATTCGTTCCCCATCTGGAGCCCCATTTTACCAATCCATTACATCATCCGATGATATGACGTAACATTTTGATGACGCGTTCTGCAGTTCAAGTTCAAGGTCGCCGACATGGCAGTTATGTGTTTGGATTGTACACGCAGGAGCTGGGAGTTTATACAGACAGATTCTCTGTACTTATAGATCTAATACTTGCAGAAAACGGCATGATTATGATCTATTGGTATCAGAATACCTTCCTAGGATTTAGTTATTTCATAAGTGACAAGTTAATTGTGAAAATTCATGACGATACTGTATCCTGATCGAGGCCGAGGTAGGTCGCCGTCTTTTGATCTCTTAATTTTCTATTCGCTGTCAATATTTTCTCTTAAATTCTCCATCTCGCCGAAAATATATCATTAGAAAAGTTTCTAGTTTCAATACTTCATAGGTTCAGAACGATTGTACCTCATAGAAATCACTTGAAACAGTGATCTTCGGTCCTTTTGAAGTTCTCAATCAAAACTTTTGCACGTTGTCGTTGACAGTCGTCAGTCCTTGGAAAATTTCAAACGCAGGTACTTGCTACTGTTACGCTGGGAATGTAATTTTGAAGAAAATTGCTGAATTTTCTGTTTTTATCGTCATTTACTGATTTGTCTGTCTTTCATGTAATTTTAAGGACAGGAAATGGTCTAAGAAACTTCAAAAACAGAGCATAGCAACCGAACAACCCTTGTTAAAACCACGTATACCGGTACATCATCGAAATTGTCATAAAATTTTCATTATTTCTGATATCGTACTTATATCTAAGGGCTACTATTAATAACACTATTTTTTCTTTGCAAAATTATCATTCGAAAGCCGATCTTAGCAATGATTTTGATGGAAGTAGTTCCGGCTCTTCCGGTATTTTATCGTGTTCATTGGGGTATGAAGTGTATTTCGCCATTTTTCTGACGATCATATTAACCAATCAAAATGCATAGATTGGTGTAAACAAATTTATTTGGAAATTATATGTGTATCACCTCGTAACGTAAACGACTTTCAAGACCATGGAATGACGTCATACTGAATATATGACGTCATATATGTTCGTGACATTGATTTTGTTTGTATTTTGCGAAAAATATTATATTTTACATATCTAAAAATCGAAATGACAGATCTAAAAGGATACAGCCGGAATAAAATAAAATCTTAAATAAAATAATAATCCTGTACAAACGAAAAAAAAAAAAAAAATCCCAAAAAAACTAAATCAAACAACATCCACCCCCCCCCCCCCCCCAAAAAAAATCACACACGAAAGTCAACTGCAACAAACTTATAGATTAAATGAAGATGTCAAGTACACCCCATCTTCTCAGCAAAAAAAAAAAAAGGAAAAAAAGTGGAAAGGAGACAAAATAGAAAATCCGAATGGACGTTTATAACATGACAAACCCTTCTTTCACATGAAGAGCAATTTTGACTTTATTATAAATAATCATATGAAGAACACAACATAATTTATCTGATTTTGACACTGGAAAATTTATTCTAATATTGAGAAATTATGGTCATGTAAAATTTACACCGCCGCGTATGATTTGCCGTCGATGATATGTACTTAATTTTTTCAAATTGGGAAAAAATATCTGCCATGTCTCAATTTCGACTGAGAAATATCCAACATATTTTATAGAAAATATATTGTCAATAACGAAAATTATCCAAACGAATTATATATAAAAATTATATTTTTAACCTAAAGAGCGATTTTACGGTATCGGACATTCTGCGAGTACATATATACCGATAGTCTATTGTTCACGCCTTGTAAATAAATCCTTCACAGTAGCACATTCTGTATCTTCATATTTTTTCCTTTATTTTAATTTTTTTTTTCAATGATGTAAATCTAAATCATCAAAAGTGCAATCCAAGGAATGTGTACATGTATACATAAAAAATAAAGAACAACCGAAATATAGACGCATCTTAATTTGGGGAGATTTTTTGACATACAATGTATATTGATAATTTCAGTCGGTAAAAATCAATGCGTTTAGAAAGTAGGAAATATCCCTACTAATGTGGTTATTTTACAGGGACGTGTATAAAATTTTATCCCTGGTATTCTATTACAAACAGCGAAACGTACATACTGAAATGACGTAAGCGATAGGAATTATTGTGAACTAGAAGATATTGTAGGTGGCGCTATGATAAAATTATTAATCTTTGAATATTTAATCGATCCTTTTTCTGTGTAAAAACAACATGTGTAATTATATAAACATGCAGTTACGGTTGTTCATAATAAAGAGATAAAAACCAAGAAAAGCCTTATTATTGTGATTAAAGAATGACTTGCGAGTGGCACTGTAACCAGCGATCAATCCGATGCCCATGCGTATTTAATTTTTTTTATAAAGGCCATGTCACACCTTCACTTTTTTGGCCAACACAACGACCTTCAACACGCTGGCGAACGTTGAGGTTTTGTTCGAAATTTCATAATGAAGCAAAGTTCTCAAAGCGCGCGTAGCGACCTTGTAGAGCATCAAAAAGGTTGCGAGGTAATTCTTGATAATGACGAGCGGTACCTAGCGAGCCAAGGGATTTCTTAAATATATATAAAAAAAAAATTTCTATCAGAAAAGGAAGTGTTGACCACCAAAAGAGGGTATCGATGCCCACTCGTACCCCTCTAAATGCAGATAAATCAGATGAGACAAAAAAAAAAAAATGATTTTACACAGGAAAAGGGGGTGGGGACTAAAATACAGTGTAGGGTCTGCTGGGTTACCGGAAATACACATACCTTTTATGCCTTGGTGAAAAGTATCATTATCACATTAATATCATTTATTGTAAGATTTCAAAAAGTCAACAAAGGGATGCCCCAGTTACCCCTCATTATATAAATATTGAAATCTACCAAGTCACGGCTCCCAATGTTATTGTCATTTAAATTTTTTTGAACTTTGCTATTTAAATATTCAAGCCATGGATAATTCGTTACTGCACTGAAGAATCACGAATTTCACTTTTTATAGTTCGTTTCAAAGTTTATCGTTGCGGTTCGTTTACCCCGCTTCGATTGAATACTGAGCGATTCTACACATTATCAATTTTGCATACATTTGTACCCATAAGATTTTAATTTTATATTTCTCGATAACAGCAGGAAAACACTGATAATTTCTAATACATTAGCCCCCATCCGATTCGATAGCACTACATCTAAAATTCTCTAACAAGTTTACTGTTTCTATCCTGATTTTTGCCTACCAATCCTCTGGCATGCCCCCCCCCTCCCCTCTACACTAAAGTCGTCAAAATAAGGAATTACTTGGGCTCAAACACCACGACTCAACCTTTATTTTTATTTTTTTTTACCGGTCTGTTTCTGATATATATTAAAGTAATTGATAATTGAAAAAAAATCGCTGGCTCACTATGTACATTACATATCATGTGAGATAATTTTCCGCTGGGGAGTGGGGTTCCCCAAAGAACCTGCTACAGGACTTTGAGGTATTCCGGCCACGCCCCCTCTTAACTCAAATCCTGTAATCTACAAAATTGTCTCGACCAAAAGGAATGATATTCTGAATTTTTCCAAAATTTTGATGAATTTCAATATATTAAATGAATCCCCCAACCACAGCAAACTAACATACTTTTTTCATCTCATAGAATCACGAAACTTTATATAAATAAATGTAATTTCATTAGATTCTGACCGTTTTAACAAATACATGCATGCACAATAACGGAAATTTTTTCCCTCTCACTCATACGAAGTGTAACATTTTATGTATATGCATTCATCTTCAGGCGCTTAGCTAGAGTACTTTTCAAGTGTAAGCAGCCTAAAGTGGGTCTAGGTAGAAGCCCTTGTGGATATTCAAGGGGCAAAGTATCAGAATCTAATGAATTTTGCTCATTTACAGAGCAGTTTTCTACGTCAATGTTTCTTTCATTCTTTTTTTTTTTTTTTTGCAAAACGACGTGGAAGCAACTGCGTTCTAACGGTACGCCTGGTTATGCGCATGGTTTTCTCTCTCTTGTCCATTCTTGTAAACATGTGCAACTATTTGGTTTTTAGGGAGGGGGGTTTTTGTAAATCCAGCTCGGAATATTTTGCAAAAATATTCTTCAGCATGACTGGCAGAAAAATCTAGCATTTTCTGAGGAATGAAAGGAAAAACGTCTTTCTCCAGCACCTTAAGCATTAGACGTGAAAATAGACTATCTCAGACATTTCACAACTGCCAATGATTCAGTTTTGTCAGGATTCTCTGATACTTCATGTTTCAAATTCTTCAATATATATATACATCACTCTCCAAGTTCAGATTCTTTAATTCAACGAAAAGAAGGTCAAACGTGTAGTTCAAGGTCACATATTGAATCAAAATCTATCTTGAGTAATTTCTTGACACAATCTGACAATGCACGTACATGTATATACCATATCATCTATCTATCATTTGCCAGACCAGTGTTGTAGCAAATCCAAAGTATTAGGAAAGTAGGTCAATTGTATACATGAACATGTAGGTCAAGGCTACTAGATATTCTTACACAAATGTATACTGTGTAGCAGAGTAATGAACTTAAAGTATCAATGTTTTTATTCATGATTACCAATATGGGGTAAGACACTCTAAACAGTATTGATGAAAGGATGATCAACCAAGTTTGCTATGCTTAACAAGAGAAAATTCATTATTTCATATATGACAATGTTCTCACTAGATTTCTTCATCACAGTGTTCTAAGAATATTTGTGTTCTAGTCTCAAGAAGAATATAAGTATCAGTTATAAGATTTATTAAGTTTAAATGTAAATTTTATTCAAACTCTGAAAGAAGAATCATTATAACTGCAATATATATATAAATGTAATAGTACCGGTATCATCAATTTACAACATAATGTTTTTGTACTTGTGAAAGGACATTTTTCTTTCTCTATAATTTATCATAGTATTTCTTTTCGAAATTAATATTTTATACGAGTTTACATGTCTACTAAGTCTATATCAGGGAAGTATTTAACTTTATATACAATGTACATCCCTGTCTATACTGGTATGTACCTAGAATTTAAAGTCATAAATTGTTGCTATGAAAATAATGAAATAAATAAAAAAAATTCCCCATTCAACAGGTGCAGGTCTATTCTCAAGTAAAAAGTTTTCAATGCATTTATAACCTAGTACATACATGTACATGTACCGGTAAGCACATGAAAGTAAACACAAAACATGTTCAAAATTCAAATGTTCTAGACATCAAACAGTGATTTCTCTAGTGTCTATAGTAAAACTTAAGGACGAGGTAGATCATGTTCCAAGAAATGAGGAATGAGAAATGAGCCATCATGTATGTACAGAAGATGCTGTCAGTCTCACTCTGAAAGTAAAAGATGTAATGAATTAATATCTTCATTTTGATATTAAATAAGCTCTAAAATGAATGAATTTTGCATACATTTATCATTATGATGTACATGTATATAAAATTACATGACATGTAAAGTTTCTGTAATAGTACTAACATACAAATATAATTACAGGGCTTTCAATCGGTCATTCTCAAATTATGCAAAACAGTATAATTTTCCCTATTTATTGACCAATTTTACCTCATAGAAAATTCTTTAAAAAAAAAAAAAGAAAGCAAAAAATGCTAAATTTAAAATGAAAAGGCATCCAAATCTATCATATTCAATTTTGAAGAAAATATTGCCAATTTTCCCAATATGAAAGGTCTAATCCAATCCAAACCAGAAGTCTCTGACGAGACTGTAGCTCTCCTGGTTGTTTTTTAATTCACTTAATGACAAGTGAATTCTAATACAAATGTATCGCCACATCCATTTTCTTAGTCACTGGGGGCCAGGAACTCAAACAAAATATCAGGTGCACTACTTGAACACAGACTCATCGTATTGCAAAAAGAATCAAGTCTCCATCATTTATAGTGTCAGAGAAGTTGCGAATACAAGATTACATAGGATCATACAGGAGAAAATGACCACATCCATTTTCTAGGACCCTGGGGGTCAGGGGCTCAAACAAAATGTCAGGTGCACACTGCACAACTAGACCACTGACCAAGTCTCATGCAAAAAGAGTTACAAATTTCAGAGGAGTTGCAAGCACAAGAATTGTTTACGGACAGACGCCAGACAAGGCGGTACCGCATAAGCTCGACTATGACCAGTATCTCGAGCTAAAAATATGTTTCACGTGTAAGAGCCCTACTTTATGTCAAGGCTTAGGACTAAGAAAAATTAAACCCATGTTTTTTTGTGGAACATGAATACCCTTATTGTCAGATATAATGTAGAAAAGTATTTCATACTCCAAGGTCACGGACTCAAGGTAAAAATTCAGGTATTGATGTGAAGGCCTTACCACAAGGGATACACATGTAAAATATGATAGCCCTATCACTTGCAATTTATGTTATGACCAAGGGCAAGGTTAACATGGTTATAGTTATTCAAAAATTGATCAGTATCCAAGGTCAAGGTCACAAGGTCAAAATTTTGGTATTAATAGGAAGACCTTATCAAAAGGAATACAAAGCCTTATCACTTAAAAGCATAATATTACTTTAGAAAAATAATAGTGAAGTAGGTCAATCTCCAAGTTCAAGGTCACAAAGACAACAATTTGGCATCATTGGAAATTGTCACGAGGAAAGCACAGGTCTATATTTCACTCAACATTCAAAAGTTATGGCCATGGTGTAAGATTTTAAAAAGTAGGTCATTTTTCCAAGGTCAAGGTCACCAGGACACAAATTTTGGTATGCATGAGAAGGTCTTGTTTCAAACAATACATGTACACATGAAATATGAAAGCATGTAACTTACCATTAAAAAGTATTATCCATTTAAGGTGAATCACAAGGGATACACATGTAAAATATGAAATAAATACAATGTCATTTGTACTTGTATTATCAGATTTACAAATTTATCATAACATGTATATTAGTATACATGTATATGTACAACTTACCTTTCAGTGCTATATCAGCATGTTTACTGCAAGAGGCTGTAATACAGTTCCATCTGTCGATCTCACAATTCTTCTATTGATGATGAATTCCTCTACATTATAACACAAATTCTCATTTCATACTGGATCACAGTTTCACAAGGAATATGTGGTCGATGTACACATTGAATATGTTTTTCATGTACATGTAGAAATATGCACTTGAACAATTTTCTTCATTCTCCTTTCACAAGTGAATTATTTTCACACCATGGTGGCCAACATCATATATGGTAGTACAATTGCAATATCATATTCCACAGTATTTCTTCAACTTTACAAGTCAGTACTAGTAGCACTATAAGCATTCCACTATTCTGATGCACTTTCTTTCATTGGATCTGATGCACACATGCGCATGAAGACTTTCTCAGAGTATATTCCTTCTTCTGTCTGGCAGTTAAGGTTATGTTACTGTAAAGAATAAATAAAATATTCAATTGATTTGAAATTCATCCCCTTTAAATAATTTTAAACCCATTCAAATACTTTTTCACCAACACTACAACACTAGCTAGGCTACAGAACTGATATTTGATACTGATTATAACTAACACTGACATCAAATTTATTCAAATTCATGGTGTGCACTTAAATTTAGAAGTTCATGAAGATGTAATGAACGACAGAAATGGCTTTAAAGAACAAATATTTGTGAGATATTCGATTACAGCGATAATTAATCATGAAACTCATTCACTCGAAAACATGGAGCACTCCCTGGTCGAGTATTTCTGATAAGAAGAAGGATTTAAAATCCCATCATATGTGTTCCACGTGATACATAAATCAATTTAAAAACATACTTTAAGATAAGCCATGTGTCTGTACTCTTGAACAGTTGGTTTACTTGCATGAAAGAAGCATTTCTACGTGTTCAAATTTCGAACGGAAGTCCACGAGAGAATGTTTTAGACGAGACTACTATAAAATTAGAATAGGAACGGACTTTCTTTTCCGTCGTGTGTAAGGTAAAATCTTGACTCGAGATTCTTCCGATTTTATGCATATAATTTGCATAATAAGGTTCGGAGCCGTGCAAGTGCATGCATGTTTATATTATATCGTGATATTGATAGTGCTCATATGAACACATTTAACTATCGTTTTCTAGTAGTATAGTCCCCACTCTGTCCGTACTTCCGGTGACGTTATTTTCCCGCGTTTCCGGTTTCCCTCTCTCCCTGTACTTCCGGTGACGTCATTTTCCCGCGCTTCCGGTATTTTCCCGCGCTTCGTCATTTTTCCCGGGCTTGTGATATTTTCCCGCGCTTCCGGTGTTCAAAAATGTTCCCGCGCTTCCGGTATTAAAGAAATTTGCCATCCTTTCGTCAACAATGAACGTTTGCCCCCCTTCCAATAGGATAAGCTATTTTTCCCGCCCTTCCGGTCTTTACATCTACATCAGCTTCTGTTACATCATTTTTCTGGGGCTACCGGTTTTACATCCACGTCAGTACTTCCGGTGCTTATTCAACAGATATACTTTTTATACTTCCAGTCTCAAAGAAAAAGTCCCAAATATTACTTTTAAAATGGAACTAAATCTTTAATTTATTATCTTTCACATATCCTGTGATGTGTTTTTATTTTTTTTTTAATTTGAAAATCAAAGTCAACGTTTGGGGGATAATTTCGTGGAGCATGTTTGGATTTTTGTGTGTATATTTCATTGCCAGTTTTGAACAAAAGAAATTTCCCGCGCTTCCTGTATTATAAATAAAAAGAAAACACTGAACTTTTGCGCGCCTTTCAATATGAAAGAATTTCCCACCCCTTCCGGTGTAAAAGAATTGTAACATAACTTCCGAGGAGTGACGTGTCGTATATAAGACATAATAATGTCTTACGTTTCCCTCATTCTATCAGCTAGAGCGCGATAATTGGACACTATGGATGGCAACTATAAAGAGATCATTAAGCGACATTATGATACCCTGGCAAGCAAAATGAACGTGGACAAAGTTGTAATGCATTTACACAATCTGAATTATCTGACAGATGACATGAAGGGACGTTTAGATGCAGAAAGGAGTCGTATCACAAGAAGCAGAAAATTGTTGGAAATGATCACTTCTAAGGGACGAATCTCTTTCACTTCATTCCGTATAGCGCTGATTAAGGCAGGCGACCTTCTCTTAGCAAAGGAACTGCTCGAAGATTCGAAACAGCTTTCTGGTAAACAGGATCAATTGGAAAGAAGCAAGCCACTCGTAATTGATCTGGATAAAAGCGAGGAAAAATCTGAATTTGGATCGGACAACACTTCTGAAAATGGGAGTTCACAGAGAAGCATGATAAACATTGGAAACAATTGCTTTGTAGTGGCTAAAACATACAAAGGAGAACTCAACGTCCATATCCGACAATTTGAGGAAACAAAAGCTGGGAGACTTTTTCCTACCAAAAAGGGAGTTGTATTTCCTTTACCTAGATGGGCGCTCTTCATGAATTTGGAACCTGATATTTCAGATTGTTTGAAATCATATTCAGAGCTTGAATCGGAGCAATGCTGGCATCTTGGAGGTGGAGTCTATGCGAAAATTAATTCAGAATACCCTACTGTTAACATAAGACATTACTGGAAGCCTGACGATGCCGAGCAGCCTGTGCCTACTAAAAGAGGGGTTATGTTAAACAAATTCCGTTTGGACAATTTACGGGATGCCATGGAAAAATTGAAAGAATTCGTACCAGAGATAGAAGACGCCGTACCTTGCATGTATGGTGACGACCATATGAATCAAGAAGGCATGCTAAGGTGTCCAGAGTGTTCTCCTTTTGATTATGAAAAATACTGTTAAATGTGTGTATATTTGTTAACTTCACTGAGTGGATCCAAACATAGATAGGCAGGGAATATAATATACCCTAAGGTAAAAGTGTTTATATTTCGTAGTTCAATTGCATTTTTACATGTGACTATACTTGTATGTGAAGACTCATCAACTGTTTTCTTTTTTCAAGTTTCTTTTATTATTTATCCAAAATGAAAGATAAAGAAAAGAAATATTTGTAATAAACAAAACTACATGTATAACTGCAGGTCTTCGTTATGTAAATAAAAATATTCTTAAACTTGTGTGTTTTACTTAATAAAATAACATAAAAAGTACACGTAATTGAGACAATTGAAACAAGACAATGTGAAAGAAAACCCGAAGGATACTATTAAATGGGTTCCGAAAGAGTAAGCGTTTCACAAATCATGTCCATTAAAAATCTATAAAGCACAAGTACACAGACGAAAGGAATCATTTGCTTATTAGACATGGCCGATTATACTGAATATTTAAGAAACATCTATACAACTCCTGGACATCCAGGTGCTTTCGCAGGCCCGGAAAAACTGTATAAGGTTGTTAAAGAAGAAGGGAAGTACAAAATAGGTCGAGCTAAAATAAGAAGATTTCTAAACAATACGGACATATATAGTCTCAGTAAACCTATCAGAAGAACCTTTGACCGTACAAGTGTTGTAGTTGACACTATTGATTCAATGTGGGACGGTGATCTAGCAGACATGACTAAAATTTCAAAGTACAACAATGGATATAAGTTTTTATTAGTTTTAATCGACATTTTCAGCAGATTTCTTATGATGGTACCGTTGAAAAATAAAAGTCATTCCAGTATGATTAGTGCATTTCAGAAAGTGTTTGATAAAGGACGTAAACCTAAAACATTGCGAACAGATAAAGGCAGCGAGTTTAAAAACAGATGGGTGAAATCATATTTACACAGTGAGAGCATCAATACAATTTACACACAAAATGAAACAAAGGCGAACTATGCAGAAAGAGTGATACGGACAATGAAAAACATAATGTACCGTTATTTTATGAAATTTCAAACTTACAAGTATATCGATGTTCTTGATAAACTGGTTGACACATACAACACCAGGCCTCATAGATCTCTAGGAGGAATGTTACCAAAAAATGTGAACCCATCTAATGCCGATGAGGTCAGACTGAAAATGTATCTTTCAAGACAACCTCATTGCCGAAATAAAAGAAATAAGAAAAATGTGAAAAGGGAAGTTCATTACAAACTAAAACTTGGTGATACTGTACGTATTTCACAACTGAAAAAACCTTTTCAAAAAGATTACGATCAGAAATGGACGGAAGAGTACTTTAAAATTTATATACGTTACAAAAGGAATGGAATTCCTGTCTATCGAGTTAAAGATCTATTAGGGGAAAAACTCCAAGGTTCATTTTACGAACCTGAACTTCAAAGAGTTGTAAAATCCAATGAATCTACATACAGAGTTGAAAAAATTTTACGAAAAAGAGGGCGTGGTCAAAACAAAGAAGTTCTTGTGAAGTGGTCAGGCTGGCCGAATAAATTCAATACTTGGATCTTAGAGTCAATATTGAAAGAAAGTTCATCCTAAAGAAAAGTTTATCAGACAAAAAGAAAAAAAATGAGTATAAGAATGATATTAGCATCTACGGATAGTAAAGCTTTTTTCCATAACAAAGCGAATGAGTTTACAGTGCAACTTAATCGCCAAGTACAATTTGACGGCTATTGGGTCGTTGCAATAACAGAATTTAATATCCGAAATAGTGTGAAATCCGTCTTTGAAGACACAGAAATATATGTATGTTGTGATATATGTCAAGAAACATTTGTCGGAGGTGACGAAATAGCACTATTGAGACGTATAATACTGGATGGTAAACAAAACACTAATATTTCTTTTTTATCACCGTACTATATTCCGGTGAAAATAAGCCAATTGCAACAAATCAAAGTATATATAAAGGACCGTCAAGGAGAACTCATTGCATTCAATAACGAGGAAATCAGTTTAACACTTCACTTTAAAAAGTTTCCGTACATTTTATAATGAACAGTAAAACATATGTGAGTGATCCAAAAATCTGGGAAACGTTTTATCAAAACATGGCTAGTAAACAATTTAATCCATATAAATATCGACCAAAGCAGAAGGGAAGAGGGTGGAGTTACAAAAAATCTTATCGCATACCTATGAGACCACACAGTGAATTTGATATTCAACCGAAAGTGCCATTGGTTTCTCCAATTGCTGCAACGGAAGAGAGAATAAAGGAAGAATATAAAAAAGACATAAAAGAAGGATTACCTCATGTGACAGTTTCAAAGGGTATAAAAAGAAAATCTGACCAAAAGCAGGGCATTTCTAAAAGAAATCGCAGAGAGTCAACATTTCATAAAAACAAGTCAACAAAATCAAAAAAAATTGTGTCATCAAAGGAGACTGGAAAAAAGACAGGGAGAAAACCATTGAAATTAAACACATCTAAGTATAAAAAACTGAACATTGATCATCTCAAGAGTATTTTCAAGTAATAAAAAAAATGTCTTTCCTAAGTAGTGACAGTACCGAAATAGATCAACCTATGGAACTTTCTATCTTTGCGGAACCTTCCAACCAAGTAGCTGTTGAGAAAATATACTTTACGGAAGCTAGACCTATATCTAGTATAGAATCGGAAAATACTCCAATTGAAATTGTAGTGTCTGGATCGGGGGCTGAATACGTAGATTTGAGAAGGAGTCGACTTTATGTCAAAGCTAAAATTATTAAAAGTGATGGCACTGCCCTAGCCGACGATGAAAATGCTGGGATTATCAATTTACCTCTTCAGAGCATGTTCTCTCAGATGGACGTTTATTTAAACAATAAATTGGTCTCCTTTAATACAAACAATTATCCATGGAAAGCCTATATGAAAACTGTACTCTTCAGTGGGAGAGATGAACTTCTATCACAGAAACAAGCAGAACTTTTTTTCAAAGACGAAGGCATCTTGTCAGATTCTAAGTCTATTAGCGGAGGAAACTCAGGTTTAGTTATGCGATATGCTTTCACCAAGAAAAGTCGAACATTTGAATTGGAAGGAAATATTATGGAAGACGTCTTTGATCTGGATAAATATCTTATAAACGGAGTCGATATTTACATCAAAATGTTTCGTTCGTCGGCCCCATTCATTTTTATGTCTTCCGAAAGTAGTCCTTCGTACAAATTAAAAATACTAGATGTCGTTTATAGAGTCGCCAAGGTACGTGTTGATCCCGGGGTATTGATGCAGCATAGCAAGCAGCTCGAGAAAACACCTGTTAAATATCCGCTTGTCCGAAATGAGGTCAAAATGAATACAATACCAACAGGATCCAAGGAATTCTACTGGGACAATATGTTTCCTCAGGCTATTCCTGATAGATTGGTCGTAGGGATGGTAACACAAAAAGGAGTAAATGGAGATTACACAAGTAATCCCTTTAACTTCGAACATTTCAATACAACAGGTATATCTCTTTCCATAAATGGCGAGAGTTTGCCTGGCAGACCTCTGCAAATGGACTTTGGAGATAACAGAAATTATGTTTCTGCTTTTGTGAGACTTTTCGAAGCCTGTGGAAAATGGAACAAAGACACTGGACTTTATATAAGTCGAGAAAACTTTGGAAACGGTTACACATTTTTTGCATTTAATATAACACCGTGTTTCTTTGAAGCTGATTATATTAATCTAGTTCGACGTGGAAACACCAGACTTGAATTGAGATTCAATTCGGCAACAACTGAGGCAGTAAATGTAGTCGTATTAGCCACATTTTCATCTCTGTTGGAAATTAATAAATCTCGTGACATTAATTACGTGCAACCATGAACTCTGATGAAATACGAATTTTTATCGAGAATAAGTCTTGTTTAAAAGGTTATACACGAGAGGTGTATGCCATTGACACTTTGCCTAAATATGTAACTTTATATCCTAGTATTTTCATTGTAAATACCGATCCCATTGCACTCCCTGGTGAGCATTGGGTGCTCATTATAATGCATACACCGATGAATGTTGTTTACTTTGACAGTTTTGGGCAATCTCCTGAATTTTACGGTTTAGATAAATTCTTACACCGTAATAGCCAAAATTCTCGATATATAGCAAAGCAACTTCAGTCCAAAACCTCAGAATATTGTGGGTTTTATGTATTATTTTTCATGTTGATGATAATTTGCAAGGGACTTTCTTTAAAAGATGTTTACTCCTTTTTTACAAATGATGTTGTATATAACGATAATTTTGTCTATAGTTTTATGTCTTTATTACTGAAATAAAATACTAATGTCATGTGATATTTTTTTCTAGTTTTTAATGTAAAGATTCTTGTAAAGCTAGTATTTTAACAGTTGAATCTCAAAGATACAACATGCATAATTCTCTGCGGGACGAGGAAGCCTTGCTTCCTTTTTCTTCTCCGACCAGTATTCTTATTTCCGGTGCAACACAAAGTGGAAAAACGTACTTTACTAAACGACTTCTTACCAGTGCGGACACTATGTTTACCATACCACCGACGAAAATAGTGTATGCCTATACTGAACATCAATCAATCTTTGATGACATGTCGAATATAATTCCAAATTTGATTTTACATCAAGGATTGCCTAGTAAAGACGATATTGAAAAATACTCTGAGGAAGCCGACCATACTGTCCTTGTATTAGACGATATGATGATACAAATTGGAAAGTCGGAAGACTGTGTACATCTGTTTACTGTGACGTCACACCACAGAAACGTGTCTGTCATTTTTCTGACTCAAAACATGTATCCACCAGGAAAGTATTCCAGGACTATTTCATTAAATTGTCTTAACATAATTCTTTTTCGAAATTTTCGTGACACTAGACAAGTGATAACATTTGGCTCTCAAATTTTACCAGGTCAAATTCCCTACTTCAGATCCGCTTACGAAATAGCGACCTGTGTTAACTACGGTTACCTACATGTTTGCCTTGAACCTAATCAAAATCGTGAATATCAGCTGAGAACTAATATTTTTCCCGGTGAGACAATGACTATATTTCAACCATTGTGACAACAACAACAACAACAACATCAAAAATAATGTTTTTTGTGGTGAATCTCCTCTATAAGTAACTGTTACTTATAAAATACTTCATTAATATCGCAATGAGTCTTCGAATGAAGAGGCAAGCTTTGTTTCTCCTGTTTCTTGGTGAGGCGAATAAAAAACAACTGAAACTAATATTAGGCTCATTAACACAAGATCAGCTGGATGTTATCGGAGAAATCGCATTAAACATTTTCACTGGAGCATTACCTATACCAAAGCGTTATATAGAAGAATTAAAACCTTTCAAAAAATACATTCGATTTCTTTCCTCCAGAGAGGTCAGTTCAAAGAAAAAAAAGGAAGTTTTGTCAAAACGTTTAAATCTTGTTTCTTTGTTACTGAAGCCTGTAAGAAAATATCTGAAGAAAAAATAAGAATTATGGCCAAAGAACTTATTCTAATACCGAAAATTAAATACGATCGTCTACTTAAGAGACTGGAGAATGACATGAAGCCAAAACATTCAGGAAGTGAAAAGGCAAATGAACTTACGGACTTGTCGGTAGAAGGGGACAGTGAACCATTCCAACAAGACCAGGAGTCTACGACCCAAAGAAACAGAAAGACGATGCAGACAGGAAAGGGATTAATTGTGAAAACTGATGACATTGATAAACCTCCCGGAAGATCTACGTCACAACGAAAAAAAATCAAATGGATGGTTTATTAAAGTTTTTAATGACATATAAGAATAACGATATGTATAGTGTGTTTCTTTTTTAATTATATTTATTCTTTAAACTGACAACACAAAAAATAAATCATATAAAAAATATCAGAACTTCGTTTTTGTTGTTAATGGGATCTTTTTTTTAAATTTAATATCCGAATGGCAACGTATCCAAATTTTCCAGGATTCGCCTTTTTGTATACACCAATTTGTACTTTTTGTGTTCAACACGGTTGTACAGCTTCCGTTTTTTAGCATGTCGAGAAATTTTACATGGATTTGTCACAATTATTTCTTTTAAACCAGTACCTAATATCATAGATCGCACACTTTTCATGTTGATTAGATTCGCATTTTTCCAATTTAATGTAAAACCGCGCACTTTACATTCTTCTTTTCCCAGGTTTGTTCTGTAAGCATAGTTTTTAGGTCCTCCAGAGCAGAATAGAACAATATGATCTTGCGAGTCTACTTCATTTGTGAGCTCCCCTAAGAAGTTACCTATAGGTAATTTCTCTAAGGTACTACTACCATCACATCGAAAAATTACACTGTCCGTATCATAATATAGAACATCCCTATCTAACACATCCAGAATTTCATATAGACGTAATCTTGCCCACATTGTTGTAAAAGATGCCAAAAAAATGTTTGTTTTAATGTCGTTTGGTAAAAACAGAGGATCATCATAATATTCAAGTTGAAGTATGTCTTTTGCTACAATGTGAAAATCATATATCTCTTTTCGTGGATCCGTCAATGTTTTGAATAGATTTTCAGCTTCAGATTCATGAATAAATTTTGACTGTTTGAGCCGAATTCTCTGGCCAAATTTACCCCAAAAGCTATTCAAACAAATTTTCCCCAGGTTTCGAAGACCTTTGTTTGCTTTAATTTTGTGATATTCTAGATCAATTCCCTCTTTAAGTCTATACTGTCTTATGTATTCCAATTTTTCTTCTTCTGATTCACATTCGGCAGGAAATCCTGATGCTTCTTGTTTAATCTTTAAAAACATATTGACATACTCTGTGAACAAACCTCCTTTTTTTGCGATAGGATCATATAACGTAGAGTCATCAAAATGATAGACCTCGTAAATTTTCATAATAGTGTATCCTTTTTTAATAGCCAAGTCGATTTCAGGAGTGCACCAGGTACCAATCAGACTTCTCTCTTCGTCATCACATCCACATTCTGTTTGACTTTCTTTATCGGCACAGGTTCTACATAAAGGGAATTTTAGTTTACCGTTAGAAGTATACGGCAGTACAGGATGGTATAATTTTCTTGGTGGTAACACTTTAATTTTCGCGATGCCAAAATAACTTGAGATATCAGAGAAACCATCCGTGATAATTTTTGGGTGATGGAGAGGGTACCTGTAATACAATACAATACAAGTATTTGTAGCGCTCTATACTAAATAATGCTCTAATGCGTTTCATATCTTATGATTTCAAAATACTCGTATAAGAACTAAAAAAAAAAATACGTTTTTAAAAGATTAACACTTAATCCATAAAAAGTGTGAAATTTTTTTCTATCGCTTTGTCAAACCTACACTCACCTGCAGTATTTATTTGTCCATGGATATAAACTTGTAAAATCGTAGTACTGAATAGTTTCCGCATTGGTTGTTTGGAAATGGAGCTTCACAGCATTTGTACGTCCACCAAAAAAACTCTCTCTAGGATTTAATCGATCTTGGATATCTAATTGGTTGACAAATTCTCGCATAATTTCATTAGTTTTTTTCTCTTTTAAGAAATCATGCTCCCATTTTCTAACTATTTTGTAACCTAACGAGCGTAATGTGGCTTCTCTTTTCATTGTAACTGTAAACAATTCTTCCAGTGATTGTTTTGTTGCAGGGTATGTAAGGAAGGATCGGTCATTGGGAAAACATACTGGACATCCATGAACAGCACAACCTATTAAAAAAGTATATGAGAAAAAATGTTAAATAAATAAGATTAGGACATTTTGTCTTGATCTTTGAAAATTTGTTCATGCCATCCAAAGATTTATTATTATTAATTTATAATACTACATTAGATTATTCAAAAATCAGTCAAGGGAATTATTGATATTACATACCATAATATTCATAAATAGTATTATTCGTCCTATCATAACCATCACATCTGTAGTTGGTTCCTGGGACTTTGAATTCACCTTGGTTCAGAGCATGTTGAATTTGTATAGGAGATCCTTTGTGCTTTGCTTTTTCCATTAACCACTCTAACCACTGGATTGAACTTTTGCTAAAGTTGGTGTTGGTGTGATACCCGTTCGAAGGTACGACAGCAATTGGACTTTTCCCAAATCTTATTCCTCCAAGTTTTAAGTGTTCATCATTGCTTAGTTCTTCTGCAGGTATCAATGAACCATCAACGAGAATGTTTTCTTTCTGGTTTATGTGCGTGACAGGGTACCATAATGACTTATTGTTACGAAGATTTATTATTTCTCTTTCATGCTCTTCTTTAAGAATAGAGTTTTGAATATCCCCATACATACACTTGCAATTGTAACATAATCAAAGGGATCGATTCCATGAGTGACTTCTAACATCAGTTTTCGAAATTTTAGACAAGCACGTCTTAAAATGTCAACATCAGAACGACAGTATTTCAACATTTCGGTCTGAAAGTGAAATGTTTCACTTTCTTTTTCTCTGTACCATAGTAAAAAGTCCTTTCGTCTTGCTGACGACATCGTTTCATATCCGTAATCCTCGGGAGGAGGAAATCTTCCAGAGTAATTTTGATTACCTTTAGTGTTGAACTTGTGAGGGAAAAAACCTTTACAAAGTTCTTCTAATTCGAACAATTGGGGAAGTTTAGAAAGTTGTCCTGGTAGAAAGTTGAGCGAGTCAAGAAACCTTAAGTTTAGTTTATTCCCTATATACATGTACATTATTTTCGATCCGCTGTATATTATTTTGTCAGGTTTCATCGCATGCCTGTCTATCAAATTTTCTAAAACAGGATACAAATCAAAACTTTTAGCGTTGTGTGCTAGTAATGTATAATTTGTGAAATGTTCCTGGGTAATGTAGTCGCAAAACTGGGTCATTGTTTCATCGCCTTTGAAGATGGTCTCTCTGTGACCACAAGTATCGGTACAAGGCCAACGTTCAAATTCACCAGACTTGTCTCTTTTCCCACACGTTTGACATCTTCTGCCACAATTTATACACTTTGACTCAGGTGTGACGTCATCATCTTGACATAAATCACATGATGTTTGTAAAACAGCAAAATTTACCAAGTGTTGATAAAGTCCACAAGTGTTCTCTCCGCATTTTGTACATCGCTTACAAGATTCACATTTTGATGAAGTACCTACACATTTCCGACACCTGGTTCTAGCCGGAGTGTAACCTTGAGAACATGACATAACTTCATCTTGTCGCGTTTCAAAATCATAAAACAAGAATTTTTTGAGAGGTTTTTTTTCTAGGTCAGGCATCGTCTGACTCCTCTGATAGCAAAGATGCTCGCCTACATGGTATCTTTGACATGAGGGGCATTTCCATTCCCCGCAAATGTGTACCTCTGGACTTCTTTCTTCATATTTATTAGTTTTTTGCAAATTTTACATTGGTAATAAAGTTCGCACTGAGAAGGTAAAGTTTTTTTCCCTCGCGTTTTTTTGTCCTTGTGTCGATTAAAACAGGCAACAGATCGACATAATCTATGGCAAGAAAAACAACTCATTTGAAAATCGCTCACTCGACAGTTTTGATTTAAACAAACGGTACACGATGATTCACAGGTGTGTGATCGCTTTTTATTGAACGGTTGTTTACAATTGTTACAGAAATATTTCCCCTTAAAAAATCCTTGAATGTTTGCAATTCCATGCCAATGCTGTTCTGTTTCAGATTCAACGTGATATAGGTATAAATTCGGTCTGACGTCGTTGTCCAAAACACGTACAAATTTATCCCCAACTCTTGACGAGATTACATAAATGTTTACATTTAGCAGTTCTTCGAAATGTGGTATGTCGTTAAGACCTAAATACCTTGTTGTCGGTAGAATTGTAAGCTGACATAAACGAAATGCCAGATCAGTACGCAGTTTCTTTCTCTTCTTGTCTAAAAGGTCTCTATAATACTGCCTTTGTACTGTTTTGTGTTTCAAGATAGACTCCAACTTAGAGCCCTTGTCATTGATAGTAATATTGTTCCAAGTATCCTCATCCACATGTTTGCAGATTTTTAAGAAGCATAAACCGACTGACAGCGCCAAACATAGGTTATTGTCGTTTTCTATGTAAAATACTGAGGTTTTTTTCTTTAAGGAATTCTCAGATCCATACAACCGAGTAACCGGTTTCTTTGCACCCCCTTTAGGCAAATTTATTGATCCAACAGTAACTGTCATATTTTCATCAAGCTCTAGTTCTTCGTCTGAGTTCAGAACCTTAGATATTTGATCCATAACCTCATCGGCATCAATATTTTCCCAAGGTTGTAAAGGAACAACTATAGGGTCTGACAAACTTGGATGCTCTATTACTACACGTCCAAGATCGGCGTTGTGTCCTCGTGCCTGTGATAAAACATCATCAAACATGTCATGAAGTTCTCCAGTCAAGTCTCTTAGTTTTTCTCCTTGCCATTGTTCATTAAACTTAACTTTGAATGAAGTGTCAGTCGCCAATGTCTTTTTAAACGTTCTTTGTTTAGTATTTTCAACTATGTAAGGCTTTTGCGAGTTATTATCATCATTTGTTTTAGAAGCAGTAACGTCGGCACCACCCGTTTGTTTGCTTGTAGAAGCAGTAGCTTCTGCACCACCCATTTGTTTGCTTGTATATCCTGTTTCCAAAAACCTGCCCCTTTTGTTTGGTGAAATATCATCTTGAACCTCTGATGCTTCATTAAACGCGTCAATATCGGAAGCCATGTTTGATACATCTCTGTCCAACAAATATAGAAGTCTAGCTTGAACCTGTGGATCATCTCTTAAACCGTACTGAGATGCAAAATTTTCCAGTTGAACAGAATCGTCATAAGAATTAACCAACGCCGTAAATACTTGACAGTAATCATCCATTTTTTTTTTCTGAAAAAAAAAAACAAGAAAATGTGTATAATGTTATTGCTGTATACCGAAGTTGATTTTATTAAATTTTTTTCAATCGCAAACAGTTTGCACGGTATGACTTCTCATAAATAATGAAGTTTTTCTTTTTTTTTGTTTTGAAATTATGTAAAATACATTGGCAAAACTCCGTTGATAAATGAATAGCGTCAATCCCTTACATTGTGTAAACTGTATCGTAATCATCAATTGCATAAAGTTTCATTGAAAAGGATACACGAAAACAAAAAACCGAGAAAAAGATATTTTTGATCATCATCATCATCATCATCATCATCAAAAGAAAACTTTAGGAAAATTGACAGCAACATATGTGAAGGATTCAGATATTGTTCTAGACAGCTTTCAGTTAAGCTTCTCAATCAAGGATATGTTCCAGACCAACTAACACCGTCATGTTCTATGGTCGATACGGGAACTTATTATACACAATAATGTTCCCTTGTCTAGAGTCTTGAATAGGACCTTTTGTGTCATGACATACTTATTTCTATCTATATCTTCTTCATTTCTAGAAGTTATCAACTGTGACATTTCTGCCAAATTAGTGACAGGAGATACGGACTCTCCTCAACTCCTGATCTCACTCCCTTGTAGTGAATTCACGTCATTCAATATGGTAGAAGTTTTCTGTTGCATTTATCTGTGTTCTTATTCTATCCTGGGTTTGTATGCTCTCAGTTGTATAATTTACAGATGAAGAATTTTCAACTTCTTAACAAAAGATATGATTTTGTTATATTTGTCATTCTTTTCATACATACAGAATGCAAAAACAAAAGAAAAGCAGTATGTGTAAGAAACCAATTTTATGTATTGAAAAAAACGAACATTCCAAGCATACAACCATTTAAAAAAAAAATTTAAGTATGATGACAAACCAAATGAAGAAAAGGTACAATAAGTATTCATTATTGATATGTTGTTCAGAGATTATTTCCATAGGTGAGTCAAAAACTTAAAATAAATTTATACTTCAAAAGGCATTGAAATTCTTGATACATGAGGGAGGAATTGCTTCTTAATACACTGTCACTAGTTAAATATTTTTCACTATGTTTGTCAACATAACTTTTAAAAATAAATATGTTACCTTTTTGAATATCAATGTTCATTTTAAAAAAGCAAAAATGAAATAATCACAGGACACCTTTTTTTTTAAATAATGACTACAGCTGTCCGTGAATAGGACAAAATACCTCCTACAGAAGCAATGTTGAAAGATATTTTCAATGGCAGTATTGCAAAAGGAGGAATTTTTTAAACATGACCTTGGGTAAAGATCATGGCACACTCTGTTTCTCCGAAACATTTTCTGTGAAAACATTATGCAAATCAATACTTGCATACATGAAGTACAAAGTTATAGCCTGGACAAGGTTGCCAGACAGACAGACAAGCAAGATGATTCCTATATGGTTGCAAGTTGTCGGTAAAAAATACATCAAATAACATTTACGTTAAAAAAATCAGTAAAAATCACAAAAAAAAAACAACAAATGTCTATATATACAGATAAGTATCATGATTTTGACATTAAGATTGATCAAAAACAAAAAAAAACTTGAAAAAAGATTAGATTATCAATAACTGAAGGAGAGCATGTTCCAAGGTGTTACCTGTTGTCACTTTGTTTTCTAAGACAAAAATCGTATCTTTTTGATTCAAACATTCATAACAAAATTAAAAAAAAACAGTTTAAAAAGATACAATATTATTAATACACGTAATTTGAATTATAATAATTGTAAATCACAACTTCAAATTTTCAACAACTAGAATGAAAGAAAAAAGGTAAGCTTACACATCTTCATATACGTTCAGTACATAAAAAATAAATTCAAAATCTTCAAAAAAAAGATAGGAATGTAAATCACAACTTCTCAATCTTGGAAGTCAACATTTGTGTTAGCATTATGCAACAATCAATCACTCCAATACTAGGAGAAAAATGTAATGTAATCTTTTCAAAAAATAAAATACAAGTAAACTAAAATGTGTGTAAGAATCATACAACAATCAATCACTGCAAACATGACAGAAGACTGAGTAGAAGAAAATGTCCTGATAATGTAAATTTTCAAACACACAAGTATAAAATGACTAGTGTATTTTCAACAATTACTGAAAATGATATACAATTTACAACAAGGAGAAAAATGTAATGCAATCTTTCAAAAACTAAAATACAAGTACCCTGTTAAAACAACATAAATGACTAGTCAACATTCTGTGTAAGAATCATACAGCAATCAATTGCTGCAGAAGACTGAGTACAAGAAAATGTGCCGATAATGCATATTTTTCAAAAAAAAAAAAACCAAAAAAAACAAAAAAACAAAAAAAACAAAAACAAGTATAAAAATGACTAGTTTTTTTCAACAAATACTGAAAAAAAATGATTATCAAATTTACAACTCCAAAGCCCTTCTTGTTTTCGATCTTGTGTGGTGTGCCACTGGAGAAGACGGTGTTGGGTCAGGCGAACTGAGTATGGGGCAGGATGAAGAAATGGACATGGGAGGGGGTGAGGTAGGTGGTGTGAGAAAATCTCAAAGGTATCTCTGCTGTATTAGTCTGTGCACGTGGTCTGAGACGATGATGATATATCATAATGGCAATGATGACAATTAACACTAACACAAATACGCTCAAGCCTGCAAAGAAATAAGATACTACCTTAAAAATTTATTCAAAAGTAACAAAATTTACACAGGATTTTCATAATGCTCGTCTGAAGAAAAGGAGTCATTTACATAAAAATCATCAAGATGTTGTACCGTATTCATAGCCATTAACTCCTCCCGTGATGGTAATTGAGTAGTTCTTCTATATACAGGGTTATTATCGTGTAAATATTTATCGGCTGCTCTATTCCTTTTTTTGTTTTTATGATCTAATATGTATTTTTGACATATACAATGTTCATATTGACATATAGCATTTCTTTTAAACCATATTTTCAATACAAGTAGAGCTAAACATACTAAAAGAACAATTATTGTGAAAGTTAGATTCAATTTACCTAATGTAAGCCCTAGGTCGGATGACAGAACAGCTGATGAAACTTTGTTTGTATCCCTTACGGTTGTTGAAGTCGTACCGTTTGGTACAACAGAAGTTGGAACTGTGATTTTACTGCCAGTTGTAGGATTCGGGGCTGTGTTCAAATCCCTCGTTTTTGGTATAACAGAAGTTGGAGCTGTGATTTTACTGCCAGTTGTAGGATTTGGGGCTGTGTTCAAATCCCTCGTTTTTGGTATAACAGAAGTTGGAGCTGTGATTTTACTGCCAGTTGTAGGATTTGGGGCTGTGTTCAAATCCCTCGTTGTTGGTATAACAGAAGTTGGAGCTGTGATTTTACTACCTGTTGTAGTTGTAGGGTTCAGGGCTGTGTTCAAAGTCCTCGTTGTTGTCCTAGGTTTAATCGTTTCTGAAAAAAAGAAGATTAATTAGTTTATTATTGGATTGATCTATGTATAAGTTTTTTTTTTTTTTTCATTTTTCACATTTTGTTGGTAAAATGAATTGTTCCTCTATACAGAGTTATTATCGTGTTAATAAGTTTCAGCTTTTTTCCCTTTTGCTATCTATTAGATTTATTTTGAATTTTTAAAATAGGTAATGTTTTATATCAGCATAAAACATGTCTTTTATATCATATTTTCAATACAAATTGTGTTAAACATATTAAAAGAATTATTATTGTTTTAAGTTAGATGAAATTTACCTAATGTTAGTCCCAGAACAGTAGGATCTGAGTTTTTATCCACTGTTTTAGTAGTACGACCTGTTGGTATTGAAGACAGAGCTGTGTTTGTATCCTCCTCCGACACAGTTGTACTGTCTGGTTGCATAGAATTCACGGATGTGAACGTACCTCTTGTTGTTGTTGTCATAGGATTAGTCATAACTGAAAAACAAGAAAAGAAAAAGTTTATTATCAATGATTGGATTGATCTATTTTTATGCCCCCGGAATCAAAGATTCGGGGGCATATAGTTTTTGGCCTGTCCGTCTGTTTGTCTGTTTGTCTGTTTGTCCGAAAAACTTTAACATTGGGCATAACTTTTGAATGGGAAGTGATAGGGCTTTCATATTTCACATGTGTATTCCTTGTGACAAGACCTTTCCATTGATACCAAAATTTTTGACCTCTTGACCTTGACCTTGACCTTTGACCTACTTTTCAAAAACTTTAACATTGGGCATAACTTTTGAATGGGAAGTGATAGGGCTTTCATATTTCACATGTGTATTCCTTGTGACAAGACCTTTCCATTGATACCAAATTTTTTGACCTCGTGACCTTGACCTTGACCTTTGACCTACTTTTCAAAAACTTTAACATTGGGCATAACTTTTGAATGGGAAGTGATAGGGCTTTCATATTTCACATGTGTTTTCCTTGTGACAAGACCTTTCCATTGATACCAAAATTTTTGACCTCGTGACCTTGACCTTTGACCTTTTAACCCAGTGACCTCACATACATGTACTTAACAGAAAATAGTGTTCATACTAACAAAGATGCCACCGGGGGCATTCGTGTTTCACAAACACAGGCTTTATTTCACCTTTTTTATAGACTAGAGTATCATATTTATTATATTAATATTATTGAACAACAAAATAAAAAGAAGTAAAATCCATAAATATTTTCAAGCAATACAACAAGATGTGTTTGTGAAATACTATGTCCCCGACCAGCAGTAAAGTCGGAAAAAGCTATTTTTAACTCCAAGGTCACGGTCAAGGTCACATTGGTGTCATTCGAAAGGTCTTCATTAGTTGAGTATACATTCCAAATATAAATATGAAGCCCCTATCACATATGGTTCAAAAATTTTGCTAAAGTATCTTTTCAACGGGTTGAGGATATCCTCTATCTCCGAAACGAGGGATAATCTTGCGTTTTGGGGATGATTTTCAAGTAGTAAAAAATCAGAATATTGATTCAAAACCTGAAAACGGCTAATCTCTATGTCAATCTGAACAACATTTAAAAAGACACTTGACCAAAATGTTGTTACTTTCGCATACTTTGTAGCTACACATGCACCTATATGATCTCTAAATCCAAGTTTTTACAAGGGTACTTCTTTTGTAAAACTTGATCCATCGGTCATAAAGATTAGCCGTTTCGAGGTTTTGAGTCAAAATTCTTAACTTTGATTTTTTTAGTACTTGAAATTCATCCTCCGAATGCAAGAATACCCCTCGTTTTCGTGACATTCTCGAGAACTAGGGATATCCTCAACCTGTTAAATTTAATTTCAATATTTCTATACAGTACAGAAAAAAAAACGGAAAACAGTGTGGACGGACGGACAGAGACGAAAGGTTCCGTCGCTAGGGGAGCCAAAAATATCAGATACTCTTCTGTACTGAAAAGCTTATCTTACTGGTAATAAATGTATTTATAAACAAAAATATATACATATATATTTTATTCATATTAAAGTTACTTCTAGTTACTTACTGCATCGAGTTCCATCTAACGTGGTAAATCGGATCCGATTCGTCAGCAAATTCCCGTTAAGGTAGAATTTGGGCGGTGACATCTTTGGGCAGTCAATCATCTGCAAACGTACAGTGAAATCCACCCCTACACTGTCTCTGTTGTTAGCAAATAAACAGTTTCCTTGTCTAATGGCAGGGCACCTCGCCTGTTCACCAACGGCAGTACACACTTCACATGTTGCATTTACAGTTGTAGTAAATGTCGCCAGAATTAAATTTAAAATCCCTAAAAATATTGCGTCTGCATGATCCATTGTGCATTCCGACCTGTTTCACAACCCGGCGCGGCAAATTATCCTATACGACACGTGATGACCCTTGACCGTGTTACCCTGACTGAAAATAGGGTCAGTGAACTTAAGGGTACCGAAGGTGGACATTGATGTCAACAAAACACTTTCAACAGCTCATTACGTTAGCAACAATTTATTACAATACTCATTAAAAAGGAGAGGGAAAAACGGGAACAAATGAAAATAAAGTTATACAGATACAGATACAGATACTTTATTGCCAAAAGTGGTCCTCCTAAGGACATGCATGAGATTCATATATATATATATATATATATATATATATATATATATATATATATATATATATATATATATATATATATAAAAGAATGAATGAATGAATATTAAAGATATAGTTATACAGGAGTAGTACAGTTATTTACTGAACAGTTTCCCCTCAGGTTTTTTTAAACGCCGACCTATATTATCTATGAATAAAAGACAAATTCTGAATGAATTTATTTGATTAAACATTTAGATTGAAGAATTGCCTCAATCGCTTGATTGTTCAATTTTTTTTAATTGTAAACGCCTTCAAAGGCTTTCAGAAATTTTTGGTGGGAAAAGATCTTGGCGCCTATTTAGCATGCCACTTTTTTACCGCGTTTATTCTTACTATATAAAAGCTTTGCTGTCTTTACTTCGTTCTTTTTATCCTGCAGGATTTAGCGAGATAAAGTGAACACATACTTAATTTTTGTGTAAAATTTAAGGATTTGATTGACAAGGAATTAATTAATACCATGGCAAAGTAAGTCATTAGAACATTATTGTAGATTTTCTTTTTTAATTTCATAGAGGTAACATACGAATTTAAATTTAGTACTGTAAAAAGGTTCTTTTTCAACTTATTGTTATACTTTTTTTAATTAATATTTTCATAAAACACAATGACGCACACAAAATACTGAAAAAGAATAGAATGTACAAAAATTTTTTTTTTTTCTCAGGAATTTCAACAACACCGTAGTTGACTTCTCTACAAAGGCTGCTATTTTTGCAGATTTGGGGGATATTGATTTTGATGAAAGGTAATCTCTCTCTCTCTCTCTCTCTCTCTCTCTCTCTCTCTCTCTCTCTCTCTCTCTCTCTCTTTCTTGCACGTTACTTGACATAATGGTTTTTTTTTTAAATGTGTATACTTCAAATGTACAAAAATATAATTAATAAAATGAGAACAAAAGAAAAAAATTAACTTTTTCTCTAAACAAATTTCAGTATGTCATCACCACCCAAGAAAGTCTTAAAAACACCCGAAAGACCCCTTCCTTCTTCTTCTTTTACAAGGGTGGACACACCAAGACCTAGGCAAAGTAACAGGTTAGAGATTATAATCCTCCCCCTTAGTTTTCTATGTTATTTTCTTTAAAAGACGTATAACAGTTCAAAAAAAAAATAACATCAACAAAAAAAAATAATAATAAGAAGAAGAAAGTAAAATAAATAAATAAAATGGAGAATGATGCATTATCACATATAACTTATTTTATTACTAATTTCATTACTTTGATAAGTTACTTTTTTTAAATAGAGGAATGGTTTCGTTGCTCCCTAAACTGGAACATTCTGAGATCCAACGTCCAAGGATTATATGCAGAGAGCTGCAACCCAACACAGTCCCTGTCTCAATCGCGGAAAAAAATCGAGGTCCAAACCACATGTCGTTCGTTGTTACGAAAAAGGATGGTGTCACATGTATCGATGCCGTCCCACTAAAGTAAGTTGAAATTTTATAGTTGTCTTTTCTTTATCTGTTAAGGTTGAGTGTACTGTACGATGAAATTTTAAATCATAATTTAAATAACAAAAAGAGATTTAAAAAGGTTAGTGAATAATTATAAATATCAGTAATAAGTTGTTTACTCTCTTACATTCTTTTTTTTTTTTAAATCTTGCTGACAAGCAAAAATAGTTATGTAATTTTACAATTTTTTTCAGTCGTAACAAAGAAAATGAACGACAGTGTCAGACCAAAGAGGCCGATATCCTCACAAAATTCTCGTAAGTATTTCCCCATATTAGTTTAAAATCTATACAAGTTAGAAAATTAAATTTTATATATTTTACAAATTATTTTTTAAATAATATTATTATTATCTACATTTTTTTTTATAAACTCAAAAATGATAATAATATGCTTCTTCGTCCTATTTCAATAGATTCAAAGAACCAGAAAAGTATGAGAAACTGGAGAAGAGGATCAGAAATGAAAGACAGGAGAAACCTGTAAAGGTAATTACATACCTTATAAAGCAATCTTATTAAAAATCAAATATCTGGTGTCTTTCTGTATTGATATCTATATAAGACTTATTTAAAAATTGAAGAAAAAAATTAAATGCATTCATTTTTCTTATTTTAAAATTAGAAAGAGGATAAAGGAACTCAGACGGAAATGGACGGAAGTATGGTTAAAGAATTCGAAATGTGCTGTGAGATGATGAAAGGACTTGTGAGCTCATTGGGCACAGAAGTGGGAAAAACTCAAGTACTTTTAGACTTTTTGGAAACAAAAATAATTAAAAGCTGAAAAAAATACTTGAATTGGTGCGTGATTGTTCCGCTTCTGGATTTGTGGACACTTGTGAATAATATCTGTTGTTGACTGTATTTTTTTTTTTTCAGCAACTGTTTAGTTATTATTGAACATGTAATTTATTCATTATAAGGATTGCTGTCAGCATTTTTTTTTTTTTTTCAAATGAGATATACGCAGCAGAGCTGTTTTTTGTCACACATAGCGAACAAGAATTGTACTTGCGAACAATTCAAAAAATTAAATTACCCAACTGCCACAAGGACCTACATGAACTACAAATACAATAAAAATCATATCGTTCAAACATTTTCTTTGTCATCTTTTCTCTTAGAGCTGTACATAATGCTGTAGAGAATTATTTTTTATCGGATGGAAAAGTGAAGAAGAAGAAGACATGTTGTATGCCCCCCAGTATGACAAACAAAGCCACTCCAAAAGAAACAAACGAATTCACGATAGATACAGACGACTAGATATATAAACGATTGAGACCTATTAACATCCGGTCATTGGGACGGTCATTTACATCAAATGTAAATACTGCAATAGCTGTAACTGATTTAGATAATAAATAATCACACCAGTATGAAATGAGGTCACCATACTATTCTCTTTGGTATGTGTATACTTTTGCGTGACCATCTTGGATAATAACGTAACTGAGTAAAAATGAGAAGTAAAAATGCAAAAAAACGACGACAACGACGACGATGATGAAGATTGGTAGAGAAAAAAATCATCTAATTTTTTTTCTCACAGATACACCAATATTTAAGCTCAGATGAAGTGAAAGTTGGTGAAATCTTAAGTATTCAATTCTATATGATTACACATTAAGCATTAAACTGCCTTTTTTTCACACAAAAAGAAAAAAAAAGTGTCTTACCATTCAAATGCAAGATTAGTGTTCCATTTCCAGTGTGATACTTTGTTCCTGAATATTACAATGTTCTACTATTTCACACATTATCAAATCAATGTTTCCAAAGTCTTCATATTTGTACAATGTTAGGCAAATTCATCTAAATGAACACATCAGCGCATTACAGGAATTAAGATTCTATCAGAACCGAGACTGGAAGTATAAAAAGTATATCTGTTGAATAAGCACCGGAAGTACTGACGTGGATGTAAAACCGGTAGCCCCAGAAAAATGATGTAACAGAAGCTGATGTAGATGTAAAGACCGGAAGGGCGGGAAAAATAGCTTATCCTATTGGAAGGGGGGCAAACGTTCATTGTTGACGAAAGGATGGCAAATTTCTTTAATACCGGAAGCGCGGGAACATTTTTGAACACCGGAAGCGCGGGAAAATATCACAAGCCCGGGAAAAATGACGAAGCGCGGGAAAATACCGGAAGCGCGGGAAAATGACGTCACCGGAAGTACAGGGAGAGAGGGAAACCGGAAACGCGGGAAAATAACGTCACCGGAAGTACGGACAGAGTGGGGACTATACTACTGTTTTCTCCTTTTTCGTAACAAGTTGCAGCTTCAAAACTTTACATAAAAATCTATATTATTTAAAGATGTTTTTTTATCATTCAGTTGCACAAAAACTGATGCTAAGTAGCCTAAATAGCGAATATAGCAGCATGTTACCTTCAGACAACGTTAAATTACAATGTGATCGTAACGTCATATGACGTCAAAATCAGTGTAACATATAGCCAACCATCCTGGTTTCAAATTTGTGTAGAATTGCAACGGAATGTCGGATTCTCAAAATTTAAATTGATTTATACTCTATATTTCTTGTATTTTCAATGCTCAATGTTTTTCCGAGTTTTGAGATTGGGCTGATTTTGGCCCTAACCGCCCCTTGCCCTTTACTTTGTGATTCGACTTTTTATCATCGGTTCTTGAGAAGGAATTCGACAATCTGAAAAGTTAACATGTAGACTAACAGTAGACAGATGGTGTGCTGTAATAAAAGAGTATCTCCAGTCTTCCGCTTAGTTGATCTTTGATTACATGTATTAATATGGACACTCTTTTAATCAAAAATGCATTTAAATAATCACAAAAGGTAAACAGAGCAGGATAGTATTACTCTTCCCGGACACTTGACCTTATTTCTATTTTTATACGCCCGTCATTTGACGGGTCGTATTATGGTATGGCGAAGTCCGTCCGTCTGTCCGTCCGTCCGTCTGTCCGTCTGTCCGTCCGCCTATGGAACGCAATAATTTGATTATGCGTCAACGGATTTTCACGAAATTCATACATTATGATAAGACTGTGGAGAGGAAGCCGCCTTTCGATTTTCAGGTTCATCCGATTTGTCGTTACAGAGTTATGGGACTTAGATTTTTAAAATACAGAGAAAATATATTAAAATAGTTAAAAATTATTTAAAAATCTATTTCTGGTCGAAATGTTTTGAAATTTTGTATACTACAAGTAGAAAGGATGTTCTTTGACATATGTAACGGGTTTTTAATTTTTTGGTCGCATAACTGAGATATTGTGTGTAATGGGAAGGGGGGTGGGTTATATGCACATACATGTTAAGCTAAGGGCAAAATATAGGCGCATGGAACGCACTAACTTGAATATGCGTCAACAGATTTTCATGATATTCATACATCATGTTTGTACTGTGGAGAGGAAGCCGCCTTTCGATTTTCAGGTTCATTCGATTTGTCGTTACAGAGTTATGGGACTTAGATATTTTAAAATACAGTGAAAATATACTAAAATAGTTAAAAATTATTTAAAAATCTATTTTTGATCGAAATGTTTTGAAATTTTGTATACTTAAAGTAGAAAGGATGTTCTTTGACATATGTAACGGGTTTTTAATTTTTTGGTCGCATAACTGAGATATTTGTAATGGGAGGGGGGGTGTTATATGCACAAACATGTTAAGCTAAGGGCAAAATATAGGCGCATGGAACGGACTAACTTGAATATGCGTCAACGGATTTACATGATATTTCTACATTGTGATCAGACTTTGAAGAAAAAGCCGCCTTTCGATTTTCAGGTTCATCCGATTTGTCGTTACGGAGTTATGGGACTTAGATATTTTAGATACAATGTAAAAATATACTAAAATAGTTAAAAATTATTTAAAAATCTATTTCTGGTCAAAATGTTTTGAAATTTTGTATACTTCAAGTAGAAAGGATGTTCTTTCACATATATAACGGATTCTTCAATTTTTTGTCACATTATCCAGAAATTATGTGTAATGGGGGTGGGGGGGGGGGGGGGGGGTTATATGCACATACATGTTAAGCTTAGGGCAAAATATAGGTGCATGGAACGCAATAACTTGAATATGCCTCAACAGATTTTCATGATATTTGTACATTGTGATCAGACTTTAAAGAGGAAGCTGCCTTTCGATTTTCAGGTTCATCCGATTTGTCCTTATGGAGTTATGGGACTTAGATATTTTGATGTTGTGAAAAAAATCCCAACGGGCGTATCTTGCTGCGTGAGCGTAGGCTTTATTCTTTTGTAGAATATGTCAGTGGTTACTTGAAATGTGTGTGTGTGTGGGGGGGGGGTTAAACACACATATATGGGGTTTTAGACACACTCATATACTCAAACAAACACAAATGCTTGTGTATAAAGACACACAAACACACACTGATACAGTAAGATATGCATAGGCAGACGGATAGATAGGTAGACAGACATACACAGATGTACTCACACAAACAAAAACATTTATTGACTTTGATTCAGTAAATCCTCGACTTATAACAGCATGCAAGTCAGACGGAAAATCAGACTAGGCCAATATCTCTTACTTGACAAAACTCTCATCAAGTCAAGCAGAAAGACAATAAGTTCTCTCACCCAGGACAGAGATATCTACAGATTTACCCGTTCTGAGACAACTCTCTCGCACACTGGAAAGGCTGATTCCCATTTTCAGCGGTGCTAGAGTAATAGAATCTAGCACCACTTTGAGTGCCGGATAGAAAAATATCAGTCGAGGGTGGGATTAATCAAGTACCAACCGAGGCATTAGCCGAGGTTGGAACGTTGATCATCCCACCCGAGTCTGATATTTTTCTATCCGGAACTCAAATGTGGTGCTTGATTATTTTTCTCGCACATTGAAATCTTCAAAGTCCTCATGTTTACGCACCAGAATGACTGAACGTCATGCTAAATATATGTGCACGTGAAAAAACGTACGCCAGTTTGTCTGTGACGTCATAAAAGAACAATCAAAAGTGCCCGATCAGGGGTGCCGGATCGAATTTTCTCGCACATTGGATAGGCTGATTCCTCTTTTCAGCGGTGCTGGAGTAATAGAACCTATCACCCCTTTGTACAGGGACAGGGAAATCCCACCCGAGTATCAAAGATTTGCAGTCCACGACGAGGCTTGCCGAGTCGAGGATGTTGCAAATCTTTGATACGAGGGTGGGATTTCCCTGTCCCTGTACGAAGGGGTGATTGATTATTTTTCTCTCACCCATATATTTTCACATAATTCATGAATAAACATTGCTTGTTTTGCGTTAAATGTTGCTCCGTGTGACGTCAAACACAACTAAACCTACGTAAACGTCTATGACGTCACACTAGGGGGTTCGAGACAAACATCCAGGGGTGCGAGACAGAGTTTTCTCCCACTGTGGACAGGAATATCCATGGAAATGCTGGGAAAAGATATCCTTGGCTTACCCCTATGGGGGTAAGATAACATTTTCAGGTGCCTTTTGACTGTAGCGTCAATTGTGAAGTCATACATGATTGCTGCGTTAGCCTATCAAAATATGAAAAAGAATACATAAAATCTCATTTTTGAGCGCTTTTAAACATTGGGAGAAAAATAATCAATCCCCAGATGTGATCAGGGACACGGAAATCCAACCCTCGTGTCCAGGATTTGCTTTTGTCCACGATTCGGCAAGCCTCGTCGTGGTACAAGCAAATCCTGGACACTCGGGTTGGATTTCCTTGTCTTGTCCCTGATCACATCTGGTGATAGAGTCTATTAGTCTCAGAACAGGTAAATCTGTAGATATCTCTGTCCTGGGTGAGAGAAAATTCGATCCGGCACCCCTGATCCGACACTGTTGATTGTTCCTTTATGACGTCACAGACAAACTGACGTACGTTATTTCACGTGCACATATATTTAGCATGACGTTCAGTCATTTTGATGCGTAAACATGAAGAGGACTTTGAAGCTTTCATTGTGCGAGAAAGATAACCAAGCATCACATTTGAGTTCCGGATAGAAAAATATCAGTCTCGGATGGGATGATCAACGTACCAACCTCGACTAACGCCTCGGTTGAGACTTGATCAATCCCAACCTCGACTGATATTTTTCTATCCGGATGTCAAAGTGGTGCTAGATTCTATTAGTCTCGCACCCCTGTATATTTGCCTCGAACCCCTATTGTGACATCATAGACATTTACGTAGGTTTAGCAGTGTCTGACGTCACATAGAGCAGCATTTAACGCAAAACAAGCAATGTTTATTCATGAATATTATGTGAAATATATGGGTGAGAGTAAAATAATCAATCACCCCTTTATACAGGGACAGGGAAATCCCACCCTCGTATCAAAGATTTGCAACGTCCACGACTCGGCAAGCCTCGTCGTGGACTGCAAATCTTTTGACACTCGGGTGGGTTTCCCTGTCCCTGTACAAAGGGGTGATAGATTCTATTAGTCAAGCACTCACAGGAAAACAGACACAGGGAGACACAAAAAGATATTCACGCAGACAGACCCAAAGACAGACACTGATCAAAACACAGACATGAGCATCCTGAAAGGAACATCCTGAAAGACATACACAGACATGCGCAAAACGATAGACTGACAGACATAGGGACATACACACAGACATACGAAAAACTAATGGACAGACTGGCATGCATATAGACACAGACAGATGCACTCACTTACAGACAGACAACTTACTGGCAGACAGACAGAGACACCGACATCGACGCTGACATAAAAAAGACACGCGAACATACGTACAGAAACACCGAAATGGAAATAAACATATGAATTACAATTTAAAATTTCATTATCACCTGAGATATCCGTGTAAGGTCTATATCATACCCCCATTGAATTTCTCTAATGAATGCAAATTATGAAATTTACTGTTTCTAAAAAAATCGAAAGCATTCATGGTAGGCGAGGGGTTTCTGCTTTAAGGAATTTCAAAGACTACTATTTCGCCAGGGAAGGGGTGGGATTGGGGCTACAGTAAGTTTATAGCAGTTTTCCAAGGGGGCTACTATGGGGAAAATTATATAGGAATTTATTACTAGTATTTTATTACTTTGTACGTTTGCATTTATTTTTATGCATCTGATATCCATTTCGATAAAACAGTGCCCAATAACCATCTGTAGGTTAGAATCTTATTGTTTCTGTAAAAAAGCATGTGAAAATTCTAGATCAAAGAGCGATATCGTAAAGAACGTTCGGAACAATTACGCGATAAAGGCTGAGGCTATCAAAGTGTCTTCCATGACCGATAACTGGTGTTTCTGTCTGTAACGCTATATATGACTTCAAAATCCCTTTAACGATTATTGTTTAATTGATCGATGTATATATTCATGAACTCATCCAACACCTCTTTAAATTTATGAATCATATTATATTTTCAATTTTAAATCTTTTCTATACGTTCTATGTTCTCGTAGCCTGAAATGATACGAAATCCTGCTGTACAAAAAGAAAAAGAAAAGGAGCTGGATACTTTTAGAATTAACTAAGCTAATTCAATTGCTAAGCCTTAGATTCCATATAAAGATGTCAACGGACAATATCTCCTTGTCTTGTCATAACAACGGATATACTTTATCAAATAATCAAAGTGTACAATAAATAAACAATGTAAACGACGGCCATTCACTAGTGTTGTAACGATTATCGCCGACATCCGCGACATCATCGCTAATACCCTTCGATTTCGATTAATCGATTATGTTTTTAAGAATCGATTATAATCGGAAATATTCAACGTGGAAAAGAATGACATAGTTTTCGGTCGAATTCGCGTATGACAAGTACAAATAAAACGAAAGTAGATCAACGATCGTTTCTACGAGTTAAAGTTTCGGACGTAGCGTAAATAATTTGATAAGGATACACTTTCTAAGGCATACAATGGATGGAATTAGGATTCTCATTGAATTTACTAGTAATGACAAGTACTCTTACATAGAAAACTTCAACGTCAGATGCGAAATGGGCCAGCGATACGTCAATATCTATTCATCTAGAAAAAAAAAACTTTTTTAGTTTTTACGCCGAACTCCTGAGCTTTGTAAGAAGAAAAGGTCAGTGAATTTCACAGTATTGTTGGCCTAAACTCCATGAAAATATTGCTGGATTCCTTGAATGAACTCTTGGGTCGTATGAAACACCCCCCCCCCCCCCCCCCCCCCCCCCCCCCCATATCTGCCGTATAAAGTTGTCGACTATTACAATTACAAATTTGTTTTGACTCCATTACTGCTGTGATCTTGACAAAATATTTCATTTACTAGACAGGATTTTAGCATTCTGTGGTTGGAGTTCTTTCTAGACATTTTGCTATGTACATTAGCATAAGATTTGATGAAGTTTATTCATTACTTGTCATATTCTTTTCTGTGAAAACAAGAAAGAATTATTTCCGATTAAATCGAAATAATCGATTAAAATCCTCTCCGATTATAAACCGATAATCGATTATGAAATTCTTCCGATTATACAACACTACCATTCACATACATGTATATTGTTTGGATAATGCTGTGGATAATTTTCTACATAAAATTGGTATATAAAATCAAATAATTAAGAGACACGATAGTTTTCCTTTTCAAATTTCCGTTTCCGTTGCTGACAGCAGGTCATCGCCAATCAGATCTCCTCATAACATAAAAGGAGTTTAATTCATTCCATGGTTATAATGTATTACTGAAGCGTGTGGCTACCCCCCCCCCCCCCCCCTTGGCTTTTTAAAAAGAAATTATCGGTTACCTAATGATTTATTAGTGATTGTACTGAATTTTTGTCGATAATTTTCATGACAACGGATGGTTCTAACATATCCTCACCTGTGCCATAATGTCAACGGACGGTTTTAATTGCAAAACTTTAAATACCTCTAACAACGGTATTGTAAGGCGACGTAACGTTATCCTGCCCGTGAATAAATATTTCAATTTTACAATAGAATATAAAATCTATATACCAGCAGTTTCTCGATTATTACTGATTTTCAAATTCTATAGAATGTCCTCTTCGAATTTTTATCATAGCATGATGTTAGATGCACTAGGTTTCTTGAAAATCATGGACAGGAACACGTTATATCGCCTTACAGTACCGTTGTCAGAAGCATTTAAAGTTCTGCACTTAAAAGGGTCCGTTGACATTATGCCACAGGTGAGGATGTGAAGGAGACAATCCGTTGTCGTGACAATGAGCATGTGTGGAAAGTATGATTTTCTTATAAACGTTGACATTTTAGAAGTAATACACCCGAAAATTCATTGGGGGTGGGGATAGTCATAACACTGAGCTATTGGTTTATATGCTTTTTATGCCCCCGGAATCAAAGATTCGGGGGCATATAGTTTTTGGCCTGTCCGTCTGTTTGTCTGTTTATCTGTTTGTCTGTCTGTTTGTCCGAAAAACTTTAACATTGGACATAACTTTTGAATGGGAAGTGATAGGGCTTTCATATTTCACATGTGTATTCCTTGTGACAAGACCTTTCCATTGATACCAAAATTTTTGACCTCGTGACCTTGACCTTGACCTTTGACCTACTTTTCAAAAACTTTAACATTGGGCATAACTTTTGAATGGGAAGTGATAGGGCTTTCATATTTTATATGTGTATTCCTTGTGACAAGACCTTTCCATTGATACCAAAATTTTTGACCTCGTCACCTTGACCTTGACCTTTGACCTACTTTTCAAAAACTTTAACATTGGGCATAACTTTTGAATGGGAAGTGATAGGGCTTTCATATTTCTCAGGTGTATTCCTTGTCACAAGACCTTTCCATTGATACCAAAATTTTTGACCTCGTGACCTTGACCTTGACCTTTGACCTACTTTTCAAAAACTTTAATATTGGGCATAACTTTTGAATGGGAAGTGATAGGGCTTTCATATTTCACATGTGTATTCCTTGTCACAAGACCTTTCCATTGATGCCTTAAATTTTGACCTCGTTACCTTGACCTTGACCTTTGACCTACTTTTCAAAAACTTTAACATTGGGCATAACTTTTGAATGGGAAGTGATAGGGCTTTCATATTTCACATGTGTATTCCTTGTGACAAGACCTTTCCATTGATACCAAAATTTTTGACCTCGTGACCTTGACCTTTGACCTACTTTTCAAAAACTTTAACATTGGGCATAACTTTTGAATGGGAAGTGATAGGGCTTTCATATTTCATATGTGTATTCCTTGTGACAAGACCTTTCCATTGATACCAAAATTTTTGACCTCGTCACCTTGACCTTGACCTTTGACCTACTTTTCAAAAACTTTAACATTGGGCATAACTTTTGAATGGGAAGTGATAGGGCTTTCATATTTCACATGTGTATTCCTTGTCACAAGACCTTTCCATTGATACCAAAATTTTTGACCTTGTGACCTTGACCTTTGACCTACTTTTCAAAAACTTTAACATTGGGCATAACTTTTGAATGGGAAGTGATAGGGCTTTCATATTTCACATGTGTATTCCTTGTGACAAGACCTTTCCATTGATACCAAAATTTTTGACCTCGTGACCTTGACCTTGACCTTTGACCTACTTTTCAAAAACTTTAACATTGGGCATAACTTTTGAATGGGAAGTGATAGGGCTTTCATATTTTACAGGTGTATTCCTTGTCACAAGACCTTTCCATTGATACCAAAATTTTTGACCTCTTGACCTTGACCTTTGACCTACTTTTCAAAAACTTTAACATTGGGCATAAATTTTGAATGGGAAGTGATAGGGCTTTCATATTTCATATGTGTATTCCTTGTGACAAGACCTTTCCATTGATACCAAAATTTTTGTTCTCGTGACCTTGACCTTTGACCTTTTAACCCAGTGACCTCACATACATGTACTTAGCAGAAAATAGTGTTCATACTAACAAAGATGCCACCGGGGGCATTCGTGTTTCACAAACACAGGCTTTATTTGGTACTGATATACAGATTGAAAAGAGGAGATCGAGTCGGCGTCCTTCGCTCACCTCGTCCTGCACATGTGGTGTACTTCCTTTTTCTTGAAATATATGAATATTCAGGTTATCTTATTCCAGAAATATACTCATGATAAATATCAACTCTATATCATGCTCCTCTGGTAGTGTCATGATCACGAATTCAATTTTGGACTACTTTTTTTTTTTACTTTTCTAAAGCTGGTCCATTGTCAATTCATGTTGCAAAAATTCTGTCCGTTGTCAGATGTCCGTGTTCTGCTTTGATATTTTAATGGATAGAATGATACTATGATACCGGTGCTAATCAGACCATGATTGGTTACCATGATAGATCATAAGACCCACACAAATATTACAGACAGCCAGCACCGCCACATTGGTATCAAGCATCTAGAACCTATTTTTATGGTTACGGACCAGAGGAATATGACAACGAAAGGCATGTACACCAGGCATCGCAACCAGTACATCAAAGGCAACCTGTAAAACATACGCAAGCTGTACAACACATGCATCATGTACAACAACCAGCACAATCGATCGGTACAACAACCAATGCAAAATGTACTACAACCAAGGTAACCAGAGCAACAACAAATGCCAGAAATGCCACCTATACAGCAACATGTGCAACAACAGCAACAAAACCAACAACCTTCACCACCAGATCCACCAATTCGTCGAAGTTGGCCACAAGGCAGAGATAACAGAAGGGATGGACGACTGGATAAAATTGACTCCTTATCCAAGACATTACGGAACAGTGGCTCTGAAAATTAGTTGACCTTTCAAGAGAAATTTACTCGTTATGTACAAGTCAGATAATGCTGTAAGCTCCAGTCTGAGACTCCATACCTTATTTGATATTTGCTTAATGAAAGCAATCAATTGATTAATTGTAATACAAACGTCTTCCCAAGATAAGCAATTTGTCAGAAGTATTTCCTCTTTTGACTGCTTACCGTCTTTGCTAAAATCTTCATCAGTATAGCGACAATAGTCAGTTGGATCAGATTCATAAATATTACATGACAAGTTAAAGCATTTAGCAAACATGTACTCAAATGTAAAACGTCTTCAAATTCAATAGCATCATTTAAGACCTCAAAGGCACTCCTTATGTCCTTGTCACATAAATGTAATGCCTCAGTGCACATCTGCTCCTCGAAGCCGTATCTAAATTAGTTTGTTAACAATCAGAGGATTGACTTTATCCGATAAGTTGCCTTAAAAGTTGGACAAAAAAAAATTTGAATCCTTAACCTCCTTGGTAAAGGATAGTCTTGGAGGAAATGCAACTCTGGACGACTCGATGTACTTTATAAACAGTACAAATGCCATCCCTAAAAACTCGGAAGTACTACTAAACATCGAGCGACATGCGTAGTGTTATGTATTAATTTGGTGACATTTTGCATGTATAATATAAAACGATAATTTCTATAAATTTTAGTCAATTTTTTATCAATTCATTTTATTTCTGGATTTGTGACATTAATTTGGACTTAATTCAGACACTAGAATAACATTTCAGCTCTTTACATGATCAATTTGTCTGTCTTTCATCTATTCTTAAAAGTGTTTGTTTTATCATTTCCTGAAGCTAAATTATCTCACTTTTGTCATTTCTTTATAATGCCGTGTTTCACATACTTCTTATCTATCATGTTTACTTCTTTTAATCCTTTAATTGTTTGTTTTGACACTTTCTTTGTTCTGGTATGAATCGAACTGAGAGTGAGTGATTTGAGAGCGAATGAGAAAATTCGGCAGTAAGTTTACCGCCACGGAGATGACCGGGCGTGATGTGCAGTAGTTGCGGAATTTCCGAACTCTGAAAAGAAATCGTTTTTACCCGCGCTGTGGACATTTCCGAGTGCAACTGAAATATAATTTGGAGTGTGAGAGAGATCATTGTTATCTGTTTGATTTTGATATTTCGGACATTATTAAACAAAATTTGAATATAGAACTCTCTCATTATTTGATCTTAGAGTCATATAAGGGACAGTGTAGTTTACATATGTGGCAGACGGTGGCTTGTACAGATATAGGTAGCCTTGGATATCATCATCCCGTATAGTTCATAAGGCGGGCCCGTAGGTTGGGCAGTTGCCTCTGTAAAGCCGAATGACAGATCTGTCCAAACTTATCATTTTGTGGAGAAAGATATATGTAACAATTGGTGGAGAATCCTAAGGGTAGTTTACCCGGGAGTAGTGCATAAACTTTGTGCTACTTGGATTTCGTTTGTGTACCTTTCACTCTACCAAAAATTCCCAAAATTATTTTAATTTATCGTGAAAAAATGGAATTATGCTACCGATGTGGAGAAATTTTCGGACGCCTCCATCTGGCAATTTGCAAAGGATTTAACAGATGTTGTTTCAATTGCAAAAGGATCGGACATTTGGCAAAAACTTGCAGGAACGCCAAGCAATGTTCAGTATATGTGAATTCGATCAGAGTCATACAGCGCAAGTCCGAGAAAAAGAAAGAAAGAGATCAACGTCGATGGATTGAATTCACGTCACGAAAAGCGACGTTAGCGGAGCTACCATTTAGCGTCATATCGGAGCCTGAGTTTCGCGCCATGGAATTTGACAGTGCAGTTCCGACGTCCTTGAATGTGGAAACACGCCATGTATCGGTAGCTGACAAAGTAAATGACTTGAATGAAAAAATCCAAGAGCTTATATCCAAGAATGAAGATCTAGTGAATGAAATTAAAATACTTAATGGTAAAAACTTTTTTTTGACGGAGCATCTGAGAGATATTGAATCCCAACAAAATGAGGAAGAAACTATCCGAAAGACAATCAGGGATCTACAAAATGTTCTGTTCAGCAAAAACAAACAAATCGAAAATCTGCAGTTGTTAAATCAGAAAAAAAGAAGAGAGAAATTCCGGAGGAAAAGCATTCGATCAGTCTCTCCTGTCTGAACCCATAGAAGTCAACCAGCTTAGGAATCGCGGCGGCAAAAGGACTCGTGGTCAGAATAACAGACGATCCGTGGGAAATAAAGTCTTAGCAGCAAAACGACCGTCTTGGTCACCTGATCACAATAGACAAGGGTCGCAAAATCATAATCGACCCTGAGGTCAGGGTCTTCCGGGAGACGGGAGGCATTGTTATGTATTAATTTGGTGACATTTTGCATGTATAATATAAAACGATAATTTCTATAAATTTTAGTCAATTTTTTATCAATTCATTTTATTTCTGGATTTGTGACATTAATTTGGACTTAATTCAGACACTAGAATAACATTTCAGCTCTTTACATGATCAATTTGTCTGTCTTTCATCTATTCTTAAAAGTGTTTGTTTTATCATTTCCTGAAGCTAAATTATCTCACTTTTGTCATTTCTTTATAATGCCGTGTTTCACATACTTCTTATCTATCATGTTTACTTCTTTTAATCCTTTAATTGTTTGTTTTGACACTTTCTTTGTTCTGGTATGAATCGAACTGAGAGTGAGTGATTTGAGAGCGAATGAGAAAATTCGGCAGTAAGTTTACCGCCACGGAGATGACCGGGCGTGATGTGCAGTAGTTGCGGAAATTCCGAACTCTGAAAAGAAATCGTTTTTACCCGCGCTGTGGACATTTCCGAGTGCAACTGAAATATAATTTGGAGTGTGAGAGAGATCATTGTTATCTGTTTGATTTTGATATTTCGGACATTATTAAACAAAATTTGAATATAGAACTCTCTCATTATTTGATCTTAGAGTCATATAAGGGACAGTGTAGTTTACATATGTGGCAGACGGTGGCTTGTACAGATATAGGTAGCCTTGGATATCATCATCCCGTATAGTTCATAAGGCGGGCCCGTGGGATGGGCTGTTGCCTCTGTAAAGCCGAATGACAAATCTGTCCAAACTTATCATTTTGTGGAGAAAGATATATGTAACAATTGGTGGAGAATCCTAAGGGTAGTTTACCCGGGAGTAGTGCATAAACTTTGTGCTACTTGGATTTCGGTCCAAACTTATCACGTTGTGGAGAAAAGTTATATGTAACAGTAGTTTATGCCGGCCCTTGGTTGGAATGAGTCAGAAACATTCAGCCTACATCCAGTTAACCACCGTGCTACACTAATTCATTGGAGATGTCTTGTTGCCCTGCTCTGAGGTTGTCCGACATACAGCGATACAACTGGTGCCGGAATGGTAGGCTACCTCCAGCGAGGAAACACAATTAAGACCGCAAAACGCAGGGGCCCAAGCAACACAGATGAATATGTAAATGATATAAACAGAGGGCGTACGTAATACAATCCGTGCTCTGCCGCCGGGAGCTCGAGTATGTCATCACCGAGGAGTCCGACTGACATTTAGAGAGGGCAGGTGGTCGGGGGCCCTGTCTTCTCTAAAGAGGTTTGGACAGGGCCCGTCATGGAGTCCCGTCGTCACAGTAGGTTATCTAGAGTGCAAGTTTTAAGCATGCGCTGGTCAAGTACCAAGCCTAGTGTCCGTCTGGTGACATTAGGATCATATCCAGGGTATAAAAGGCGTTTGATGATTCTGACGCATTTTCGATAGTTATGTTGTTTATCTTTGATCCTTCTTATCTTGTTAATTATGTCACCATAAAATGCAGGTTGTGAAATACCCAAAGTAATATACTTTGTTGCCTGTATTGGTCCGAATTTCAAAAGAAGTTTTTTGCAAATTTTTTTGTAAATTTTCCAGAAAGTCTTTACTAATAACATTGTCCTAAAAGTTTCTTGGTAATTTGTAAATTTCTACTATGAAAATCCAAAACATCAGTACATGCTCTAGCATACCGGATGAGCTGTGAAATGTAGATACCATAGGACGGTAATCTAGGAACATCACCGTCCAGCCAGGGGTAATTTACCATGTTAAATCCAAAATCATTTCTTTTGTCATACAGACTTGTATGAATCTCTCCATAAACAATTTTGATATTGAGGTCCAAAAATGGTGTTTCTGTGTTTGTAGCGTTTGACTTGTTTAGAATCAATTCTTGTGGATAAATAACATTGATACTTTTCAAAAACAGGATTGTCGATAGTAAGAATATCACCCAGGTACCTAGAAGTACCAATGAAACATTTCACATCATCATTTTGTCTTTGCTTTTGAAGATTTTGGATAAATTCCTTTTCATATGTGTATAAAAATAAATCTGCAACAAGAGGCGCACAATTTGTACCCATTGGAATCCCTACAACCTGCTTGTAGAGTTTCTCACCAAATCTTACATAAATATTGTCAAAAAGGAAGGACAAGGCAATACAGAGGTCACCACATGTCCACGATTCAATTGTATGATTTGTAATCTGTGGCGGAACAGAAACCCTTTGATTCAAATGTACAAATTTAAGTTTTCTCTTCTCGATCAAAACACCATTAAATGAGTTTAGACAGTCAATCATTTATTTTTTCGTGAGGAAGCGTGGTGAACATATTGGAAAAGATTTGGTATGCAGTATATTTTATGGAGTAGGGGTGTTAAAAGAAGAAATTTCTCTGTTATGTTTGCTCAAAATATTGGGAACACTTTCACTGCTTTCGATATAAGTATTAGTAGAGGAAAGTTCCGAAACTAAAGTTGATAATTATTATGTAGTAGCGTTTTCAAATAATTATGGTGTTGTTTGCTGCTTTGTCTGCAGGCGCGAAGACATATTTTTCATGTTAATTACGAAACTTGGATTTGAAATATCTTTCAGATTTAGAACTTGGATTCTCAAAAAGATGAGGATTTTTGTGGTAGTTATCTATTGGAATATCGGCAATATCCAAAATTAGGTTTTTCCAGTCATTCAGAGCATGCGATCTGACTCTTCCGATTACACCATCTTTTCGTATAGTTATCTAAAGCTTCCTTTAGCACTTCGCGACATTTAATAAAATCTGTCTTGGATGGGATTCTATACTAAGGTCCTTCTCTGAGGAGACCACAGAGCTGCCTGACTTGGATAATTGAAAAGTCACCTGTAATAATATGACCAACTGGTTTATATAGATATTAAGACGTTGCACATTCTCAAGAAGCAGGACATGATTCAAGTATTTTAGGATCTGATGTAACTTTGTTGTAGTTAAAAACGAAATTTCGAATAGGTCTCTTATATTTGTAACAAAGATCCCAAGTGATTCGCCCACTTCAGCGCTAGATTCGACACAGCATAGACTTACCTTTACACAGGTAAGCAATATTGTTATTCATTGATACATTCCAACTATTGCAGCTGCCCCAGCCTCCAAGCTGCAATAGTATGATTTACAAATTCAAAAATTAAAGTGGGCGCTACTGAAATGAATTTTTATCAATTGTCTGGTGTAGAAGAATTCGTTTGGAATTTTCTTCATGAAGGTATAGAGTTGGAACACTTCCGTCTTATTCTATCTCGCTCAATTTCAGGAAATGAAAAAGAGAATAAAATGCTTACCAAGAAAAATAGATATAATAAATAGAGCAGCCGACGAAAAACATCTGTACATCGCAAGGGGAATTCTACTAATATGACGTCATAATTAGGTCATCTAGATCTTTGTCGTAAAAACAAACGCTGGAAACGCTAGTTAAAACAAAAGCTTTCAAACGAGATACGATTTTGAGTTACGCCCCTTGCCGAGAGACTACCTTCTTTAAAAGTCCTGCTTAACTCGTATTCATGACGTCACATCTCGTACGACACTATTCCATTCTCCTTCTTTAGTCTTTGTTTGTCTTGTACAGATAATAAAGATTCTGATCAAATTCGTGTAAATTCGCAGAATGTCGTACTTCTATTTAAGGAATGTTTCTAAAATTCTTTTCGGTTATTGGAAATAACCCCAAAAAAGCCGATGCACAAACGTGGTATAATTCGAGTAGCGAGGTTATTTCACTTAACCGAAAACATTCCTTATAATTCATTTTTTAAGATATTTAGTACATTTTGTGCATCTTATTAGATCTTGGAAAATCTTGAAAATGCTCAATGCAAAGTTCCTGCGTAGGGATTATCTCCCTCGTTGCTAATAACAAAGAAAGGAGGGGATTTTTGCCGATTGTAAAACAGCCGATTGTACAAGAACCGATTGTACCAACAGCCGATTGTACAAGAATGGAGGCTGTACCAACAGCCGATTGTACAAGAACCGATTGTACAACAGCCGATTGTACAAGAATGGAGGCTGTACCAACAGCCGATTGTACAAGAACCGATTGTACCAACAGCCGATTGTACAAGAATGGAGGCTGTACCAACAGCCGATTGTACAAGAATGGAGGCTGTACCAACAGCCGATTGTACAAGAACCGATTGTACCAACAGCCGATTGTACAAGAATGGAGGCTGTACCAACAGCCGATTGTACAAGAATGGAGGCTGTACCAACAGCCGATTGTACAAGAATGGAGGCTGTACCAACAGCCGATTGTACAAGAATGGAGGCTGTACAAACAGCCGATTGTACAAGAATGGAGGCTGGTAGTTGAACGGCGCCGGCGTTTGTTTTCATACTATTAAGCCCGAGTCATTTGATATATTTTTAAAAGATGAGTGTAGAATGACTCTGGATGGAATAGCAAAGCATCTGACCATAAGGTACATGTTTGATAGTGTTAGATAGGAATTAGAAGGCAATCTTTAAACAGCGTTACCTATCATCGCACCGACGCAATATCTTTACCTTCAAATCTCGTGGTAAGTACTTTTGTTCATTTAATCGTTTACCTGTTGCTACACTTGATTATTTTTTAACATCTAAAGATGAAGATGGCATAAATGACGTGTATCTTTTGACGTTTTCGAGGTAAAATTCAGTGTATCAAGTTTTCGGGATCCGCCATTTTGCTAACGTTTGGAAGTAGTTCCAGGAAAGGGGACGTGTCCTAATATTTTTCAGCTTATGGAAAATAACCTCAACTTTTAAGCCAATGAAAATGCTTGTTACATGCAAAATTAAATTATAAAAGCAAATTGGTAAACTTTTTGGTCAAATTTTGAAGCATAGCGTGTCTTATTTGTGTTTTTGCAGTGGGTGTTTTGGGATTTTGTTGTTGATGCTATAAGTGAGTGTTGTTGGAGATCCCCTCCTTTCTTTATAAATCTGTCATAGAAAAAAATCTTGCCATATTTCAAAAGAAAAAAAGAATCTCCTTGTATTTCCAATAGCTACACACTAATAGTTGCATCCAAAATCTACAATTACAGAATAATATCATTTCGATGTTAAACTTCCGGATCGACAACATCTTCCAACAAATACTCGGCATTCCAATGGGAATCGATTGTGCCCTACTACTTGTCGACATTTTTAATTACTTGTACGGAGCTAAATTCATTCATCTCTGAGCTCTGAGGCGGGAAACACTTTGGATTTTAACTTCAGATGTGCTGTCAGAATCTAGCCCACGGAGTTTAAGTCAAAGAATCATTGGCATATAATTCAGCATCCTATTTGGACATAATGCTGTCTTACGACCCTGGTTGTCACATGCACACCTCACTTCTTGGCAAACGTGACGACTTCAATTTTAGCTTCACAAACTTTCCTTTTTTGTAGCATTATCCTGACATCGAATCCATATGGCGTGTTTATATCTCAATTGATACGTTATGCCAGGACAAGTACCGTATATATATTGTTCTGAAGGCTAGGTAGGTGTCTCTCGAATAAGCTTCTCAATTACTGAGGAAGTTCTACGAAGAAGTTCTACGGTCGATAAGGGGAACTCCTCATACAATATGATGTCCCGTTGTCCAGAAAGGTAAATGGTATTACATCTTAGACCATTGGAAACATCCAACCACAGAACATACTTGTACCTTATTTGTGAAGATAACCGAATGTGAAATGTCTGCCGAATTGAAGCGACGGATGTTGCATGCAAGCAGGAGGTGCTGACTCTTCCTGGGCACCTGGTATCACTTCCTTATTTGGAGTTGGCTTTTATTTATATGGTACTATCTTTGTTTAATTGTTTTGGTTCATGTATTATTATGATTTCGTATGCCCTTCGGTTAATGATTTTCAATTATGTCCTCTATATCATAATAATTATGCTTCTTGTCCATAATTATCTTTCTCTCGCAGAAAACTGGAAAAGATATCGAGCTTAAGTCGCAATCACACAAAAAACATCAAGGACAACTCCTGGCTAGTTACAAGTCGCAAGTATTCGCAAAAAATTATTTCTCCAATTCGAAACAATGTGACAGAGGCTTTATAGTGAGCATGTCCATCAGGAAAGAAAGTCATACATAAAAATAATAAAAAAAAAAAACATAAAAATCTCAAGGCTTATAAATTCTTGAAAAAAAATTATAAAACAGAACTATGTCACGAGCAAAGAATAATCAGATAAAAAGATAGAGATAATAACACAACGCCCTAAAACATGAAGGACGCATTTATTATGTTAAAAATCGATCTCTTTTAAGTCTGGTGCAAATATCCATATCATTTACTTTAGTTAGATTTTATTAAAATTTCAATCTATATTGTTCAAATGTATGTAGAATTCATCTTAAATATATTCAGCAGACAAAAAGATGTTGTTTTCCTCAAATTTCAACATCCTTTTAAGAACCAGACTGCGTATTAAGATTATGATTATATATATGAAAGACTCAACGATTTCATCCTTCCGGCTCTTCAGTTAAAATGCGGTTATGAAGTCGGAAGGGCGTTAGGTTTGAGGAAATAATGAGAGGAAAGACGTCCATCATAAACTGATAAAAGTATTACTTCCCAGCTATATTTCATAAAGTAAACAATTCATAATCTACGTTAGTGCCTATGGTAAGAAATTACTTTGATTAGAACTAAAGTACAAAATACAAATAACTGCAATTTAATTCGCCCAAATTTTCACGATAATCATTTTCTGTTAATTGACTTGATTTTGTCGGATGGATGTGTATTTTGGTCTTTGGCAATTAAAAAAATCTAATTACTTCTATTTACTTTTGTATTAGAAGCACCTCTTTGCTCATGATTTTTGCTCATTTTGCTTTTTTGAATTTTCAGTTTTGTAAAAATATACAGTAGTATTTGCATGCAGAATGCTGAGATACATCGCCTTTGAAAACCTGATCAATTTCAATGACAGACAATGCTTAGAATTTGAGGAGGGCGTGAATTTTTTGGTCGGCGCTAATTCTACAGGAAAATCAAGTATTTTAGAGCTGATCCGGAGATGTCATTCCATAAACCTCAGCTCATCTGTAACAAATTTGCTTGATGATAGTAAACCAGGCTATATTATTAGTAGATATGAAGGATTATCAGACGTTTTCGAAACGAATGAATCATTTGATACGGACAGAGCAATTCTTTGCTTATTTCAGGAAAGAAAGGCAGGAATAATATCCATTTACAAATGCATATGCTTTAAGAGCATAGTCAAACGGGGATTATACATTGCCGCTTCACAATATGAGAAGGCAGAAGACAATCCACAAGAAGTGCTCCATAGATTTTCATTGCGGCATTTTGACAATGAATCAGTAAGAGATTTCACTGACATTTCCTTTCCTGAAAACAATGATGACAGCAACCCACAACAAAATGATGGAAACCACAACCCGCAACAAAATGAAGGAAACCACAACCCACAACAAAATGAAAGTAACCACAACCCGCAACAAAATGAAAGAAACCACGAAGATCAGGATGAAAGCGGCATTGACAAGCTATTTGGAAATACTGATTATGACGCCGATTCCCAGTATGGAAGCCATGGTACTCAGGAAGATGTCACTCAAATAAGCACTAACACAAACCGCAAAGGGAAAAGTACACAAGTCGAGTTAGGTCTTCTGGTAGAAATAAAAGTAGTTCTTGAACAATCTGGACAAAAAGTGGAAAATTCAAATGAGACGTCAGAAATATTATTGGAAAAACTTCAGCCTTCATTCGCTCATGTATTTCCTTTCAGATCCATTGGGCCCTTACAGTGGATAAATGGAAACAATGTGAGCGAGTTAGACGCCAAGAATTACAAAACTGCTCACAAACGAGCAGATATCCTATGGGATCTCCTACCTCCACAGGAACCTCAAAGGGAGCTGCGTCCAGGAACTTTGTACTTTATAATTATGTATTTGTGGTCAATCATATCTAATCTATGGACAGGTCAATCTCTCGAGTATAAAAATGTTGATGAAGATGAACAATCATTATTCAACAAAGTCACTTACCCTTTGGAGTACGAATTCGTAAAGGACACGAAAGAAGGAAAAATTAAAGTTATCCACAAAAATGATCCAAGCTCGACTCAAAGACATTTCGAGCTAATAAAAGCCCCTGAAGGGATAATTGAAGTCAAACAAGCAACTTTGATTTTTTCTCATAAGAAATTTAAAACAATTTGCTATGAGGATATTGACAAGGGAATTCATAACCAGATGATCGAAAATATGACGTCCTTTATGCTGAAAGAAATGAAGAGGAAAACTGTCATTATTGTTACCCACAATCCATCACTTATCAACTGTTGGGCTCTAGGAAGAACACACGTGTGTACCAGAAAGAGGGAGTCCGAAGGAAAATTTGTCAACATTGTGAAAAAGATACCTGACAAATACGCAATACAATATGGCTTCCATCATGAAATGAAGAAAGTTCTCTTTTCAGCTCGAGTACTTCTTGTCGAAGGACGGACAGAACTTAGTGTTCTTCGTGCACTTTTCGACTTTATCTTTTGCAAGAAAGAGAGATCCGATCTCCTTGCAAGACGTTTGAACAACGGTGATGTATCAGCACGAGATAGGGATCACATTTTGAGAATGTTAAGCTTAGTACAATGCGTCTCGGTGAATGGGAAATTAAGTTTTCAAAGAGCTAAAAACTTTTGTAAAGATGTGAATATCAATTTCAAGGTTTTAGCTGATAACGATGATATCTGTCAACAAAGAAAACTATTGAGTAGTCCACTGGAATCTTTCACTGTTCCAGAAAGACCTACAGGGGACGTGAACACGTTCATGTGGAAAAATGGAACCATTGAAGATGCCCTCAGAAGTGACTGTCCATCAGAAATAATGAAAATACTAAATTATACGGTCAGCTGCAAAGACTGGGAGGACAAAACCAAAAACAAATTGAAAAGAAAAATCAACAACGAATTTGAAAACACGATTTATGACAATCTTTTCGCCGAATTACTGAACAATATAGAAAGCAATGAAGAAAGTGAGTTTCTGGATTTCTTCAGATTCATCACAAATCAGAATTGACCTATTTCATTAATTTTGTAACATCCTTTCTTTGTTTTTTTTTTTTTAAATAATGCTAATGAATTTGAAGACGTATAACATTTGTTCCACTTGGTGAGTGTCACTGCTGGTGGACCAGAAGTCCCCGAGGGAACTTGTAACCAAGTTCGATCAATTTCGGTTGGTCGTTTCTTAATGCGCGTTCGAAAATTTCTTTTTACAAAATGTTCTCAACTTTCTGAAATCTGGGTCCTGTAGCATCATATCCATCTTGATATGTCTGTTGGTATATTTTAAACATAATTTTCACATCTTTTGGGCATATTTCATTGTTTGAATTGATTATAATGGAGAAGGGTTAAAGACAAGAGGTCAAAGTGGGACACTACTCTTATCTGGGAACCTGATACCAATTTACATCAATGACATGAGATTAAACAAGAGGTCAAAGTGGGCACTACTCTTATCTGTACCTATTTAACCATCCTAAGCATCTTAAACATCATTCTGATACTACCTCTAGCAAGTTATTCAATTCTGTTGGTACATGTACCTTTTTTTAACTGCTCAGATATTTGGATACTGTCCACTTTCTATCGGAGTGTTTCTGATGACACCCCTAGCTACTGGCGTGGCATGACCGCCTTAAGTCGGCATCGATTAACATTTGGTTTCGTTTGTTTATGTTGTCCTCTTTTTTTTTTGTTTGATGTTTCTATGTTATGTTTTAGTTATCCTTGTACCGTATAGGTATCTTGCTGTGTATGTCTGTTCTGTGGATGGGATGTTTTGGTGTTTTGCTGTGGGTGCTGCCACCGAGTATTGTTGGAGATCCCTCTTTTCTTACTAACATATCTGATCCTGAATCAAAACATAAAAAGATCGATCCTCGACACAATTTCAGTGTTGAAATTTGAGTAAATTATATGCTTTGAAATCATAATATTTCACGTGGACTCAATTTTCGTAATAAGTAATTGTCTTATTAGTTTTCGTATTATAACGAAGTTTTATATGTGCAATAATGCTTGAAGCTTTAACTTTTTAAACAAGTAATTATGCAGACAACGTTTGATTATCAAGATGATAACGCGTATTATGAACTTACGACCTGAAGACGATAAATGGACATTTTCCAACAAATACTGTGTGTAAGAAATTGTGAAAGGATTAACGATTGGATGAAAGTTCGAGTTGTATTATTTAGCGATTTAGATTTAGCTTATTGTAATAAATATCATGATAAAATTTTCATGTCCGTTGTTGATGATTTCAAGTGAATGTTTTTCAAGTGGCCAATCACTATGTACTTGACTACGTTGTTGTAATGTCATGATTTTATTCCGAAACAAGAGTTGCTTATTTGAGTTGTAGACAAAGGAATGGACAATTTGGCCTTGAGTATACTTGCTTCCTGTAAGGTTTTGAAACATTTTGTGACTCGGTTTAGGAGATGTCGAATATGCCTTAGCCAAATTTTGTGCAGCTGTTGCAGAGAAAAAGTCGAAAATGTGTCAGCCAATCAGAGCCCTTATAGCGGCTTTATTTATGGACCAGTCGGCACAAAAACCCTCACAAACTTGGTACAGAACCTTGAGTACTTGCTTCCTGTAAGATTTCGTTAAATTTTGTGCAGCGGTTGCAGATGACTCCCTTTAGGGTTTTTTTTTTGTGAAATTCCGTGCAGCAGTTGCAGAAGAGAAGTCGAAATTGTGTCAGCCAATTGGAGCCCTTGGAACCATATTTATTTACCAATCGGCACGAAAAACAAAACATGGTCCTACTGAAGAGCCTGAGAACTTGCTTCCTATTAGGTTTCCTGAAATTCTGTACAGCGGTTGCAGAGGCGATGTCGAAAATGTGAAAAGCTAACGACGGGGAAATGACGGAAGGCAGTGGCGGATTGAGAGGGGCAGGGGGGCCAAAGTTATGCAATGCTCTTATATAAAAAAATCGCTAAGATTTTGTGATATCAAAATTTTCTACTACATAACTTGAAAATCTATCAACTGACCGTTACCGATTTTTCTATATGCAGTACGTTACGACATGACGTAATACGAGTATGGATCTACTTTAAATTAGTTCTTTCAGTGCAATTATACTTTGAGGTCTCTTTAGACTGTTACATGTAATCAAAATCAATCTATATCTATTTTATGGGAAAATTATGTGAAAAAGGTTTTTATTCTATATATTTATTTTCTGATGAAAACTGTGTGCATGCTGTTCATACAAACACATACGGGCATACGGTAGCTACGCCACTGGGTGGTTCAAGACTGTTTTTCATGGTGTAAGTTTGACATCTCCTGTTAAAATCTTGACGATTGGTGATTGTTATACATACATGAGTTAAAGAAGATCCTGACGATAATCTCAACATCACTCACAATAGAGCACCTAATTGAGCATCGACGGACCCCTAGCAAGCTAGAGGTGGGACCAGGTGCCCGGGAGGAGTAAGCATCCCCTGTTGGCTAGCCGCACCCGCCGTCATAAGTACACATGTATTATTATTATACATACAACGGAATTTCTGTTGAGACTGTCACATATACTCCGATCAATTATCAAAGACATTAAATGAAACTTTCATAAGAAATATTTTGCTATCTTGGTAAAATCCTCAATTAATATCAATTTTATACGTCAAGTTTAGTCTCGTGAAACAACAAGGACACAGAGATGACAATACAGAGGAGGATTTCACTTGTCGTGTAAAGTGGGAATCATCCTACTCGACTCCAAAGGAATGGCATCTATGCACAGCAATATTATTACAAGTAAAATTCAGAATAAGCGGAAGAAACCCAAAGCCGATTATCAGAAAACATAACAAAGCATGGGAAAGAATGTTTCCGAAACGTTTATCGTCTTATGTGAAACTTTGTTCGTTTTTCTATATTAATGCATGTTTGATAATGATCGATGGAATAAACCATACAATGACGGTCTTTGAAAATTAAGGTGAGTTTTACATAATAACAGAAATGTCTTACTATTACATGTAATTCTATCCCTTTATAATTATTTGAAAACTTTCTTGGTCTTTGGTGCTTTTAATTTGTTTGAATTTATGAGCCTCAATGTGAGAGAGCGGATTGCAAAAAAGTTTTGAAATAAATGGCTACATGTTAAAATTATAAGTTAATTTATAGAATTTTTAAAGATAAAATGGATTAAGTCAGACGCAGTCGTTCAAGAAATAACCTGTCCCTCAGGACAGTTGAATCTAGCCATTGAATTTCACTAGTAATTCAACCGTTTGCTTAGCGATATTTGTTCATAACTCAAACATGTCAGTAGTGTAAGGCGCCTGGGTATCCGGGTAGTATTTTTAGAACTGGGGAATTCCGTGTTTTGTGTATGGGAAAGGGGAAATTCCTAGGGGAATTCCATGTTTATTTATAGAATGGGGAAGTCCATGGTAAATTCCTAGGGAAATTCCCAATTCTATATTTAGGTGTTTTTACCAATTTTCTATTTTTAAGTGTTGTTCTAGAAAATCATCTATTCGTGGAAGGAATAATTTCCCCCTACAACTAGATGAAAAAGAATAAAGACAAATTGAAAGTTTATGCATATTTTATTCAACATTGTACATATTTCAGAAAAAGTCTATGCACTGTACTGTGGTCTCACATTCTGACTCGCCATAGGTGAGCGTCCTCTGTTTGCTCCATAGATGGGTCGTCCTCTATTTGCTCCATAGATAGGTCTGGGGTAATTTGGCCTGTAGCTTCCGTAGTTGTTGGGTCCCGGATACGTGTTGTATTCCTGTTGTACAGGACAGTCTTTGGCCCAGTGTCCCGTGCCTTGGCACTTGTAGCAAACGTCGTTCTGCTTCTTGGGCGGCTGAGGACATTCGGTAGCAAAATGTCCCTCTTCATTGCAATTGTAACATACGTATCTGGCTTTCTTCTTGGGTGGTTCGCCTTCCTCTTCTGCATTTCTCTTGTTATCCATCAATGTTTGAATGTCGGCTTGCATCTTGGAAATGGATGTCTGTACATCTTCCATCATGGCAGTCATGCGCTGACAATTGCTATGGATGTCGTCCATTTTGTTGTCTGCAGGCTGCTGCTGTACATTGCCGTTTGGCCATTGAAAGTCAAAGTTGGTTAAATCAATATCAGAAACTTGTTGAGAAGCCATCTTAGTTGTGTCTCCTATGAAGCACATAGCATGAATGACTGGCTTTGAAAATGTGTGTGAAATATATACTCATATATTGTTCTAGAGTGTTCTATCTAATTTGCATATGTCCTAGCTCTTAGTGCACTTGAACAACCTTTCACAGCACGTGTTACTTTGACTTTCAATCAACCTTTCGTGTCAACGGCACGCGCTGGCATCTTGCCACGTGAGAACTTTCTAGAACATATGCCTTTCAAACGACCTTTCGTGTCAACGGCACGCGCTGGCTACTTGCCAGTAAGAACTGTGTAGAAGTGTCAAAAACATATGACGTCATTTTATCCTGCACCTGCAGCTTTGACTTTGAAACGACCTTTCGTGTCAACAGCACGTGCTACTTTGACTTTCAAACAACCTTTCGTGTCAACGGCACGCGCTGGCAGCTTGCCAGTAAGAACTTTCTAGAAGTGTCAAGAACATATGACGTCATTAATGTCGGGCGCGCTACAGAAAAGTCGGTCAGTACAATAAAGTCAGTCACCTGGAATCCTGTAGAAAAAATGGTTAGTACAATAAGGTCAGGCAGAACCTTACCAAGAATATTTTAGGTAATATATAACTGACACGTGTACTTCCCGTTCAAGGTCAGAGTCAAGGTCATGGATGTAAAACTCAAGGTCATACTCAAGGTCAAATGACACGTGATCACGTGATCAGTCACGTGACCGAATGTTCTAGAATTCCCCATGTATATATAAACCCCAATTTTCACAGAGCCAACATCATTTTGTCCTTGACAAGAGACCGAGATGGCTGCTGACAAGAAAACTGTTGCTGACATTAGAGAAAAGACCCGGGAAGATGTTGAATCTACCCAGAGGGAAAAAAGAGAAGAAGAAACCAACAAACAGCGCGACTTTGACGCTAAAGATGTACGGGATTACTACGACATCAATGTTAATAAGGCCTACCAGTCCCGCAAGTTTAGGACCATGGGAAAGAAGTATACGGTACAATTCAAAGACATGAGTAAAGACATTTCTCCTACCCAGTTTCCCAAAGTACTGCCCAAGATCATGAACACTTTGGTTGACGACCTAAAAGACGAGAACGGGATCAAGGATGCAGATTACGTTCGGGCCATCGTACACCATCCTTCGTTGAAGTCTGAAATCTGGATCCCGTTCTCCCAAAGTACCGAGATGTCTGGGGACGCCATTTTGAAAGAAGTCCAAAAGGTCCAACAATCCAACGAGGACTTTAAAATGGAGGACGGCCAGACCACTATTGATTTGCTCCATGTTGAGATGCCTATGGGGAGTGGTGGAGGGTCCGTGAAACATCTGCATTCGGATAAAGAGACATTCAGAAAGGGGAAGAGATCTATTGTCAGAATAGAAAACGACGAGGACCATATGTGTCTATCCCGGGCTATTGTTGTCACTATGGTCCACGCTAACAAACCGGAAAAGGAATCCGATGAATGGAAAAAGGAATGGGACAAGATCAGACAACCCAAGCACTACAACTTGCAGAAGGAAAGAGCAAAAACACTATGCGACCAGGCAGGGGTCTCCAGTGAACATGGTTGCGGTCCAGCCGAGTGGGAGAAGTTTCAGAAAGTCCTAACGCCCAACTACAGGTTGAAGATTTACCAACAGAATGCAGTTGCCAAAACTCTGAAGTTTGACGTTCTGTACAAGTAAGTATTGTTTGACTTCTTTGTGAATTTATTTGAAATTAATTTGTTTGTGTTTCCATGTACTTAATATTTTTTTCTCTTTACAGAGGGACCGCGCCCAACGAGAGGATCCAACCCAAACTCTTGCACGTACTGTATTCGGACAACCATTATGATGCTATTACATCCATGCCTGGTTTGGTAGAATCCCAATACTACTGCGATTTTTGCGATGTGGGATACTCTCACATGGATAACCATAGAAGTGTCTGCCCCGTCAGATGTTACTGGTGCCTGTCCTCACCCCCTTGCCCATGGGAAGACGCCAATGTCGAATGTAATAGTTGTGGCGGTAATTTCCATAGTATGAGATGTTATTGGAACCATTTCAAACCTAACAAGGCCGGTAATAACGTATGCGACCTGATGACTAGGTGCGAGGAATGCGGTAGCTGGATCACCAAGCGTTTGAAAGATGTCCACAAATGCGCAGATAAAGACCATTACTGTAACATCTGTAAAGAGCAGGTGGGAGAGGGACACTTGTGCTACGTACAGACGGTACCTATCCCGAAAAAGAAAAAGAAGAAGAGCGACCTATACATCTTCTACGATTTCGAGTGCACCCAGGAAACCGGAGAGCATATCCCTAACTTTTGCGTGGTTCACCGGGCCTGTGAAGCTTGCATCAACCTACCTATCGAAGACTACTGTGAGAAATGTTCCAACCTACCGGGAGGCGGACGCGAAGTCATTTTTAAGGGGGAGACCACCTTGGATCAATTCATGGTTTGGTTATTCAACACCTGTTCCAATGACGGTAAACACAAGAAAATGTGTCATGAGGGAGCCACAGCCATCGCCCACAACATGAAGGGATACGACGGCCAGTTCATCCTCCACTTTTTGGTCAACCGAGCCTGTATCAAACCAGATGTAAGTTTTAATTTTTAAATTTTCTTGAATATTTCTAAACTAAAGAATTTATTTGATTACTCAAAAACTTTATTTATTTTAAACAGGTACTGATGAATGGTGCTAAAATCATGACGATGTCTGCCCACGGTGTGAGGTTTGTGGATTCCTACAACTTCTTGCCCGATGCCTTGAGCCGTCTACCATCTGCCTTTGGACTGACCGAGTTGAAGAAGGGTTACTTCCCTCATCTCTTCAACACTACAGCCAACCAAAACTATGTGGGACTGTATCCACCTATCGAGACTTACATACCCGACGGGATGAGAGGTAAAGCCCGAGAGGAGTTCCTGGCCTGGTACCAAGACAAAGTACAGAGGAGAGAGGAGTTCAACTTTGCCAAAGAGATGGAGGAGTACTGCAGGTCTGACGTAGACATCTTGAGACGTTGCTGCGGTAAATTCAGAGGCACCCTCCTGTCCCTCGTTCAAAGTGGACCCGTTCGTGGAATGCATTACCTTTGCCAGTACAGCCAATCTAGCTTTCCGCCGCAACTTCATGCCTAGGGAAACTGTAGCCATCTTACCCCCGGAAGGATACTCACCCGAGCGGAAGTACTCCATCAAAGCTTTGAGATGGTTGAGATGGATTGCCCACGAGACTAACCAGGACATCCGCCATGCCAGGAACGGTGGAGAAATGAAGATAGCCCACCTGTCTATCGACGGCTACAACATGAACATGCAGACCGTCTACGAGTTCTACGGTTGCTTCTGGCACGGGTGTCCCGAATGCTACCCCAACATGAAATTGGAAGAACATCCGGTCAGACACGACTGCACCTTTCAGCAACTGTATCAAGCCACCCAGGACCGTCAGAACTTTTTGAACGAGTTGGGATTTAGAGTAGAACACATTTGGGAGCACGATTACGATCGCCGATGTAAGGAGGATCCGGAATTCGGAGCGTTCGCTAAGAAAATGGCCGAGGAAATCGTGGACCCCTTACAACCCAGAGATGCTTTGTTCGGGGGTAGAACTAATGCTACTAGGCTCTACTGTGACGAAGGAGACATGCGTTACATCGATGTCTGTTCCCTCTACCCCTCTGTTCTAAAACACGGGACTTTTCCTATCGGGCATCCGGTTCTGATTACCGAGAACTTTGACGATATCAGAGATTACACGGGCCTAGTCAAATGCCGCATCATTCCGCCACGCAAATTGTACCATCCGGTATTACCTTACCGTTACGGAGGTAAGCTACTGTTCCCCCTCTGCCGCACCTGCGTGGAGATGAAAGAAGAGATCGGTCCGAACTACCGATGCACTCACAACGCCCAAGCACGAGCCTTGACCGGAACTTGGGTGATCGAGGAAGTCAAGATGGCTTTGGAAATGGGTTACGTCATGGACTGTGTTCACGAAGTGTGGAATTTTCCACAGACCTCCAGGACCCTGTTCAAAGACTATATTGACACGTTCCTGAAAATCAAACAGGAAGCCAGCGGATTTCCTCCCGAATGTGACACCGTGGAAAAGAAAGCCGAATTCATCAAGGAAGTGTTTCGGAGAGAAGGTATCAGACTAGGAGATGTCAACAAAAACCCGGTCTTGAGAACCATTGCCAAGATGTTCCTGAACTGCCTATGGGGAAAATTCGGACAACGCCAACAACTGACTCAGAACAGGTAAGGTTTATTTCAAATTTAAAATCATATTTTTTGTATTATCTTTTATTCAAATGATATTTGATTAATACTAATTTATACATTTACAGGTACTTGTCGGATCGTGGTGAACTCCTGGAACTGATGCAGGACGATACCAAGAAGGTGATGCATTTAGAACTGATTCAGAACCAGGAGAACGACGAACTGGACCTCATCTTAGCCAACTTTTCCGAGAACGACGACTTCGTACCGCCTTGTAATTTCGGGAACGTGGTGATCGCCTGCTACACTACAGCTTTGGCCCGCTTGAAATTGTACGATGCCTTGCGCCGATTGGACGACAGAGTCCTGTACTTTGATACCGACAGCATCATCTACGTACACGACGATCACAAATGGAGTCCCCCCATCTTAGATAGTTTGGGATGTTGGACCGACGAATTAGGCGGGAAAAAGATCACTACCTTCGTGTCGGGCGGACCCAAGAACTACGCTTACCAATTGAACGACGGCAGTACCGTGTGCAAAGTCAAGGGTATGACCTTGGATTACAAGACCAGTCAAATCATCAATTTCGAAACGATGAAAAACATGGTACTGAATCAAACAGATGTGGACAAGGTCACGGTCACTTACCCATCCAAGATTGTACGCGGGAAAGATCACAAGTTATTTTCCAAGGACATGACCAAGGACTATCGTATCGTGTATGACAAACGTCAGATTCTGGAAAACCTGAACACTTTACCTTACGGATTCTGAAAGGTCAAGGACGTTTAAACAGTTTGTATATATAAAGACTTGATTCTTTTCACAACTCATTCAGAATGTTGCTGGCTGTCTTACTGTACATATACTATTGGTTCCAAGGAAGAAGAAGGTACCATAGAGACTTTGATGATTTTTTCGAACGTCTGAGACGAGCCATACGTCGTAACAACAGACACAGATTGATTGAAGCAGCCTGATGTTTTTGATTTTGCTAACTTTGATTGGATACTTTTGTACGGCGGACTGTCCTTACACAGATTGGGATTGGGACGAACACTTTATTTTGAGAACATTTAAAGACGGATCACCATGTATCCTGGTCACCAAAAAGACGCCCAAAGTAGCCATGACGCTGTACTGCCCTCCTACCCACTGATCGAATACTTGTCGTTTTCACTGCATCACATCATTACCTGTATCATAGGCATGAACTTACGGATGTCGGGACTGAGACACAAGTGTCCGGGATGTAAAGACAGACAGTGTTTTTGGAGATTTTGTGGAGCTTACAACGCCATGTTTGAAGGCGGTAAAGATGGAACTTTCATGCAAGACTTTATATTTTTCTTACGTCTCATGTTTAATGATCCACAAGTGTTTGATGATGACATACCTATGATGTATACATTAGTTCTGGCTTACATTCATTCTCTTGAACCTACGTTTGAAGAAAACTTTGTTTGTTCTTTATAAATAAAATGTTCTTTGAATTCTCTTGTCATTCTTTCAACATGAGTACTCACGTACAGACGTTAGACGATTTGAGTGCTTTCGTGTTTAAACACGAGTTTACCATGGTGGTAGCCGGACCCAGTCGTTCCGGTAAAACCGAATTTGTCAAACAATTGGTTCGATACAAGGACGAGGTCATTCATCCTCCTCCTCAAAAAGTAGTCTGGTGTTATCGTGAATGGCAAAAAGCTTACGAGAGTATGCAAGGTCAAGTCAAATTTGTCAAGGTCATTCCACCAGAAGACGAAATCTTGGTGTCAGACCTCAACACCAGGCACTTGTTGGTCTTTGACGACATGATGGGTGGTCATAGCGGTGAATACATTGTAGATTGGTTTACACGCAAAGCACATCATCGTAATACCAGTGTCGTATACATTACACAAAACGTCTTTGACCGCAGTACACATCACCGCACCATCAGTCTCAATACGCATTACATGGTCTTGTTTAAAAATCCCCGAGATAAATCACAAGTTGAAGTGTTGTCCAGACAATTAAAACTTCCCTGTTTGAATTATGCGTACCAGGATGCTACCAGTAAACCCCACGGGTACTTGGTGGTAGACATGACACCCACTACTCCCGATACTTTAAGGTTGAGAACGGACGTGTTCCACCACCCCCTGGCAGGAGGGATCGTGGTGTACAGTCCCAAAAACATATAAAAATGAGTGTGGTACCTATTCTGACGTCAGTATCACACTGGTAGAGACTGCGATCGCATCAAAGAAAAATGGCGTTACCTTCGGCCTCTAGTGAACTGGTGAAAATTTTAAGAAAACTACGGAACGAAAAAGATGATAACAAACGCCAAGACTTGGTGGATTTGGGACGTCAAGCCTTGTTGAAATGGTTCAGTATGGGTGCCCGTAATATGATCAACGGGAGTTTACCCTTGACCAAACCTACCCAAAACTACGTCAAGAGAAATTTCGAGCTCTTGAAAACCTTAGCGGATCGACACTCGTCGGCAGACGAAAAACGTCAAATCATCCTGAGACGAGGAGGTGCCGGGTTTTTAGGTGGCATCATCATCCGTACCATGCTACAATGGCCACAACGTGAACCTAATCGTCGGAAATATTATACGATACGTTCCAAAAAGAGTGGAGGATACAAAACCGGTTCCCCTCAAAAATCTTCTAGAAGGAGGAGGAGGGCACCTAAGAAGGCAGCACCCAAGAAAAAGAAGACAGCAGCACCCAAGGCAGCACCCAAGGCAGCACCCCAGAAAAAAAAGAAATCACCTCAGAGGAAGAAGAAGAAGACCCCACAAAGATTCATAGCTACACCTGTTGGATATGCCAGTGCCGACGAGTTTCAAAGAACGGGAAGAGCTACCTTTCATCCTTTGACGTCCACCCCTTTAAGTGCACCGGCCACGACGGCTTTGCAAGCATTGAATCGTCAAATAGGTCTCCCTCCCCATTTACAAGCCATGCTGCCCCTATCCCCGCAACCGGGTCCCTCCACCCAACGCCTATCCCCGCAGCCGGGTCCCTCCCGCCAACGCCTATCCCCGCAGCCGGGTACCTCCCGCCAACACATACGCTTATCCCCGCAGTCAGGTCCCACCCAACACATACGGTATGCCCCCGGAAGAAAAAACGTCAAGTTTACGGCGCGCAAGAAATTGGGAGATGGAGGGGGACCTTGGAAAATGGCCAAACGTGTATAAAAGGAAGGGAGGTGGAATGAAAAGGTCATAGTGTACCCAGACATAGATGGAGTAACATGGGCAAGAGTGGATTAAAACCGCATGCGGATATCCTGAGACTGTTGGCTAACAAAGGATATTCCACCAAGTTCAAACAACGTGTGTTACAAGAAGCACCTAACGCTACCATAAGTAAATTGTGCGAGTGCATTTACAACACTTTAAAAGGGGTGGTACCATTAAGCAAGTGTCAGAAACGCAAGTTGGCACCTAGCAAGCACGTGTTAAGGCAACTGGTGCAACCGGGTTTGTCCGTGCAACAACGCCGCAGAACACTGGTCCGTCAAACCGGTAAAGGATTACCTATTTTACCCTTGATATCCATGATCGCACCTTTATTACTGAAAGGTATTTAAGATGGCCCGCAAGATGGTATTGGTACCTCAAAGCTTTTTGGAAGAGATGCAGCAGAGTCGGGAAAAAGATATTTTATCTTTACCCCATCCTTCACCTTATCCCCCCGAAGTAACGGCAGCCGTCAAAGCGGGTCAAACGTTAGACACGTTGAATCAACGAGGAGACTTGACTCCGGCTCAACAGGCTGCTTTGTATGGACAAGAACTGCATCGGTACCGGACCTATTTACATAAGACCAAAACAAGAGCAGCACCTACTGCACCTACTAGTACATCTACAGCAGCAGCAGCTTCCAATGACGTTACTATAGAACCTCCGGCCGAAGAATTGATCGATCAGATCGTGTCCAGTGCCCCTAAACCCATGCGTGGAAAAGCCAAGATGATGCTACAACACATGCAACGTCATCCTCAAATATTATCGTGGGATCCCGAAGGACGGGTCAAGTACCGGGGTAGAGTGATTCCCAATGCCAACATTATCGATTTGGTCAGTGATTCCGTGCGTTCCACAGAACGGAAAGGATACCGTCCTCAAGGCATCGAACTTTTTAGTCGAGGATTGAGTGAAATGAATATGCCCAGAGATTACGTCAGGAATGCCAAATTCATCAAACATTTTAAAATGGCACCCTCCCCCAAACCGTCCACAAGCCAACCGGCCGCTTCATCGACACCTACTTTACCCACGCTGGCAGCGGCGGCGGCCCGCAAAGATTCGGATGACGAGGATGAAGACGAGAGTGGATTTGTCGACGCTTCTACCATTTTAGCCACACCTCCACGTATAAAAACACCGGGCATCGGGAAGAAAAGTCAGTCGGACTTGGAGAAAAGTTGGTTGAGACTCCCCGACGGCTTTTCCTCACCTCAAAAATGGTTGTTCGGAAAAAAATAGATTTACCTTCTGTCTTACACCGTTTGTATTACGATCCCGAGAGTCCCGTGGCTTTTGCCGGCATACAGGCTTTGTACAGAGAGGCCAAACGTATTTATCCCAAAGTGGTGCGCAAACAAGAGGTGGTGGATTGGATACAAGAACAATCGACGTATACGTTACACAAACCGATCAAACGTAAATTCAGACGTAGTCGTACCATCGTGTCTACCATGGACGAACAGTGGCAAGGGGATTTAGCCGATGTCTCTAGCATGAAAGACTGGAACGATAAGAACACCTTTTTGCTCTGCGTCATTGACGTCTTTTCCAAGTATGCCTGGGTGGAACCTTTGACAACATAGTAAATTTTCCCTGGCTTGACGGTGATGTCCCTAGATTACCGTCATACGGTATCTACATTTCACAGCTCATCCGGTATGCTAGAGCATGTACTGATGTTTTGGATTTCCATAATAGAAATCTACAAATTACAAAGAAACTTTTAGGTCAAGGTTTTCGCTTTCACAAACTAGTAAAGACTTTCTGGAAATTTTACAAAAATTATGATCAACTTCTTTTGAAATTCGGACCAATACAAGCAACGGAGTATATTACTTTGGGTATTTCACAACCTGCATTTTATGGTGACATAATTAACAAAATAAGAAGGATCAAAGGTAGACAGCATATGTATCGAAAATGCGTCAGAGTCATCAAACGCCTTTTATACCGTGGATATGATCCTAATGTCACCTGACGGACACTAAGCTTGGTACTTGACCAATATACAGTCTTGTACGAGCGCATTCTTAAGACTTGCACTCTGACTGACTGTGACGACGGGACTCCATGACGGGCCCTGTCCAAACCTCTTTCGAGAAGACAGGGCCCCGACCACCTGTCCTCTCTGAATGTCAGTCGGACTCCTCGGGTGATAACATATATGAGCTCGCTACAGCCGGCAGAGCACGGACTGTATTACGCACGTCCTCTTTTTATATCCATTTACATATTCATCTGTGTTCCTTGGACCCCTGTGTTTTACGGTCTTGTTTGTGTGTGGTCATCTAACAGTGAGGAGGTTGTTTTACACCATAATTGTGCGTTCTTCGAGACCTCTGGGAAATCGGAATAGTGGGAGGGTTGTGCGCACGTAATCCAGGATAACCACACCGTCTGCTATTTACGTGGCAGATGGCCGTCCTAAGTCGGCACCGGTTGCCCATTGGTCTCGTTGGTTTATGTGTAGTCTTTTATGTTTCATGTTTCTATGTTGTGAGTTGGTGTCCCTTGTCCCTTTTGCGTCTCTTTCTGTGGGTATCTGTTCTGTGTTTTTTGCATGGGTGTTTGGGGATTTTGCTGTGGGTGCTGCAACCTAGTGTTGTTGGAGATCCCCTCCTTTCTTTGAAAAACAAAACGTCAAAAGAAATGATCCGAGGGTTTGGTGCCATCTTGAAAAGAGCTAAAGGACGGAAACCTAGACGTTTCCAAACGGATAAAGGCAAAGAATTTCTCAACAAGGAATTTCAAAAGATGTTGAAAGAAGAAGACATTCATTTTTTCACCACCCATAACACGGAAACCAAAGCCAGTATCGTAGAACGGTTTCAAAGGACCTTGAAAGGACGGACGTGGAAATATTTTACCCACAAGAAAACTAGGAGATACGTGGAGGTCTTGCCCCGTTTGGTCAAAGGCTATAACAGTACCAAGCATTCCACCATCGGGAGAGCCCCTCGGGACGTGACGCACCAAAACGTTTTGGACGTCTGGTTGTATGCCTATGCCCCTCAAAGAGTCCAGAAGAAGAAGCAGAAACCTATATATAAGGCGGGTGATCGCGTCAGAATCAGTAAAGCCAAACACACTTTCGAGAAAGGATATCTCCCCAATTGGACGACGGAACTGTTTACCATAAAACGTCGAGTGGTGGGACGTGTACCTTACGCTTACGTGGTTCAGGACGATCACGGCGAAGAACTGGAAGGTACTTTTTACGAATCGGAATTACAGAAAGTGATCAAGAGAGACGACGTGTACGAAGTGGAAGACATTTTGAAAACCCGGAAACGGAAAGTGGGCAAGAAAACGATAGAGGAAGTGTTGGTACGGTGGAAAGGATATCCTCCTAGTTTTGATTCATGGATCCCCCAGAAGGACATGATACGGTAGACGTGGGAATGGGGAGTAGAGAACCCTCTACCACCTCCGTACGTTGGAAATGGTGTGGTGAAGCTCTACCCAAAGGACAGATCGTCTTCTTTGCTCAAATGATTCTGGCCATGACGGTCATTATAGCCAGCATCGCTTGCTTAGCCCTGGACAAAGACAACAAAGAATTTTGGATGGTCATGTTGAGTGGTTGCATGGGTTATATAATGCCAGTCCCACCTTAAAGATGTCAGAATCTAAACTACCTGGAAGAGGGACATACCATTAAGGATCATCATGAGTGACTTTTACGTCACTTTACCCAGCGATGGATCGATGCGGGATTTCCCGGACAATACCATTTCAACGTTTCGAACACGATTACCTCAAACTATGAAATTAGAGGAAAGAGACTGGGAAGTGGCCCTTTCGGAAGTAGTGTATCCTACCGTTCTGAATAATGTGGATGACGGCTGTAATTACTTTTTGGTAAATTTTTGGACATAATAATTTTCATACTTTTTGGCCATATTACATTGTTTAGACTGACGATCACTGACGAGGGTTTTGTACCCGAAACGTGCATGTCTGGTCCATGCTGTAAATTTATCAGGTTTTAAATGATGCTATTGAACTTAAAGACGTTTAACATTTGAACTACTTGGTGAGTGTCACTGCTGGTGGACCAAGAGTCCCCGAGGGCACATGTAGCCAAGTTCGATCAACTTCGGTTGATCGTCTGTCTTTTCAACGCATTTGAAATTTTCTGTTACAAAATTTCTTGAAATTTCTAAAACGTGGGTCCTGTGGCATCATATCCCACCAATTCTGCTACGTCTTTTGGTAAATTATTGGACATAATAATTTTCATACTTTTTGGCCATATTACATTGTTTAGACTGACGATCACTGACGAGGGTTTTGTACCCGAAACGTGCATGTCTGGTCCATGCTGTAAATTTATCAGGTTTTAAATGATGCTATTGAACTTAAAGACGTTTAACATTTGAACTACTTGGTGAGTGTCACTGCTGGTGGACCAAGAGTCCCCGAGGGCACATGTAGCCAAGTTCGATCAACTTCGGTTGATCGTCTGTCTTTTCAACGCATTTGAAATTTTCTGTTACAAAATTTCTTGAAATTTCTAAAACGTGGGTCCTGTGGCATCATATCCCACCAATTCTGCTACGTCTTTTGGTAAATTTTTGGACATAATAATTTTCATACTTTTTGGCCATATTACATTGTTTAGACTGACGATCACTGACGAGGGTTTTGTACCCGAAACGTGCATGTCTGGTCCATGCTGTAAATTTATCAGGTTTTAAATGATGCTATTGAACTTAAAGACGTTTAACATTTGAACTACTTGGTGAGTGTCACTGCTGGTGGACCAAGAGTCCCCGAGGGCACATGTAGCCAAGTTCGATCAACTTCGGTTGATCGTCTGTCTTTTCAACGCATTTGAAATTTTCTGTTACAAAATTTCTTGAAATTTCTAAAACGTGGGTCCTGTGGCATCATATCCCACCAATTCTGCTACGTCTTTTGGTAAATTTTTGGACATAATAATTTTCATACTTTTTGGCCATATTACATTGTTTAGACTGACGATCACTGACGAGGGTTTTGTACCCGAAACGTGCATGTCTGGTCCATGCTGTAAATTTATCAGGTTTTAAATGATGCTATTGAACTTAAAGACGTTTAACATTTGAAATGGTGGTGCCTTATTACTATCAAGCTGTTGGGAGTTTTAATTTGCACGCTTCGGATACCAATCGATACCAGATTACTATGAATAGTAGAACACCCCACACATTGAGTGAGATTCCAGGACTAGCACGACCTACCAATGATAAAGGTGTAGTTCAAAACCCTAGGGCCAATATCTTCAGGATAGCGATTAAACATGGTTTTTATCGATCGGCTCGGGAACTGGTGGATGAAATCAATTACGCCTTGGAACATGCCATTGATCCGGTGATGAAAGGCTCTGATGCCAATCCCCCCAACCCCAACAAGATTCGATTGGCATACAACACGTCCTACAATCGTGTGGCGTTGGAATTTACGGGAGCTACCATTAATACCATACATTTTTATTTCGTCCGATTCTGTAATCGGTTAGCCTTACAACTAGGATTCCTCACCACGCAACACGGTAGTCATCCCACTCATTGGTTACGTACCAACCAATTAGCCCCCGTACCACCGGACGTCTACATGGGTATGAGTGGCTTGTACTTGTACAGTGATGTGGTGCAAACACAGATTGTGGGCCCGGGTTCACAGAATCTACAGTTGATGAGAATCATTCCTTTTGAGAACCAGGAAGAGAACAATACCAATGGCCATGCGCAATGGGAAGGAAGGCATCGGGAGTACCTTCCGATCAGCAAGCATTATTTCGACACGGTGGATATCCATATAAGGAACGACATGGGAGAAAAAGTGCCATTCTTTTCCGGTAAAGCCATCGTGAAACTACACTTCCGGAGAAAGCAATTATGATCGTACATCGAGGAATTCTGCGACAGAGAGGAAGAGGGGGAGGGTATGTGGGACGTTGGATGAGACCTTATCATCAGACGGGACGAGGATTCATGGATATAGCCAAAGCGGCCATGAAGCGAATTGGTCCCCAAGCTTTAAAGTCGGCTTTTCATGTGGGACTGGACCTGATGCACGGTAAACCTATCAAAGACTCGTTAATGACCCGGGGTAAACAATTTGCATACGCGGCCGCCAGGGAAGCCCCCTACGTGATGAGAGACGCCCGTGCATCAAAGAATGTTAGACAGGTACAGACCCTTCAAAAGAATATGAGGCAAGCCGTGGTAGATCGCATGAGAAGAAAGAAGAGAAGAAGAGTACCACCACCAGCAGCATCCTCAGCCGCCTCTCGACGTACCCATAAAAGCCGTGTCATAAGGTCAAGGCCTCATTTGCAAAGAGGTCGTGGAAGGAGAAGGTCAGCAGCTCTCAAGAGGATTCTCGGGAAAAGATTGAGAAAAGCCAGCAGGATTAATAGAAAAAAAGTCAAAAGAATCATTAGAAGAACGATAGACATCTTTGATTAGTGTCCAAGATGATGCACCGCGAATCATGCGAATGTTCAACGGAGGGATTAGAGATTGATCGGGTTCCTCAAACCATGAGCGTTTTAGAGAAAGCTCAATGGGAAGAATACTATCCTCTCAATGCCATTGACAACAGGAATGCCGGAGCACCAGTGGAATTCGAGATCAAAGGTCACGGTGAAGACTTTTTTGGATTTGACACAGACTTACGTGTACATCAAACTCAAGATTACCCAAACCAATGGCACCGATTTGGCCAACGATACCCAGACGACCCCGGTCAACAATTTCTTACACAGCATGTTTAACGAGATCGATCTGTCCTTGAATGGAAAAATCATTTCACCCAGTACCAACACGTATCCGTATCGAGCCTATTTGGAGACCTTGTTGTCCTACAGACCCGATACCTTGAAGAAATCTATCAAAGCCAGCAATCTGTGGGTCAAAGATGAAGGGGAAAGATGGATGCTGGGAATCCCCACCAAGACGACAAAACTGAAGACGATTACAATGAGTCTCTGAGAGCCAGACACAGTTTGATAAAGGGAAGTAAGGAAGTGGAACTCTTTGATCGTCTCCACTTGGACATGTTTCAACAAAAGAATTACCTGGTCAACGGTGTCGATGTACGTCTGAGATTCAATCGTGCCAGCACCCCTTTCTGTTTGTTTGGCACTGCCGACGGAAAAATCAAGATTTCCAGCATGATGTTATTTGTACGCAAAGTGCGTCCGATGCCCGGTATCATCAATCGAGCCAACGCATTATTGAATAGCAGTACGGCCAAGTATCCCTTGCGACGGGTAGAAGTCAAGTCCTTCACCATTCCTGCCGGTACCCGCTCTAAAATCACGGACAACGTTTTTGCCGGACAATTACCCAAGAGAGTTTTCCTGGGCATGGTGTTGAATACGGCCTTTAACGGGAGTATCGGTACCAACCCGTTCAATTTTCAACATTTCAACTGTACCAAGGTGGAGATCAGCCTGAACGGAGAAACACAGAATACCCGCCCTTTTGAACCCGATTTTGACGATAACTTTTACCTGCGCTCATACATGTCCCTGTATCAAGCTTTGGGACGTGTAGGAGAAGACTGGGCACCCGCCATCAGCTACAAAGAATACGGTAACGGATTTACCCTGTGGGGTTACGATTTCACTCCCGATCAGAATGCTCAGAGTTTCGAGAAATTTCACCTGATAAAAACCGGGAACATGAGAATAGAACTGCAGTTTTCAGCAGCCTTGGCATCAACCATCAACTGTATCGTGTACGGAGAATTCGACAACGTGTTGGAAATCAACAAGCAGAGAGAAGTCAGTGTGGATTACTAACATTATGCAAGGACTACACACCTATCAGATCTACGATATATTATCCCAAGATCCCGACGTGGGACCTCATTTTGGCGGGGTGTATGCTAGGGACCGTTTACCTTCGACGTCTATAGGTCAAACGTTCGTCTTGAATACGGACACGGCATCGGAACCAGGAGAACATTGGGTGTGTATCTACATCGATCCCCGTACCGGGATAGGAGAATACTTTGACAGTTACGGATTACCACCCCTCCGGGAATTTGAAAGGTTTATGGTATCGAGATGTCGACAAATGACGTACAATCCAGTGTGTTATCAAAGCGACGAGACCAGCGTATGCGGACATTATTGCATTTATTTCCTGAAGAAGAGAAGTCAAGGACTTCGGAACCCGTTCCAGATACTACCTCATCCCAAAACACCCCGGGGGATGGAGAAACTTTGGAAAGACCGTTACGTGTACCAATGGTTTCGGAGACGATATCGGATCCCCCCAGTCCCTCCCCAGAAATGCCAAAAGTGTCGACCACGTCGAAAAGACCGCCACAGGACTTGCTCGAAACAATGATGGCCTTTTTATTCTTTGAACATTTCATGTTGTATATATTTCTGTATTACACAATAAAATTGTAAGTGTCTGACAATGGGACGACCCTAATCCTTGTCGGACACGTTGTGTTAGCGGGGTACCATTAAAACAGTTGCAATTGAATCACGTGACTTTTTTTTCTTATAAAAGAGCTGTTTTCTTCTCCACACCATCATTTGTTCACGATGGCTGGACAAGGAAGCACCTCTTCGATGGACGCTAGTGGTTTTGCCAAGCATTCTATCAAGAACGATATCGAAACCGATTCGGTACCTTCTTACTATAGATTATGGGAAGAGAAGTCTCCTCCTCCTCCTCCTCATGCTACTCCTACTTATCGCCGCAGTATAGAACAAGAAATAGTTCTGGCTCCCGAACCTCAGAAAGTCTACAGTTTAAAACCGTTGTATCCAGAATACGTGGGATATTCAACACGTCTCAAAACGTTCAAGGACTCTTGGCCTAGATACTTGCGAGGTCCCAAGGTCGAGGACATGGCACGTTCTGGATTATTCTATTCCCAGATTGGGGACAAGGTCGTCTGTTTCCAATGTGGATTAGGACTCAAGTTCTGGTAACCTAACGACTGCGCTTACAAAGAACATGCTAGATTCAGTCCTCAGTGCAAATATGTCAAAATGGTGTGTGGTTAAAAGGTCAAGGACGTTCCCGTGTACATATATGTATATATATAAAAGACGTTGGATTGTTGTTGGCATCAGTATTAAATCATGAATCCGTTAAAGATACCAGACGAGGACACGTATAATCACACGGTGTATTACACGGACGATTATCGACCTAACGAATATCATACGTATGGACGAGTGAGGAGGGAATTGCACTTGCTGCCTTACGATCCAGATTTCATCGGGTACCATTTAAGACGACCCGTCCAGCAGACGCCTACCCTTCAAACGTTAGCTGCCAGAGTAGTCATTAAGGAAATTCAACCACCCCTTCAAAGAGAGAAACTATTGAAACAGATACCGCAACAAATCCGGATTTTAATCAATCAAGTGCACGTGGACATGATCGATTACTGGTATCATTGGGCATTCGGCACGAGAGGACCTCGCGAGTACGAGTACGGTATCCGGGTGGCAGATAACACTTTCTTTCAAGTATCGGACAAAAGAGACAAACTCATCATCAAACCCAGTCAACAGAAACGGGTGTGTTGTAGACTCAATCACCAATGTGCCTACATGAAAAATGTCAGACGCCGTGCCGCCAAAAGACTCTTAGAACCCATCCTATACTGCCCCATCAACGGCGGATGCATGTGTACGTATCGACACGCGTACAACCGCGTGTACGTGTCACTGTTACCGACATGAGACACATTTACTGGGCCAATTCGTTACTACCCGCGACCTTGAGAAGACACGACCTGGAAGACAAGATGGATGTCCTGGGATTTCAAAGGTCAAGTGCACACGGATTTAAACTGAAGAAGTAACAAGGTCAAGGACGTTCCCGTGTACATATATGTATATATACAAGAAACTTTTTGAACAATACCATCAAATTATGGATCCGTTGAAGAAACCAGACGAGGGATGCAAGTTAAAGTTAATGAGTCAATTCAAAATGCAGTCTCTACAAGACATGGCTGCCCGAGCAGTGATCAGAGAATGTAAACATCCATTGAAGAGAGAACTACTCTTAGAACAGATACCTCATCCCATCAGGATTTACATCAACCAAGTACAAGAAGATTCCATCGATTCGGTCGACGATAGATTTATCAAAGTCATTGAATGTGACGGAGAACGTAGAATAGATAGAAGAGAATGGGTTAAAGAAGGAAACAAGTTCAAATTATCCGGATGGGGACTTAGTCTCAAGTTTACACAATTAAAGTCGGCGATAAGATTCCTTGCAAATGGTATCGATGACGATGACTTTAAAACAGTAGAATTACCTGATGTCTATGCCATTGAAGAATTACCCGACTCCAGAAATTTCTATTTTAAGATTTTAAAATAGTTCTTTGAGGTCAGATGTGGCGGTGGTAATTTCAAGGTCGTTTCAACATAATAAAAGGATCTTTTATTCAAGCGTCACTTCATTCAGACAAAAACTTCAGAATGGAACAGACGTGTGAACAGAGCTCCGCTGCTGCTGCTACTGTCGATGAAACTAAAAAAGATGTCACTAAAAAAGATGACGACACGGAACAGAGATGTGAAAGACTGCGAAAAGAAATAGCCGCTTATCAAGAACAAAGGCACAAGATGGGGATCGATTCGTACGATGATTTTATGAAATATCAAGAAATTGTTCATCGCGAACAACTGGAGAAACAACAGAAACGAGATGTCAAACAACTGATGAAATTTCAGGAACAAATGGATCAACACTTGGGTGGCCATTTCGAATTGGTGGACAAACCCACCAAGCAATGCAAGTTCGAGTTCGTTCATCTCGATGACGGTTCCGTCGACTTTGTAGCGACCCGGATCGGACTGAAAGTTTTGAAATTCATCAAAAAGAAAAAAGGAACCGAAACGTCTGACCCAGAAAAAGATGAAAAAGGAAAAACCCGAAGTCATCAAAGAGGTCATCTATGCTGCCATTCATCCCGAATGTGCGGGTGCCGACGATCACCAAAATCAACAAATGCTGGAAATCTGTCCCAAGTGCAGAAGATACAATGAAGAGATGCAACAGTGACTTTTTTTATATTGTAACAAACCTTGAACATTTGACTTTTACTTTGTTTGTCATATGAATATTTGTCCTTGAACTTTTTGTTTGTCATTGACCTTTGTCATTAAAGTATTGAATGTCACGTGATCTCTCTTTTTTCTTGTATATATATAAAGGGCCAACAGTAAACTAGTTACATTTCAATCATGTCTGTCGAATACGTTAGAGGTGATCTTTTGACTTTAGAGGTAGAAGCCATAGCGCACGTCGTCAATTGTCTTTGCGTACGTCCCCATGGACTGAGTTTAACCATTGCCCAAAGATATCCAGAGTCCGATGTATACGGTCGGAGAAGGTCACAAGGGGGTAGAAACTTGGCTGTCTACCCAGATAGAGGCACACCCGGTACCATCGTCACATATTACAGTCACCACCAATACATCGTATCCCTCTTAGCACAATGGGATTATGGTACAGCATACCAAAGACATAAACGTCACATTCCTCCCTATCGGGATACACGGGAAGAACGTACACAATGGTTTCGAGAATGTTTAGAAGCATTAGGTAACCTTGAGGTAAATACCCTGGCTTTCCCGTACAAGATGGGATGTAACCTGGGCGGACAACCTTGGCCTTTGTACGAGGAGCTGATTGGACAATTTGCGCGCCAAACGGGAAAGAGAGTACTGATTGTTCAGAAAGTCGGTTAGGGGCTTTCCTCGACGTCCGCAAGTACTAGCATAAATAGGAGGAGAATCTTTTAACCGCTTCACACAGACTTTGAGATTGAAGATGAATAGTATAGAGTTCCAAGCGAGATTGACAGAGGACGAGAAGGCGGTTCTTGATTTGGTGTTCATCATGGAGAAAGATGATGGGGCAGTAACATCAGCCCCACCACCACCACCACCACCACCACCACCAGCACCCCAACCAGCGTCACCACCAGCTGCCCAGCCAGAACAAGAGATGACCAACCAGGAGATCATCACCTGGTTGGAGGGATTAATTGAAGAGAATAAGGAACTGAAGGTACAAGTTTTTGTTCTGGAGAGGAAGTTACAGAGGCAGGTAGCAGTGACGAGGAAGTTACAGAGGCAGGCGGCTATAATGACTACACGACGATCGGGGAGGATGAGGAGACCAGCACGCCACTGTCCCTACTGTTAGTAGGGTGGTTACCATCAAATTCAACGGCCCTTTTAAGGGCCAACCATATGTTTAGAAAAGTAGTCAGAAGTAAGTCCAAAACAAAAACACCAGTTCCACATATTTTATTTTGTTACACAACATCTATATACATAACATTACACATCAAATGTCACTTTTTTCTTCTTCTTTTTGAATTCTTCCACCAAGTCCCGTTGACTTTCGAAACGATCCCAGGCCACGTATTTACACCATGCTACCACTCTGTCTTTGATTTCTTTTTCCAAGATTCTCGAATGGTGACTTCTACAACACTGACAGTAAGCAATGATAGTCATATTAGGGTCTTCGGGATGCACCAATTTCAATCCGTCTTGGGGGTCACTACATTCGTCGTTGAAACACGCCTCTCCCAATCTCACGTCTTCTTCCGTACATGGTACCCAATTCCTTTCGTCGAAAAAAGTATTGACTTTCTGTTCTGCCCACGTATTGAAATGGTCACCGTCAAAATTGTGGGGATAAGTACGATCTTTCATAATGTAACGTGCAATGGATAAACTATACATCATTTTTTATTTTTGCGTGTGTGTCTGTCTTGTTTCGATGCAACTTGTGAAATGAACTCTTAACTGTAAGGGACTGGGGTTTTATATTGATAGCGTCTGAAACCATGGTTACTTTTTCGAAAAATGTGGGTAGCCCTTAAAAGGGCTGTTTTGTTGTGACTGAAAAAGTCATCTACTGGCGGTGTGAACACCTCTTCGACTTGCAGGTAGGGCAAGAGGACAGCCATTGTTCCACCTTGATTTGAGCTGGTACTGATGGCACCTTGAAAATAGGCTCCGGGCATAGACTAATCTCCCGCTCCCAATCTTCTTCCTCGTCTATTACCATTGCGGGAGATGTAGGTGGCTCGACTATTGTGCTGGTAGTGGTACTGCTAGGTTCAAACATGCGGTAACTATACCGCCTTTTCTTGACTTCTTTCTTCTTTTCCTCTGCCCTTATCTCCTCGTCCCAATCTTCTCTACCGGATGGATAGGGATAATTTTCCCGATACAACATTTTTCTCCCCCATCGCCTGGAAATACTTTGCCATGGCCAGCAGCTTTTCCGCCTGCTCCGTCAATTTCTGCGACGTCTCGAAGTACTCGTATGAATTCATTTTCGTCTTCTTCTCGATCGATTGTTCTCTCAAGGAGTGAAGCACATCTGCTCAAACCTCTCCTATTTATGCTAGTACTTACGGACGTGAGAGTACGCCCCATGTAAACAATGTCTGGTTTTGGCGGGAATTTTATTCTATGGTGATCCTATATGACTCATCATACAATAAGGTCACACTTTCTAGAATCATAGAGTATTCAATCCTATATATATAATCATACAATAAGGTCACATTTTTCTAGAAGTAATAAGACATATAGTGAAAAAAGGTCATGCTTTCGTGAAAATTCATGGTATTTTTGATAGAATACATTAAATGGTAACTTTTAAACCCATATTTCATTCATCAAGTATGCTTTAGGTAGATGTATTCTCATGAAAACCGTCACTGTAAAATTTTTTGAAATGTTCAATCCCGCTTGACATGTTTTGGGTTTACTCTCACGTCCGCACTATAGGTTATAAATACAGCACGCACTCGTCAGTTCAGCAGTCTTTCCTGACAACTCAACATGGAAGTAACTGAAAGCGATTTCCCAATCTTGATGTCCATCCTCAACGAGCAGCTGGAATTGGACAAACAGACCAATGGCCAACCACAGCAACTACAGCAACCACAGCAACCACAACAAGTCATACCGATGGAGGTACAGAACCTTTATCCGACCCTACCAACCAAGGCTGAACCACCCAAAAGACCACCACAGCCCGACCCTAAGAAGGTGAAACACATAGTGGAGGAGGAAATGTTCCGAGGAACTTAGAATTAAATTATTACAACAAAACCAAACTGTTATCATAGAAGAATTGAAGAAGACCAGAAAAGTACTCAAGACGATGTACTCCATCCTACAAGGGATGCAGAATGCCAGAGCAGTCCCCAGTGCTCCACCCGAGATCAGACACGAAGATCACTGCTGTCTATGCACACAATAGAAATTATCCAACAACAAAAACGGCCCTTTTCAGGGCCACCTCTATTTTTAGAAAAGTAGTCATCAGAATCATCTAGAATTTACCTAAAAATAGGTCTGGGACTTTCCAAACACCTATAAATAGAATTTGGAATTCCCTAGGAATTTACCATGGACTTCCCCATTCTATAAATAAACATGGAATTCCCCTAGGAATTTCCCCTTTCCCATACACAAAACACGGAATTCCCCAGTTCTAAAAATACTACCCGGATACCCAGGCGCCTTACACTACTCATGTCAAATGAATCAAATTTTGTTATATATCTTACTGGCATGGCAAATTAAATGAAAAGGCAACTATGTTTTATACGCTTGTTTGTCTTTCTTTTTCTATCTCGGTTGTTGGGTTTCTTCGTCAATTTCGACAGGAAGCAAAACAGAACTTCAAGAAAACTAGTGAAAGTGTAGAATGTTCCAAGAAAACAGCAATTTTTATATATGAACATTTTTATTGTGAGTGGCCTTGACCTTTCTAAATGACTAGGAACGACCTATGTTTGTAAGTATATTGATCACGTTAATAACCTTGACCCTTAACCCTGAACCTACATTGATTGATAATGTTTGTCTGAAAGTCTACATCCTGCAAAACACCTGATGAAGTTTGATCAAAGTCTGCTGAAAGGAGTGAGCATTAATTGATATTTTCTATATCCTAAATGTTAATCAAATAATGGCCTTGAAGACATAGATATGACCTTGATAGTTCATATCCCGTAAACCCATTTCTTGCATTATGATAAGGAATTTCTCCCATTATTCCCTCCGGGATATTTTTCGACAATTCACCAAAATAATCACAAAACCTGTAACCTTGACCTTGCTCTGTGCCATTAATTGTCATTTTTCACACAGGTGGCACCTCAAGCAGATTTGTTATGAATTTATGAAATATTTCAATGCAGAAAAGGTTGTATCAGTCTAAATTAAGAGGTCATCCTAATGACGAATATGTGCAGACTTAACACGGAATAATAATTCTACATCAGCAAATCGGAGCCTTCAGTAGTCATATATGTTACATGTATGGGATCAGCCAGAAAGTAATTTGATTGCTTGTGTGTAGATGCAATTTCTTCAGGCTTCACGAAGTCAAAAATACATCTTCCAATCAGAACACTCGTCACCTACATTTGTCGCCGGGTCTCAAAAATTACAGACTTGGCAGAGAACCTTGAGGTTTATTTAGGTCTTTTAGGCGGTTAGCCAGCGTCAGCCAGTCGGAACCCTGGACAAACATATGTAAAAGCAAATATAAACTGACACAAGCGAAATAAACTGCTCAGAATGTACTTCAGAAATAAATACATTGTACCGCACAAATGAAGACTCGTTTTATAAGTTTATTGTTTTATTTGAAAAATTGAACAAATATATTAAATACAGCATACACTTACATTAATGCCAACATTACATGTACAAGCAAACATTCAGTTGTTCAAAGACAATCTCTAAGCTGGATGCGCAAAACATTCTTATAAAACGTTTATTGATCTACATTTAACGCTCCAACCAAACGTTTACGTGAAGATATCCATTTTTGGTGAATTCATACTCCAGTAGCTCTCTTGACAACATAAAATTCTCCTTGCCAACTCTGTAACTGGGGAACCTGTAGGTTGGACGTACCATGGTACAGGATATACAATCACTGATGCCGTCCCTCAGTCTGTCGTCCACATCTAACTGACTGACAATCTTTATTCTCCATGTTGAATTTTCCATGTTTGGGGGTAACTCGTCATCGAAAATTCCCTTCTCAAAAGTCAGATGGACTGATGTCCATTTTTCATTCTCCTGCACATGCGCATTAAGCCCTAGTGTCACGTGGAGCTGGTATCCGGGGCAACCGGTATAGAAAGACGGACTTACGAACGTGGATTTTAAGTTCAGGAGGTTCTCAGACGGTAAGGGGATTTTCCAGTCCAAAGATCCAGTAAAATACTGCCCAAAGATAAACTTTGAGACTGGGACGGTCATTTCACTGAAAAAAAAGAGAATATTAATATGTAGAAAGATAAATACACTCAGATCAATCGAGTTGTTTGCGGTTGATGGATGTTGTTGTTTTTGGTCCTTCCAAAAACATCAAGAACTTTCGGTAACTGATATTTGTTCATATGAACTTATGAAATACAAACAAAAGTCCTAATTAAAGCCATGACAGTGATATTTACCTGTGATCGGTTGACATTGTAGACTCCAGTGTCTGAATACGCTGTTCTTGGTCCGATATCCGTCTGACTAGAAGTAAAATATGCTGATTGGTGTTCTCGTTAAGGTGATCAGGCATCAGTCGTCGTAAACTCTGTGAAAGAAATGACAAGTAATCTTGTAAATGAACTGCTTTAGACTTCTTTTTTTAATATATCAATTATTTTGTATAAAAGGTAATTATTCACTGGCTTGGTATCATCACAGCCATTTTAAAAATGTTTCTTATCGTTTTTCAAGATTTCCAGAGATTTATGAATTTCTCAAGCTATATGTCTTCACGTGTCTGATTTTCACGACGTATCAAGAAACTCTTTTCTGACAAGTTCAAACAGAGTAAAATCATTTTGACAAAAACCAACCTGAAATTGACATCCAAACTGTGCGTATTGACACGGTATGACGGTGGAGGGACAATCACCGGTAGTGACGTCAATGTGTTTAGCTATATCCTTGCGCTGTATTCCTCCCTTACCACATGATGTACACTGTACGGGTAGGTTCTGACACATCAACAATTGGTGCTTCTATATGTATGATAAAAAAAAAACCTTAATCATAATTTAGTAAATAAAGACAAATATAGAGAGTAATGATAGAATAATCTTTTGAACAGGAGACATTTAAGGATGAAAAATTTAAATATATTTACGTGTATTGGTGATGGATAAAACCTACTGAATCAATATTTTAAATAAATCATATTTACAATCTAAGAATATACCGATCTTGAAACCAGTATAGACTTTAAGAAAATATTATCAATCGGTAGTTCCCAATAAAGGTTTTGATACGAGATGCCGAGGAGAGTCAGCACCTCCTGCTTGCAGGCAACACAATTACGTCATCAACATGTAATACTTACGGTCATGTCAGCAAATGGTATGGTCATTTGACAGTGTGTACACACGGTAGGACGGCGTTCACACGAGACAAGGTGTTCTGTCATCAGACGCTGGAGTACCTGAACACCACATCTGTGTTCACACTCCACCATAACGTATGAACAGGAAAGTTTGTGGCCCTGGAATATGAATTTATCATAGAAATCAATACAAATATGATTAATTCACAAGAATAGACATTAAATACCCAGCTAGTATATTTGATTAGTATATGTTTTAAACATTTTATATTGAAACATATCTAAATATGAGGGTAAGGTTGTATAGATATATTTTTAAAAAATCTATTTCAATATCTTTAATATTAACTACATTTTTACCTCAAGTTCACGCAACTCCCCTGTCCATGTGCAGCCTTGTGTAGAGTTATCGCACTTGACTGTTAAGGATAGCACCTCCCTACGAAATGCATTGTCTTCAAAAAGCTGAAATGACAAATCAAAATTTAGTACTAGTATAAAAAAATAATTATATATGTATGAATATGATTTCTATTTAAAAAAATGTTCTTATTCCCACGAAGAAGGTTTTCCTTTCAAGTCAATTCATAAACTCGTATCAATACTTCGTATTCCGGGTTGTTGTGCCCGAAATGGCCGTCCTCGGTCGGCAGGGATGTACAGTAGTTTTAGGTACTTAGACATACAGTAGTTTTAGGTACTTAGACATACAGTAGTTTTAGGTACTTAGACATACAGTAGTTTTAGGTACTTAGACATACAGTAGTTTTAGGTACTTAGACATACAGTAGTTTTAGGTACTTAGACATACAGTAGTTTTAGGTACTTAGACATACAGTAGTTTTAGGTACTTGGACATACAGTAGTTTTAGGTACTTAGACATACAGTAGTTTTAGGTACTTAGACATACAGTAGTTTTAGGTACTTGGACATACAGTAGTTTTAGGTACTTAGACATACAGTAGTTTTAGGTACTTGGACATACAGTAGTTTTAGGTACTTAGACATACAGTAGTTTTAGGTACTTAGACATACAGTAGTTTTAGGTACTTAGACATACAGTAGTTTTAGGTACTTAGACATACAGTAGTTTTAGGTACTTGGACATACAGTAGTTTTAGGTACTTAGACATACAGTAGTTTTAGGTACTTGGACATACAGTAGTTTTAGGTACTTAGACATACAGTAGTTTTAGGTACTTAGACATACAGTAGTTTTAGGTACTTGGACATACAGTAGTTTTAGGTACTTAGACATACAGTAGTTTTAGGTACTTGGACAAACAGTAGTTTTAGGTACTTAGACATACAGTAGTTTTAGGTACTTAGACATACAGTAGTTTTAGGTACTTAGACATACAGTAGTTTTAGGTACTTAGAAATCATGTATATATTACCTCTTTGTGAACAATGAGGACGACGTTATCTACAGGGCATCTTGCTGTCCTCATACCCCTGGAAATGATAATTTCACATATAGATGATCCAAAGCAAATTGAATCTGTGCAAAAACAAAAGCGTTTAATCTACATTTACTGATTTCTGATAATTTGAGGCTCTCAAATTTTTCATAACGCTATAAAATGATGCTGAAAAGATCAAACAAACGAAAAAAAAAATAATTTGTACTTACTCCTGGACGCATCCCATGATACAGTTTCTACAGAATCTGTGACCACATAGTGTCTGCATGGGTTCCCTGAGGGCCGCCAGACATATCGGACATACGTACTTCCTGTCCAAGGAGGGTATAAAATCAGCATCGTATCCTCCAACTCTGGTCCTACCACTGGCTATAGAACTCCTCTAAAATTACAATGAAAGATTTCAAGACTTTTTTTTATAAATGCCATTTTCGTGGTGTTTTTTTTTTCATTGATTCAACAGTAACAAGATACATAATCTCGTGTATGTGATTATTTCGATCCTTGGCATCAGAACCCCCCCCCCCCCCCCCCTCTTTCCCGCACGCGCTGGTTGGTTTTCGATGAAAATATGTTTTTGCAACAAAAAAATGTTCATTATTTATTGTATATTTACAGCGTATTTACATACCTGCACATGAGACCTTTGAACCTCTGCCATATTAACTAATTTTGACTATAGTGGATATATGTCATCAAAACTTTCTTCGATACTGCTTCTTCTAAGTCGGATGCCACTCTGGTCATATGTCATAATTTCATACGGTTAAATGTCGTCACTTCTTCAAATCTTATCAGTGCTAACTATCAGATGCAAACTTTACTCATTGAGGTGATAATTACCTAATTGTCATGCAATAATTACAACATAATGATTCCTTTGACTCATGGCACTCGGGTATTAATTATAACACTTGTAATTGATATCATTTATTTTTTATTTCTCGCTATTCGGTGCTAAGGGCTTGTTTCTTACTATATATGAGTCAGTAGATGATTAAGATTTTTTGTTTTCAAAAAAAAAAAAAAAAAAAAAAATTAAAGGAGGGGGGGGGGGGGTTTCCGGTCTGAGTGGGGTAGGGGTTTCAGCATCCTCGGTACCCAGGCTATTTGCGCTTTGGCTGAATATTCAGCCAAAGCGCAATTAGCCTGGGGTACCGAGGAGATTGGGTTTCAGCCACTGTTGAAGAGAAAAGTACCATAGTATCACATTGAAATTATAATTTATTTTGACAAAGCGCAGAAAGTCGTGGCTCTCCTTACACTTTTTTTATCTGAATCTGAGCATGCACCATACAAGTACATGTAGCTTTTCAATGTCTATGAACTTTCGCTCAAATTTTATCTTTGCTCATAATAAATGTATCCTAAAAACAAATTAATTCGACATCCTTCTTAATTTTTACTGATACAACCGCAGGTAGGTTCTTAATTTGTTGATATGGATAATTATATAAGATAAATCTTAATTAATAAAAAATGTGGGAAAATCATACTTTCTCATTCATTATATCGTGTAAAAGCTTCGTCTTTTGTAAATAGCGTGATTTATATATTCTCATAATACAAGACGGACCGAGTGACCTGTAATGAAAAGGATAAAAATAGAATAATATATATCTAGATGCAACCCCCCAGAGAGGGACACCCATCCAGGGTAGGAAAATGGGGTGCTTTGTTTATTTTTCCTCTTCTTTTTTTACACTCATTCAAACAGAAAGTGAATACACAGAGATTAGTATACATGTAAGAATAGTGACTAAGCATCCCCGAGGACTCTGTTTAAAGTAGACTGAAATAAATACTTTCTTTGTTATATCCTTTTAATTATGGACTCGATTTCACTTAAAGGTATTCTGAGGTCAATATCAATTATTTAAGCCAAATTAAGCATTTATGATCTGTAGAGAATTTCTCACTACATGTTTTGTTTTGCAGATATAACTTAATTTTTTTTCCACTGTATTGTAAATGTTCTTTTTGGAATAACCATTCTTTATTGGGTCGCTATAGCAGCAAAATAAGGTACATGTATCGGGTTTTTTTTGTTTTTGTTTTTTTTTGTTTTGTTTTGTTTTGTTTTGTTTTGTTTTGTTTTGTTTTGTTTTTATTGTTTTGTTTTTTGTTTTGTTATGTTTTGTTTTGTTTTTTGTTTCTTGTTTTTTTTTTTTCTTCTTATTATTTTTCTCTGTTCTTCTTTCGAATAGCCAAGCTCTGTTTATTTCCTGTATTCACCACTCTATATTTGAGCAAACACGTGCGTTCTTGTTTAGTAACGGATGTTATTACATTGTAATGCAAAGTTTATAAATTTCAAAAAAAAAAAAAAAAAATGTTCAAAGTACGACGTTAAATGACTTCTACCTGTAATGAACTTTTAGACTTTAATGGATTCTTTTAAATTCCTATGCTCTTTTGAATGCAAAAGCTTTAAAAATCCAAACGACATTTATTTATGAGTGAAATATGTTTATTGAATTGAGAGATTAATTGTCAACCTATATATATTTTTAAAACGCTGTTTTGAAATTAAAGTTAGGGAAGAAGAATAAGCTATTGAGTGCCACTATGTTAGTGATTTAGCAATGTAGATATGAGATTTTCAATATTCCGTTAATGAAAACACCGACAGATTTGTTGATTTTTCATTGTGTTAAAATGGAATTTTTAGCCACAGTGTGCAGATGAAATCCTGTATTTATCAACACGGCGATAACAAAGGCCCTGAAAGGTAAGATATTTTATGAAGTTTCAAAACGCACAAGTTGCAATTAAAGAGATTCCATCAGTAAATTACTAAAATTTTCTTAAAGTAAATTATACTTATTCGTATAGAGGTATTGGTAATTACTAAATCGAAATCAATACGTCCAATAATGCCATAGAGGGATATAATCATGACAAAATCATTGGACCTGGAATACAAAACTCGATACTCTTGTACAAAAAAGTCTGAATAAGGAAAAACACGTTACAAAATTATGGATCATCTATGGAAGAATCAAACATGTTAATTAATGACTGAGTAGATAAAAGAATATAAACTACTAACCAAGCAAATCAGAGAATTTTGTTGCCACGCTCTTGGTTGTTGTCAAAGAAAGGCGGAAATCTCTAACAGGACGCGATTGCAGGATCAACAGAAAAACACTGAAACACCCAAATGCGAAATCACAGAGTGGGCAAGCGAAATCACAGAGTGGACAAGCGAAATCACAGAGTGGGCAAGCGAAATCATAGAGTGGACAAGCGCAACAAGAGACACCAATGTGACAAGGGAGTCTATACACCAAAAAGATATAAAAACACTTAACACAAAAGACTACAAATATACCAACGAGATCAATGGATAACCGGTGCCAACTTAAGCTTTGGACAGCAGTCGGCCTCGTTATAAGTAGCAAATAGTGTGATTATCCGAATTTAGTGCACACAATCCTCTCTCTTGTCCGGTAACCTTTCGTTCTTGGAGAGTGCTTTTAAATTGTTATGTACAAAAGCTTTTTCATTGCAAGATGACTAGACAAACAAGACAGTAATTTGAAGGACGTACGTGTATAAACCGATTTTATTTCATGAACTATAAGAAAATTCATGGACCCTCTCATTAATTCATATCTAGCCTTGTGATGTACAAAGTAGAAAGATCAAACTACAGACAAGAAATACCAGAGGAGAAAATTGTACTTGACGGATATTCTAAAAAAAAACCACACTTTCTGTATTTCTTTTAATCTCTATGCCCACGTCAAGCACTGAATAAAAATATAACTTCAACGATTAATAAAATCCGAAATCGTTGGCTTGTGAAACATTATGGTGTCGCTATCTATAAGACTGAATGTTTGATAATTTGAATAGTTTTAAGTTTCAATCGATTGCTGTTTTGTTCTGTTTGAGTTATTGAACGTAAGCTTTACACCAAGTAAAGGTACAACCTGATATTTGACACCACATTCTATTATAACGAATGCCATAGAAAAGAAAGAAGATATGTATAGATATAGTCTCTTTTGGATTCTCTGGATAGGTCCTAATTCAGCAATCTTACAAGGATGTCCAACAAAGGCCAGTTCTTATAGATTCCTTCAGACCGTCACTCTGAGCAACTTTTGGGAAAAAGAATTTAAACAAACGTACACCACAGTAAATCTGAACTCCCATGTATGAAGTTCTACATTTTAGCAAGCAAATTGAAAATTCTTTGTGCATCTTCAATGTTACTATCTTCCTTATTGTACTAGTACTAGTATTGGAATCACGTTCATGAAGCATTCTTACTGTCTCACATGTTGAACAAAAGAGCCATTGTACATTACTTCATTTATAATACTTATATCATTATGAAGGCGACATGCACAATTTACTTTGTTCAGTATCAATAAGACAGAAGTTATAAAAGTTAATAAAGTAACAATACTTGTGTAGTGAATAATGCACCTAAACGGACAGAAACAATGGCATGCTCAAGTCATTGTGGTATTAAATTTGTACCTTTGGTAATATTGAGAGCATTGTTCGAAGTAAATTCAAAACAAATTTTATTTTAAAGATTTTTTTTCTTTTTCTTAAAATTCTTTGTGTTTGAATTTCAAGTCTTTATCTATATGGTTTTTTTTTTTGCACGCAGTCATCAAATGGAAAGTAGAACACCAGTTTAGTCCCACGTGATGATGACGTCAGCAACAGCAGCGTACCGGGTTCTTAAGGCCCTACAGATACGTGAGCAGGTCTTGTTTGGAGATACATGTGAGTATACATGTATATAGTTTATTTACTAGAATTGTATTCAATAAAAAATATCAAACTGGTAAAATTCAGTAATAGATAAGTTAGGAATTCAAAGGTGAAACAATCAAGCGATTCAATTTTCCGGCGTTAGTAAAGTTTTCATAGAAACAAACATTATATATTATCTATTTATACTGTATATGCATTTAGCGCATCAAAATGCATCACAGATGCCTAGTGTGCCAAGTTGCAAAACTGGAATGAATGTATAGATGCAGAGAGCCATTGGTTGAGTACGCGGGGACTATGAGGAAAATTTATAGTGCCCGGCAACCGGGTACTTATGTGTAACGCGCTATACTATAGGTGCCGCTTCTTCCTGAATAGCTATACATTGATGCCGAGGTCACGTGATGCACTAAACCTGTGTGGGTACTATTCTCTTAAAGTGTTGCTTTTTGAAGGTAAATAGTGCCCTCGCTGACGACGGGGCACTATTCCCTCTAGCTATTGGGGGGGGGGGAGGGCAGGGGGTTACCTCTGTCCCCTCCCAACCCCTTACATCCCCCATCCGCCCACTTCTCCCTCCCCCTCCTTTTCACCCTTCCCTTACCTTCCCCCTCCCATCCCCCTTCCTCCCTCCTCCCGCTCCCTTTCCTCCCTCCTCGCTATGAGAGAATAATACCCACGCAAACGGGCATTGATAGGTAAATAGTAATTGAATTTCAGATGAACATCTAGAGCAATTGTAACGAAAAATGAATAGAACAAAACCGTACTCGAGTATGGGAGCCACACAAATGCTTGGTCAACGATTCATTGTTTATCTGCAATCAAATAGACCTAAGAGCAGTGCTTCAAGTAACGGAACATGCAAATTACGAATAAAGAACTCTAATCATCAAAACATGCTTAAAATTTCAAACCATTTTATAAAGAGCATGTATTGTCATAAATACGATAAAATGAATTTTAAATGATTAGAGAATCAATTAGAAAACTTTGAACAGCAAGAAAAAAAAAAAAGAACAATTCATACTAGTACTTGTCACACTTATATTTATATTAATATTCCTATAGTGATTGCAACTGAAGTAGGCTCTTTAAACGGAACAATTTTTCATCAATTTTGAATAGCAAACATATTAATTTCAAAATGAGTTCTAGTGAAAATGATTAATTTACAATACATTCCATTCAAAGTTTTAAACCTCCGTAAAGATTAAAGATTTAAAGATTTCAAGTTGAAACCAATTCTAAGATACAAGAATAAAGCTTTAAATGCTCCTTTGGTTTCTTCGAATTCAGCTCTCAACTCTGGCGTCAATGAGGAACCCTCCGAACATACATGTAAGCATTTCATATTCCGTACAATAGACATATACATGTATCTTCCGAAATGGAAGTAACCGGATGTGACAATTCTACCGAATTGAAGAGACGGGTGTTGCATGCAAGCAGGAGATGCTTACTATTCCTGGGCACCTGGTCTCACTCCCATATCGGGAGTTCGCTTCTTTTCATATGGTGGAGGTCTTGGTGCTTGTTTTATCCTGATTTCATATGCCTTCGGTTTATGATTTTCTGAATTATCGATTTTGTACTGTGTATTGGAATATGGTCATTATCCATAAGTGTCATACATTTTTCATCAGTGGTACTTCAAGCCAAACTGACAAGGAGAAGCGAAATGTAATTTTGTAGCACCCTGTTGTATTTTTTCTAAAATTCATACAGGTTTTTTTTTTTTGTCAGGAGAATGTGGTTCAAAATTTGTTCATGGTCAAATCAGAGGCTAAGAACTAAGTAACTTGCAAATAATATTATGTAGTTCTAGACGGAATATGTCCACAAGTTGTACGTATGACATATCACAGTCCTGAATATTGGATAGTAGGCTACACTTGTAACGTCCATCGATAGTACAATCCCAAATTTCTTAATTAATGTCACTGTTTATTCTACCCGGGTGTCTAATCTTGCTGCAATTTGAATGTTGCCTTTAGGTACATGTATACGTATATATAATATTATGTTACATTCATTTTAATGTTTTCGTTTGCCCTGAATTTGTATGTCTTCATGGCGGACTATTTAGCTTTTATATCTTACTCCCATTTACGGTGTAGCACATATCACCCATGTGCATTGAAGAGCAATGAGTAATTCTTGAAGTTATCCTTGATTTTTTACCTGACTATGACTAGAAGGGAGGGGATCTCCAACAACCCCAGATTGCAGCACCCACAGCAAAACACCCAATGTAAAAGCACAGAGCAGACAAGCACAGTAAGAGACACAAAAGGGACAAGGAACGTCAACGCACAACTCAGAAACATCAAACACAAAGGACTACACATAAACCAACGAGACCAATGGGCAACCGGTGCCGACTTAGGACGACCATCCGCCACGAAAATAGCAGAAGGTGTGGTTATCCCGGATTACGTGCGCACAACCCTCCCACTTTTCCGATTACCCAGAGGTCTCGATGAACGTACAATTGTGGTGTAAAACAACCTCCTCACTGTCAGATGATCACACACAAACGACACTGCAGAACACAGGGTCCAGTCAACACAGATGAATATGTAAATGGATATAAAAAGAGGACGTACGTAATACAGTCCTTGCTCTGCCGCTAGTATATGTGTCTTGGTTTAAGATCCTGGATGTGCCTACTCATCCTGTTATGGACCTATCAGTAATATATGGTTTTATTCATATTTTGTTGTTCGCTTAATAAAAACATTGGTACAAAACAGGAACTTCAAGATTTGTGGGATTGTCAATGGAAATTGGTCTTTGAACGTTGGACAATGTTGTATATTTTGAGTTTTTACATTTCATCTTAACTGAAAGACTCAAAGACAGCGTGCTACGTAGCTCATATCAGAGACAGGTGCCTATCTAAGAACCATTGGAATTATTAGAATTATACTTGATTATGGTTCAATGGTACTTTAACATGGGTTTAAAAAATCATGACTTTAAATTTCGGTCTACCCTCTTGGTAAACAAATCACGCTATATCTTTATCAATTAAGCATTGCAGTCTCCTTTGAAGTTCAGTAATACCGAATCATGATGCACAATTTTGATTCATTAACATCATACCTCAGCATACTTTCAACATGGTGATATGGACACAAACGTGGTGATATGGACATAAACGTGGTGATATGGACATAAACGTGGTGATATGGACATAAACGTGGTGATATGGACATAAACGTGGTGATATGGACATAAACGTGGTGATATGGACATAAACGTGGTGATATGGACATAAACGTGGTGATATGGACACAAACGTGGTGATATGGACATAAACGTGGTGATATGGACATAAACGTGGTGATATGGACATAAACGTGGTGATATGGACATAAACGTGGTGATATGGACACAAACGTGGTGATATGGACATAAACGTGGTGATATGGACATAAACTCGTTATCATATTACCAAAAGATAAAGGTCCATACTTTGTAGCTTGATGAAATATTGGTTTTCAAAGGTTCTTATCTTGTTGCAATGTTAAACGTCTTCAAATTCAATTGCATCATATAAGAACAGATTAATTTGCAGCATGGACCAGACATGCACGTTTCGGGAACTTAACCCTCGTCAATGATCCTCAAATAAATACAAAATGTAAATATTTCATTTTTAAAGCCCAACTTCAGTGATCAAAGGAATTTAAAATATTGATGGTAAACTCATTATGAGACGCAGAAAGTATTTTTTATATCGAATACTATTGTAGTAAAGCAATCGTATAGGTCAAAAACCAACGTGAGACAAAGTTGCTTGGTAAGTGACTAATGTTGTTGTTTTTAATCATTTCATATTTTATGGACTCAAAAGTCTAACAAATTCTCTATCTCTTTAATAGAATAAGAACTTCGGATCTAATATCAATTTTATGGCCTACTATCTCTTGAATTATTTCGTTGTTTCATGTAGCTTTTTGTCAAAAAAAATTGTGTTTAGGGTCTATTCACATGAATGTGCTTTTGTTCTAAGATAAGTAACTCACTAATAACAACGCAGCAAGTATTATGTTATACTTAATATATCCATAAGTTGTACGTTTGGCACCTCAATTTTGTCCTGAATGTTGGTTGATAAACAGGCTTACACTTACAGCGTCCGTCGGTACATGTAGTGCCTAATTTTCCTCATTTGATGGCATTTACAAAAGTTTACTAATTGAAGTTTGTCACTGTATATTCTGCCCGGGTATATGCTGTTTTTGTCGTATGAGAGTTCACTTTGGTACATTTTTTAAAATGTAATAGACGCATATGAGATATCCCTTTCCAGAATGATCAGTGACATTCTACATTGTGATTAAGTAGATGTCGTCATAAACAGAAAAGACATTCTTACCTGATATGTACATCAAAATTTACATCGAGACAATCAACGAATTTGACAGGTTTCCATGAAGCTGTTGTGACGGGTGTTGCAATGCAATCAGGAGACGCTGACTCTCCCCGGGCACCTGGTCTCACTTCGGAATGTTGTTCATTCCGGGGTTCGCAACCGTTTCGATGGGAATTCTCACGAATTTGCTTTGCCTTCTCGACTTTGAGACTGAATGACGGTTAGGTACTTCTTTGATGTTTAATTAGTATTGTCGTTTGTCTAAAAATTTTCGTAAGCCCTTTTGTAATGAGAAGTTTGGCGGACTATTTAACTTTTGTAATCCTTCTACTTACGCAACACATATCATCGATGAATATTGTTGACAGACGGGTTATATTTTATTTCCTCTGAGACGACTTGAACGAATTTATTCGTTTAATTGTTTATTTTTCCTGATCATGTGCTATGATGACTTTGTTGTTGTTGATTTTCGCCTGATCATGTGCTAGGGTACATTTGTTGTTGATTTTCGCCTAATCATGTGCTAGGGTACCTTTGTTGTTGTTGATTTTCGCCTGATCATGTGCTATGATAACTTTCTTGATTAACTATTCTGGATGTACCACTTTAAGCTGTTGTAGACCAACGGTGTTATCAATGTTTTGTTTTAGTGTAAAGAAATTGGCAAACAATGAGTGGATACATTTGGCTTGCATGGGACTGCCAACCAGTTCTTCTTAACATACAAAAGATGATAGACAGATAATAAAAACGGTTGTCTCAGATCCTTTTTTTATTTGTATGCTACCTTTCATTACCAAATTGGTGTTATTTGTACTTCAGTTTCACTCTTCGACTCTGTTGTTGTCATCTTTGCTCATGTAGAACTTAGGAATGATGTACATTTATTTTGGTCTATTAAAATTCAGGGGATGTGATTGACAAAATGAAATCTAGAAATTTTCAAGACAATACAATGTCTTCATACGACTTTTCAAATATGTACGCCACGCTTCCTCACGACAAAATTAATTATCAATTGTCCAATCTCACCAAATAGTGCTTTAATCGAGAGGAAAAACCTTATATTTGTAGATTTCTTTTCTGCTACAGAATAAAAATCATACAAATTATGGACAAATGTTTCATTGGTACTTCTAGGTGCCTGGATGATATTCTTACTATCGACAATCCTGTTTTTTAAAGTATAAAACTGTTGTTTATAGACAAGAATTGACTCTCAACAAGGCAAACGTTTCAAACACAGAAACACCGTTTTTGGAGCTAGATATAACAATTGTTAATGGAGAGATTCATACAAGTGTGAATGACAAAAGATATGATTCAACATAGTAAATTTTCCCTGGCTTGACGATGATGTTCCTAGATTACCGTCCCATGGTATCTACATTTCACAGCTCATCCGGTATGCTAGAGCATGTACTGGTGTTTTGGATTTTCATAGTAGAAATTTACAAATTACGAAGAAACTTTTAGGTCCGGGTTTCCGCTGTCACAAATTAGTAAAGACTTTCTGGAAATTTTACAAAAAATATTGTCAACAGAGTATATTACTTTGGGTATTTCACAACCTCCATTTTATGGTGACATAATTAACAAAATAAGAAGGATCAAAGGTCGACAGCATAACAATCGAAAATGCGTCAGAATCACCAAACGCCTTTTATACCGTGGATATGATCCTAATGTCATCAGACGGACATAAGGCTTGGTACTTGACCAATCTACAGTCTTGTACCAGCACATTCTTAAGACTTGTACTCAGACTGACTGTGACGACGGGACTCCATGACGGGACCTGTCCAAACCTCTTTAGAGAAGACAGGGCCCCGACCACCTGTCCTCTCTGAATGTAATTATAAACGTCTTCATATTGAATAGCATCATTTAAGAACAGATAAATTGGCAACATGGACCAGACATGCACGTTTCGGGTACTTAACCCTCGTCAGTGATCCTCAAATCTAAACAATGTAATATGCCAAAAAAGTATTAAAGTTACTATGTCGAAAAAGCGTACCGAAAGACGTAGCAGAATGGGTGGGATATGATGCTACAGGACCCACGTTTTAGAAATTTCAAGAAATTTTGATAACAGAAATTTTAGAATGCGTTGAAGAAACGATCAACCGAAATTGATCGAACTTGGCTACATGTGCCCTCGGGGACTCCTGGTCCACCAGCAGTGACACTCACTGCAGTGACACACACTAAGTCGGACTCCTTGGGTGATAAAATACAGCGCATACTGCAGTGACACACACTAAGTCGGACTCCTTGGGTGATAAAATACAAGAGCTCATTACAACCGACAGAGCATGGACTGTATTATGTCCTCTTTTTGTATCCATTTACATATTAATCTGTGTTGCTTGGGTTCCTGCGTTTTGCGGTCTTGTTTGTGTGGTCATCTAACATTGAGGAGGTTGTTTTACACCACAATTGTACGTTCTTCGAGACCTCTGGGTAATCGGAACAGTGGGAGGGTTGTGCACACGTAATCCAGGATAACCACGTCGTCTGCTACTGACGCGGCAGATGGCCATCCTTAGTCGGCACGGATTGCCCATTGGTCTCATTGGTAAATGTGTGGTCATTTATGTTTGATGTTTCTATGTGATTTGGCGTTGATCGTACCATTTCCGTCTCATACTGTGCGTGTCTGCTTTGTGTTTTTGCAGTGGGTGTGTTGGGGTTTTGCTGTTGATGCTGCAACCGAGTGATGATATATATCCCCTCTTTTCTATAGTAATCTTCGACGATCTATTTATCACTATTGAACTCAGGATGCTTATATAACATGTCGAGAGACGTAACGACTGCATCGCGCTGAAAAATTATCTTGAAACTAAGTTGATGACAATGTATAAGAGTAGCGCGAAATTCTACATTTTGGATAAATTATATAGAACATAACGAGAGCATTATAATATGAATCAAAGCAAAGCCTTTTTGTTCGAGCGGAGAGAAAATAGATATGATTATATAAATTAAAAAAAGATCTTTCTATTTTATTTTGACTATGATGGTGTATCTTACCTTAAAAACTTTCTGTTTGATGATTGCCAAAAAAGGTAGTATAAGGCGAGAACGGAAACACGGAAGCATTTGTAAAATTGATCTAGACCAGCAGATGAACATTTTAGGAAGGGGGGGGGGCTTAAAATATGGTTCTTTAAAAATATGGTTCTTTACAATTCATTTTTATTTTGTAAGAATAATGTTAAGGCTAGCTGAAAATAAATAACTTAAGATTAAAAGAAAAAAACAAACATATTCCGACTTCTGAGATTACGAAACTACCCGAGACGAGAAAAGCAATCAGAGCGTAACGTCTCGTTTAAAACCGGAAATGTCGAATTTCCCGTGGTTACGCCGTCTTGTTGATGCTTTATCGTTACCTGATTTACGAAAAATGTTTTCAATAAATTTAACTTATAAACAAAAATTGAGTATAACATATACGTCTACTTGGAGTAGAGAAAAAAAATTAAATGGCAATATCCAGCATCTCCGCAGCAACTCTGTCTGCGAGGGGACGAAAGTTTTTGAAAGCATAGTAGTACATTCTCATTCTTTGATTATGCATATTTTCTCAATAAGACTTGAGTATACGCGTTACCATAAGGGACTTTGCAGCGAGCTCCGCTCGCTATAAAATGCTAGAAGATAGTTCAACCTGATTTTAGAGGGTTTTTAAAATCATCTCTAGAAAAAAAAATAACAAAAATAAGCACGACTCTTAAATTTCGGTCTTCGCGTTGATCTATGAATCACATATTATTTTTACCAACAAAACACTGAAGTTTCCTTTGAAGCTCGATGATACCCAACCATGAAACTCAGTGTAATTAAATAAAATACCTGATCATAATGTTAACGTGGTGTGATTACCGTTTATTCGTTATCATATAACGTAACGATAAACATTTAAACTTTGTAGTTTGATGTAACATTACTTTTCAAACGTTTTTATCGAATTGCAATGTAAATATTTCCATCTTTTTAAAATCAAAGCTCAGTGATCAAAGACTTTATACTGATGGTAAACTCATTATGAGACGTGGAAACGTTTTCCCTGTTTCTGAATTTCTGTGAATTTCCCCCTTTCCAGAATGATCAGTGACATTTTGAATTGTGATTGAATCACTGTCATCATCACCAAACAAGACTTACATGTACCTGATGTGTACACCAACATGTACATCGAGACAATCACAGAATTTGACAAGTTTGCGACGAGTGTTGCATGCAATTCGGAATGAACGCGGAATGTTGTTCATTCCGGGGTTCGCAACCGTTCCGATGGGAATTCTCACGATTTGGCCTTGCCTTCTCGACTTTGAGACTGGGTGACTGTTAGGTGTCTCTTTGATGTTTATTTGATAGAAAATTTATTAATATAGTAAAAATGGAACAATATTGATTAATAATTGATTAATAAGTAACAAGTAGTAGGTAAGCAATCGTAAAAAAAAAACATAATAAAACAAGACTGCATAAATCAACTTGTGCAAACTTGAAAATTCGCGGATTACCTCAGCAGTATCTATCCGACGGAGCTTGAAGTCAAAGAAACTACAGAGACAAATAATTCAGCATCCTATTTGGACATAATGTTGTCCTACGACTCTGATGGTCACATGAACACCTTACTCTACACCTAACGTGACGACTTCTATTTCAGCATTAAAAACTTTCTTTTTTGAGTAACAACATCTCATCGCCTGCTTATGGCGTGTTCATATCTCAGTTGTTACGCTATGCCAAAGCAAGAACCAAATATACGGATTTTGTTCTGATAGCTAGGCGTCTTGCAGATAAGCTTCTCAGTCAGGGATATGTTTGTGACCGACTAACATCGTCACTGAGGAAGTTCTACGGTCGATATGGGGAATTCGTCATACACTATGATGTCCCACTCTCTAGAATGGTGGATGTTATTATGTCATAGACCATTTGAACCATCCTTCCAAAGATTGTACTCTATGTCTTCCGAAATGGAAGTAACCGAATGCGACAGTTCTACTGAATTGAAGTGGCGGGTGCTGCATGCAAGCAGGAGATGTTTACTCTTCCTGGGCACCTGGTCTCACTCCCATATCAGGAGTTCGCTTCTTTTCATATGGTGGAGGTTTTTGTTAGTTTGCTTTGGTTCCTGTTTTATCCTGATTTTGTATGCCTTCGGTTTCTGATTTTCTGTATTATCGATTTTGTGCTGTATACAAGGATGTGATCATTAGATCCATATTTGTCAATTGAGCCCTAATCCTAACTGACTCATTTCTTTACATATACTAGTCAAAATTCTATCAAAATTTAATCTATCTGACGAAAATTACAAATTCGAACAATGAACATATTATAAAAATAAAACAATTGGCTCTTAGTTTCAACTTCACCTTCAAAGATATGTATACATTATACATATTTGCTTATGATCCTATACTAGTATTCAAGGAGTATATCAGCACAGTTTACTAAAGTGAAATAGAGACCAAAGCTCGTAATTAGTTGATGACATAAGTGGGTGAAAGCCAAAGCAGACTTCAAAAGTCACAATCAGTGAGCATATGGAACGATGAAAAATACAAATAGAAACAAAACATTTTCCAAAGAAGCAAAATTTAACGTGATGGGCAAAGGAATTTTAGTGTTCATATAAATGCCCAAAAATATTTTTGCAGTGATGCAGTCACGCTCACAAATATGCCCCTTGTTTAGAAGTTTCTCTGTAAGATAATTGTACTGCTCTCAGAAGGTGTTGTAGTTTGAGTTTGCTCTAAAAGGCAAGGGACGAAGATTATATATCTACGTGCAGTTTTACTCAGAAATGGGAAATGTGTGACTTTGAAGAAGTCACTTTTATCATATATATTGGAGAACTATATGGAAACCATTGTCGTCAAAAGATAACATCAGCTAATTACTTTCGACATAAAATACATGTATACTCACATTGCGACAAACTTGATCATTTCAATTTCCACATCGGAAACTATCTCTTCTCTCTTAGAAGCAACATCCCGTCTTCGCATGATTCGCTATGTCAGGGCAAGCTTGACTTGAGGAGAAGGCATATTTCAGAGAAGGTTTTCTGTCATTTATGTTTGTGATATCCGAGCCATGTCACTAAGAATGTTGTCCATACAGATTATCTATCTGTTCTTAAATAATGCTATGAATTTATGGACGTGTAACATTTTGTACCACTTGGTGAGTGTCACAGCTGGTAGACCAGGAGTCCCCGAGGGCACATGTAGCCAAGTCTTATCAACTGCAGTTGATCGTTTCTTCAAACGCATTCGAAAATTTCTGTTCACAAAATTTTCTCGAAATTTCTGAAAAAGTGGGTCCTGTAGCATCATATCCCACCCATCCGGTATTGTTTAGACTTAACTTTCACACTCTTCGACCAAATAACATCATTTAGATTGAGGATCACTTACGGAGGTTAAGTACCCGAAACGTGCATATCTGGTCAATGCTGCATATCTATCTGTTCTTAAATGATGCTATGATTTTGAAGATGTGTAACAATGTAAGGTCGATACGAGGAACACATAGAAGAATGTGACATTCTGTTGTCTAGAGTGAAGCCACTCGTGTTTCATCCGCATTGTCTCCTATTTATTTTAGTTGTGTTTTGTGTGTCTTCGATTACAGGGGCATTAAACATGAAAGAAGAGGGCGCTACTAAAATGAATTATGGCGGCTCCACTGGAAGCATCACTGATGAGAATTTAATATTCGAAACACGTGTCTGGTGCAGAATAATTGGTCTGAACTTTGCTTCAAGAAGGTATAGAGTTGGAACATTTCCGTATTATTGCTGTCAGTTTTGTTTTGTGGTATTTTCAGTCTATATATTCAATTTGTCCTTTGTAGGTATTTTGTTATTCTTATCTTTCTGTGAGTTTTATTTTAAGGTATTTGCGGAAATAATTACATAACGTGTTGGTTTTGGTTTCCGGTCATGTGATTACTTAGTCCACGGGATTATATTTGCTCACCCTGCAATAGGCACATCTCCGTGGGATGCACCAATGTGACGGTATCCGCCCATGTTCTTAAACTGTATGCACAATGTACCACGTGCATGCGCTTTGGGGTAATAGCTCCTCCGCCCGTGTTTACTCTGTCTGTGTACAGCAGATAATCTTTATTTACCGACACTTAAACCTGCTATCTTGAGTACCATTTAAATACTTAAACTTTGTAAAGGACTCGTATTTTATCGACGAATCTAAAGTTTGTAAAAATTAAAAACCACTCTTCACAATGATCTGAACAATTCAACAGGCAAATTTCATTAATTGTTCCGTCAGTCATAAAAGCAACCCTCAAAAAGGAATTTCGTTTGAAGAAAGCTTTTTACTAGAATTATTAAATTTACCTGTTCTTGAAATTCGTTTGTGATTAGCTTGAGGATGGAGAACTGAGTAAGCAAGACCTCGGACCTAAATTCTGTTTAATTTTGTGACATTTAAATTAAGGCACTTTTATCGTACATTTGAAAACCGATACGTACCGCAAGGTGGGAGGAAATGAGATCTACGGATGGATCGTCGTATGAATACAATAATCAACAAAAGACATGGAAACTGACGCGCTTCTCTGCATAATGATTGGATAATGCTTAGTGCTATAGATATACCGTGTTCTCTATGGACCGGATCGCGATCCTGCAATGTTTGAATAGTGCATCCAGCAATGAGTCTGGTTCTTTAACGATACTCCTAATTTTCACAGATACAGATGACTGATTATTGATGAACATCTAATGTTTGTCAAATGGATGCATCATTTAAGATATGCGTGTCACTCTCAGGGTCGATTTGTTTAAAGGGGCTGATCGACTAAATAATTCACAAACTCAATTACAAACTTATCAAATTCCTATGCTCGTTGGCAAAATATTGACGGTGTTTAGCATGAGACAAAATAAATTGATTTGTTGGATTAAATGAAATTAGACTTGATAGTTGGATTAAGACCTGGCCACCGGTATATGTTAAGGTACCGGGATCTTTACCAAATTTCCTCATTGCTCACTGACCTATCCTGACCTAGGATAGAATTTTTAAGGATTAATTGTGGAAGGACCAATATTTACTGTATCGACCCTGGATTAGTCTAATAGGAGCGGGTCTCGTAAGCCGGATCTCCATGGCTTTAAAACCGGCATTGTGGACTTGCGTAATGAAGTATTGTATTTTAACACTGTGATTGTCCATGACTGCAGGTGTAATTTTTAATCGTGACGAGTTTTCTCTGTGGGACATATTTAATTAAAAGTATAAAATTTGAAAAAGACATTGTAGGAATGTAGTGTCTTTTAACCAGGAGAATTTGTTGTATCGAAAGTTTTCTGATCGAATTTGAAACGGAAAAAATTAACGAAAATGGCATCGACGAGGACTAAATCAAAACCTATGTATCACAGTAATATGAACTTATCTCGTTCAACAACTCAGTATGATTTTCCTCCGTCAAAGATGAGTAAAAGTGTTTCCATGGATATACTTTTTCGCGGGAAAACCCTTCCGGAACACAAAAAGAAAAAGCGATCGATGCCAGAAAAATCAGAAAGTACAGAAAATTTACCCCTTTCTCTTCCAAAATTAGAACCCGAGGTGGACATCGATTTCGACACGCAGGGTAGAGACGCGAGTGTGCTTGCGAGTCGTGCAATCTCACAAATTACAAGCAATGGGCTTGCGCTAACGGAAACGGAAATAGATAGGGATAGTGATAGTGATGAGTCGGATTACCTAAACAATAATAAAGATGACACGGAAACAGCTCGGAGACGGTTGGGGGAGATTGGGGAGTTTGAAATGCTGCATAATTGGAAGTTACATGAGAGCTTTAAAGAAGACAAAGAGAAATTTACGGTTAAAAGTAGAAAAATTGCAATTGTTCTTCCAGATGAGAATCCGATGGTCACCGTGAATAGTCGAATACAGGAAATACAATCCATGGTGAAACCTAAAGCAGAACTGGGGAACTTTATTGAGAAGTTACCGCCAGCACAAAGAGAGAAAATTAAGGTACTTGACTAAATGATTCATCGTTTTTTATTTTCCTTTCACTGATATCAATTATAAGGAACATGTATTTTTTCTCTGCTATGTCTATATCAATCACTGGTTACAGAAAGCACAAACGAAACAATGCAACACCCAAATTAGTATGGTGGACCTTAGATAGTCTTAAACTATAAGTGGCTACATGTACATATATGTATTTGTTCTTCTTTTGTCAGTGGAATATTAAAATAAGAGATTTTCGCTAGTGGTAGCATAACCTGCTATGTACAGTTATTGTAGTGTTTCATCCCTTCACAGTTTTATCCAAATCCTTTCATGGTTTGAAATTAAGGAAAGATAAATAAACTAATTCTATATCAAGGATTTGAATACAGGCAACAAAAATGCAACTCCAGTGAAATTTCAACCTGCGAGTTATTAACATTAAAGAGTCAGAAATACTCAAGAGGAAAGTTTTACAGAGTGGATGAATTATGTTGTTGAAATGCTGCTTATAAATATAAATGTTACACGAGATAGTACAGAATAAAGCAATCAAAAATAATATACTATATGAAGTTAGCAGTTTCTTCAATATCAAGATTTTCTGACCTTGCCCTAGATTTCACACGTACAATCCATAATCTCTTACTATACCTTATCGCTAGATATGAACAACAAGTACCCCGCGAACAATAGAAAAATAAATAAGTCTAATTATTTATTCAGGATAGAAATCCTAATGGATTACATGGGGATTTATAAGATTTTTAACTTGATTATGATTTTGATTATATACATGTACATGCATATAGACGATCTGTACATTTTTTGCTCATGACAGTAATCTGCTCATGTTAATCACAGAAAAACAAACAAATTAAAGATTAAATAATACATTTGGATGATAAAATGTGTTCATCAAGTTCCGATTACATTCCAAAAAAAAAAAGGGGGGGGGTCTAAAATTAAAACAGATCAAAATTATTAATCTCAAGATGAATAAGACAGAAACGCCCGAAATTTATATTTCTGTGATCTGTTCTTGGCATCAAATTATTTGGACATTTATTTCATCATATTCGTTATTCGTTATTAAATTTTCTATTTCTTTAAAAATTTTACCTACATTAATATCTTTTTGTATGGAATATATAAAAGGGTTTTACATGTAACATGATTATCATTATAATGATTGCCCTCATCTTCAATTTTGTCAATGTTAAAGCCTCAAAATATTAGAATTCAGCCAAAATATCAAACGTCAAGTTCAACAGCTTTTCAAAAGAAATTTGATAAAAAAGGTCAAAATTTAAAACGAAAAAAAAAAAAGAAAAAAAATCAAATGTTTTGTCGTCACAATGTCAATAGTGAAAGACGTACATGTACAATAAAATGTACATGTAAATGTATCAGCAAAAAAGACATCCTAAATCAGAAGATAGTGACAATAGGGTACAGGGGTGAGGTTTCACCGTTTGGTCACTAACACTTTCCTCAATACACAAGTCTATATTGAAAACCCCAAGGGAGGACATTTCCTATAATAGCTATATTGTAACTCGTGGCTTCAACTCCTAGCGATCTGCATTTGAGCAGTGCATCTTTCGATGGATATGTTTTAGATATCGTATCACTCGGGCCATGGGTTCAGTCTGTAGAAAGGAAAAAAAAAAGAGAAAGCCATGATCGTGCACAGAGTGAGTGTCCACCCTTGGGGTTTTTTATATAGACGGCTTGTATTACGAAAAGGGTTGTTAAGCGATTTTTCAAAAGAAAATGAAACCAAGGTCAATTAAGATTAAGAAAAAAATTCGAATAGACATGATAGAAAGGTATTGTCATAAGGAATAAACATGCAAAATATGACAGCAATATTAAACAAATGTAATACATTGTATCCACCTTTCAGTCGTTTAAACAGACAGTTAGATTCGCATTGACAGAAATGACATCGATTTACATGTATTTCTTATTGGATCTTTTCCTACATCAGAAATGCATGGTTGGTCGTCTGTAACGTCTGTAACTTTGTTTCTCATAATGATTTTGGATAATTCGTTCTTACGCACATTATACCGTAGTATGTATAGTTTTGCATTGTCATACGGTATTGCGCAAGTTAACAGAATTCTAGAAATTTTCTAAGGTGGAGAGTTTAGTCCAACCAAAAAAAAAAAAAAAAAAAAAAATGAAAGAAAGAAAAAATAATTCAGCGTAAGATTTGCATATATTAAACCAGGGGAAGTAGTTTAGTCTTCATCCCCAAATAACAGTGACACATTGAGGAATCCGACATATTTCTCTTGAATTAAAGAAGATCCTGACGACAATCTCAACAACACTCACAATAGAGCACCAAATTGAGCATAGACGGACCCCTTGAAGTAACGTTAAGTATGTAATTTGAAATAAACGATATATCACCAAGAAAATTTTGGGATCCCAAAATATTAGAATTTTCAACTATTGGCTATGTATCACTGTCTTACAGTTACAATGTCAGCATTCAACAATCACCTTGGATAAAATTGTCGGACTTCCCTATCCATCCCTTTTTCAATCCCATCATCTTCTAGATCATCTAAATCAGCCTCATGGCTAAGACGTTCACTATAGTCAAGATGGTAATAACCATGGGACTATGATTCCTTTTCTTTCACTAATTACTAACATCTATCTTATCCTGGAATATACCCATAGCGATACTGATACCATATATAACTATACCCTCATAACACATATCGACTTACAGACCTCCTGAAAGTTTAATACCTGACCAATAGCACCTCAGATAGGTATATCGACAAATCTGTAAGGAACTTTTCTCTCTCTATTGATTTAGTTACGATATTTGAATGCCTTATTGTTTGTTTTCTCTAGTATTTTAAGATTACATAGTAATTGTAAGCTAACACTTCATTACAGAAAATAGCTGAAATGGATGTAAACGATATCAGACGAGAAAAGAGAAAGAATTGGAAGGTAAGTTTTCATGAAAAAATATATACATAGTTTGTTTCACTGACATTATCTCAGAATGAAATGCTTATCACCAAAATATTGGATAATGAATCAAAGAGGATCAATTCGGGTATTGAATATTAGTGCTATTCATAAGTTCAGTAGAATATAGATAGAATTTACTTTGTATCTGACATGAAGCTGATGAGATGTTAAAGATCCATAATCAAATCAAATATGACATGTACATGTAGTGGTAGGAGGACTTTGTCCTTATGAGAAGAAATGTCCCTTGATATTTGATTTTTCTAATGTTCATGTTTTTTTTTTCAGACATCAGACGTGTTCAACCATGCCCTCCGTATCACTATATTGGTCAATAAAGCGTGTATTCCAAGGCGGAAGTAAGTTTTACTGGCAACATGATAATATGAACACTTACATTCCTTAAAAAATAAACTAAGTCTGCAGAAGTTATCAAACAGAATGATAGTACATGTACAAGAGAACTAAGTCTGCTGAAGTAATCAGCCAGAATGATAGTACAATAGAACTAAGTCTGCTGAACTAATCAGCCAGAATGATAGAACAATAGAACTAAGTCTGCTGAAGTAATCAGCCAGAATGATAGTACAATAGAACTAAGTCTGCTGAAGTAATCAGCCAGAATGATAGTACAATAGAACTAAGTCTGCTTAAGTAATCAGCCAGAATGATAGTTACAATAGAACTAAGTCTGCTGAAGTAATCAGCCAGAATGAAAGTACAATAGAACTAAGTCTGCTGAAGTAATCAGCCAGAATGATAGTGCAATAGAACTAAGTCTGCTGAAGTAATCAGCCAGAATGATAGTACAATAGAATCTAAGTCTGCTGAAGTAATCAGCCAGGATGATAGTACAATAGAACTAAGTCTGCTGAAGTAATCAGCCAGAGTGATAGTACAATAGAACTAAGTCTGCTGAAGTAATCAGCCAGAGTGATAGTACAATAGAACTAAGTCTGCTGAAGTAATCAGCCAGATTGATAGAACAATATAACTCTAAGTCTTTACTTACAAGTTTAAAGTTGTCATGAATGTAATTTTTGAGCGAAAAACGAGACATGTGATTGGCTGGGCCTTGAGTGGTAAATTCAAACAGTTCAGCATCTCTGTTCAAACAGCACCAGCCATTCTCACTATATACAAAACAACATTTATAAACATAGCAACATCTCGACATTAGTTCATGACAATGCAATAATACATAATGAAAGAGAAAACACAAAGAGAGAACACAATAATGCGTCCATCGCGTAAAAACAACTTTAGATGGCAACATGAGAATTCATCATTAGACTATAGGAAATCTAGTCTAGAAATAAAGTCTGATGTTTAGCTCCGTGCGAAATATGTTGTTTGCATTAAGGATCTATTGGCAATGACTGCATTAGAAAATATTTTAGTCCTGGTAAAGTAAATTTAAATATAAACATAATACATTGTACAAATAGCTATCAAAATAGACCAGGTCAAAATCTGATAAGAATGTAGAAAATGGTGTTGTTTAAATAGTTTTTGGAATATATATTATTTCCTAATATGTTATTACATTTAATCAATGATTTATCTCTTAATCAAAATCAGGATTCAGTGAACAACTTTTTCATTTCCAGCGTTGAAGTATTGTCCAGGTGTGTACAAATTTCGAAACCAATCTGACAGAATAAACTACTACTAGATGCATTACTCCTAATGTATGATTTATAAATCAAAAGTGGGAATTCCATACACATATTCATACCCCCATTACTACTGGACGGTTAATTTCTAGATGAATGCTGTAATTATAATGCAGACTTATCTTGATGCAATATTGCCAACTTTGATGTAAGACCAATGTAGCCACTTCATTCAAACGAGATAATTGAACTGCCAATAAACGGTAAATTGGTAACTTTTTTAAAAGTCTGAAAATCGAACACTTCAATTGTGATGAAAATATATACATATCGAACCTAACAAAAGGTAACTTGTGTAAATGTAACTGTTTACAGAGCATGTTTTGAAATTGTCAGTCTCTTTGGCTAGACTGATCTTTTAACATTTTTCGTAAGAAATAAGAAAGCTCTTATGATAGATATGATAAATAGAAAGAAGGGGATCTCCAACAAGACTCGGTGGCAGCATCCACAGCAAAAACACCAACAGCAATAGAAACACCCAAAAAGAGAAATGCAGCACAAAATATGATCAACAGGACTACCAGATCAGTTATAACGAAATCTGCTTTTGTTTCCGTACGTCGTTTGACATGAGATCTCCATCAATACCCCGCTGCAAGACTCTCTTACATTGCAAGATGACGCAACTTTACGGACCAACTTACAAGTACAAATGTACTATGAAACATACATACATGTAAACATGGTACATACGTAAAAGGACGATGTCATATTATGTAAACTGAATGTAACTGAATGTTCCTATGAGCACCCAGACCCGACCCAGAACACCAATTTATAACATTTCATTTGCAATGTCACAGAAAACATCAAATTAAGCATATCCCAATGATATTAGGATATCAGAGTTTACGCTTACTTTGTTAGAGTCAATATCCGTTTAGTCTCATCAAGATCGGTCTTGTATGTTTACATAATAAGAAAAATCGAAACGATTAAAACGTATACTAGTGAGCTTTGAAGTTCTTCTATCTGGTAAAACCAATTTGGCCTTTTCAAACAGGAAAGATTCATTAAGAGATCATCGTCTTTCTCTGCTTTGCAAAACATACGGACGTAAATCGGTCACTACATCAGCAAATTATTCTTTCTGCAATTTCAATAAAAAAGAAAAGAAAAAGATTGACATCTGTGTCTCATCACTGACAATCGGATTTAGGTACTGTATCATCAATGCAGTACGTTATTTTAAATATGATTTTCTGTCTTTTAAAAATTGTCCGAAGGGGTTGTCTTGAAACTTGAGAATAAAAAATTGTAAGTATAGGCTTAGAGAAAGGAGTGGATTTACAGGCAGACTCGGTTGTAGCACCCACAGTAAAACATCGACACACCGCCATGTGAAAACACAGAGTAGACAAGTACAGCACATGACGTCTTAGAGAGGCAAAAGGGACAGGGAAGACCAAATTCGACATAGACCAACGAGACCAACTGGCAATCGGTGCCGACTACAAATACTAGTATAATGCGACTGGTTTGGCGCAACTGCTCGTTAAATTTAACGAGTAAAATGCCGGGTTACCATGAGATTGAGGAGGTGTTATCATTGGTAATCTATCTGTTTCTGAATCAAGGTTTACTAAGAACGTTAGAGGGTAATTTATTCTGGTGCTCATCACGGGGGTTATCATGCATTTTGTTAGGTATCGGCAATCTTAAGCTCTTAGACCGACTTAATGAGGAGTAAAGAGAGTATATCAAAGATGGAAGTATAGAAGTCCCAAGCTCTACACTTATATACAGTCATATTTCTCAGATTCAAAGTTCGGACAATATCATCAGGTAGGCCTATATTTCAAGGTATGTACACCTATCACACATTACTGGTATTTATATTGACAGGTACCACACGGAGGATAAACCAGACACTGCCATTAACTTAAAGAGGATCAAAGAGAAAGAAAATGCTGAAACCGTAGACGTACCTCTCAGATCTAGTGTATGTTATATATATTGTTTTGAGAATTTATTATAATCATTATTGAAATTTATGTTCTGTATCGTTAATAATTTCATTCATGAATGTTCCGTAATGACATTTAATTAATAGTTTGAATTTCTTTCTTCAGCTTGCCTTTGACATGGAGTTAGCCCTTACTACAGAACCTTTATTTAGAACAGAAAAAGACTTGAAGAACGTAAGTAAATACTAATTGTATACGAAGACTACCTTTTTAAAATATTTGTAATACCACGAAAGATGAAAAATAAGCTACATCTGTTTCTCAAAGTAGATTTCTTCTGCCAAGGACGAGTTTTCGTAATACGAAACATTGTATCGGACCAATATCATGCACAGCATCTTTTCTTGTATTGCACTGGATCTGGCATGTTGTGAAGATTGGCCTCTATGACAGACTTTGTCTAGTCTCGTGTGCAATCTGAAAGATGGTCAGATTTCTCCGGACATTGAACATGAGTTCGCTTAGATATCCATAACCTTTTGATATTCGGTCATGAACACAGTGTTTTTATTTTTATTATTTACCTACGTTTCTTATTATTGCATTGTTCATTACGTCACCTTTGTAGCGGTTTTCCTTTGAGAAATAAAGCACCCCTTCACGCCTGCTGTCGATTTTTGTCATATGTCTTTTAAATAGCTGTCAGCCATTTTGACATTTGACAAATAGAGAGTTGGCGAACATCTTATCTTGACTCACTCAGAATCAAAACACTCGATCGGCAAACGTAAGCGAGACCCATTAAATATTGCGGGTGTATTGTCAAATATAGATTGCATTCAAGGCCGGTTAATAGCTGCAGCCTAACAAAATATGTGGATAAACCGAAGTGAATTGTTGGGTAAATACATCCTTATTGCTTTATTTATTCATTGCAGGTTATCTGGGTACTCCGAGCAACCAAAGCCTTCAATCAATTATTCCCCATAGAAAAGGAGCGGGAGTTAGCAAGGGTAGTGGCTTATGAAAGGTGAGGGACCTATCTAATAACCACTGATACTCATCTAAATGCTAATTCCTCATTATGGGATCGTGTACGTAATTGAATTTTGTAAGCAAAAAACGTACTGAAAATTTGTGTGTGTTGCAATGAGAGGGAAAATAACTTTTAATCTCATGAATGCATGCATGCGTGATTAGTTTACAAATCTTGATAACACGCGGATTTAATTCTACAAAATACATTATATGACACAAAGTTCGAAAAAGGGACGAATGAATGCCAGTAAATACCTCCCTGAAACTATGCCAAAATATCCCAAACTAACATACAAGAAAGGAGGGGATCTCCAACCAGACTAGGTTGCTGTACCCATGGAAAATAACCAAAACAAAAGAGCAGGTCTTCAAGCACAGCAAGATACATAATAGAAAAATACGACATAGAAACATGAAACACAAAAGACTACACATAAACCAATGAGAATTAAATGAACAATCCGTGCCGACTCATTCAAATAAAAACATCTCCCATACCCACTTACCGACAACAACACACATTATTTTCGAATTTGATACCACTTTCATTCAGAAGAGAATTTCTTTTCGTTTCAGATACGATCCAAACAGAATAATAGCATATCAAGGGAGGCGTCCAGATAGATTTTACTACGTCCTAACGGGAAAGGGTAACTACATTTCAGTTTATTTTGGTTTATGATTTGTTTCTTTTACTTTGATTTTAGGAGTCACTCAAAACCAACTAAGTGATATGGCTTAAATCACTAACAAGTCTTTGTACTAATTTTAACTTTGATAAAAATGATGTTGTCAGATTGAGTCTTTTTGCTTTTGAACTTATTTTATAAATGTTACAGTTCAGAAGGTACGGGAGTACACCTTGTATTCTGGGAAAGTATCACGACTAGAGGGATATATACACAAGGGAACAACCTCAGATGTAAGCAATCCTGTACTATCTAAGAACTTGTCTTTTATCTATATTATTTTAACAATTATTATAACATTCCATAGGAATCTATTATATTAATTTTTGATTTGTCTTCGACCCTTATCTGTTTTGAAACATTTTGCAACAATGGAATTTCTTGCCCATTTTCACTGATAATGCTTGCTTTCATGAAGATAAGCTACACTGAATACTGATGTCAGATGATAATTTTAAAGGATGTAAGAAGCCGAAATAGTGGTAGTGTTACAGAGTTGAAGACACCTGTATGTCTCGTACAAACTGATACATACTAGTATTTAGCATTATAATCATCAGTCAGGTATCAATTTGGGTTGATCGTTTCTTCAACGCATTCTAAAATTTCTTGAAATTTCTAAAAAGTAGGTCCTCTAGCATCATATCCCACCCATTCTGCTACATCTTTCGGTACAATCTTTCGACATAGTAACTTTAATACTTTTTTGGCATATTACATTGTTTAGATTTAGGATCAATGATGAGGGTTAAGTACCCGAAACGTGCATGTCTGGTCCACGTTGCCAATTTATCTGTTCTTAAATGATGCTATTCAATTTGAAGACGTTTACATACATACGTATATGCACTGATTATATTTTGTAAAGGTAGAGGAGTTGGAAGAGCAGTGTCTCCGTGAGCACCACCTGGTATCTAAAGGTCAGGTGGAGGTACTCATACTGCACAGAACCGTAAGTAACCAACCACTCTTATTTACTTGTAATCCCCTCCCCCCACACATACATCAGATAAGTGTCTCCGTGAGCACCACTTGGTATCCAAAGGTCGATGGAGGTAGCGACACCCAAACCCAAACACAGTAAGAGACGTGTCATCATGGCAAAGTAGGAAAGGGTATCCAAGAAATCTATGTGGTAAAGACCACAGTAAAACAAATTTACAACAAACTCAGAAAATTGCAATAAGCAAAGGTACCATTCAAGAGAACAACTAAATGAAGAGGAAAATAAGACGATTGGTAATTGGAAACGGAATGGGTACTTGGTGTTTAATGGTCAGACGGACGAAGAGACGAAAGTCAATGCATTTTGTCTCCCCTACCCTTCCCTGTAAACATAGGAGTACATGTACTACCCTGCTCACAGAGGTCCGATATAAGTCCCCTTCTTCAAATTATTTTGCAATCATGCCATAAAATAAGTTGTAACTCGCGTTGACATATCCGAATGGCATACTTATAGATGCATGCTAAACGTAAGAGATAACTTTAAAATTACATACATGTACTTCAAAGTTGACTTTCTTCTAGATAGTATTCAAATACTAAATTTTAGAAGGACTCTTAAGTGCGCATTATGCGATTAAAGATGATGAAAATTATTCAATATGCCATGCAGTGCATGTCACCAGAAATGTTTTATTTCAACGCAATATCGTAAATAAATTTCTGTACTTTAAAAGGAGTATTTAGATGCTTTATTTTTGGTCGAATGGAACGATTAAATACTCGTAAGAATTAAGGATACCGTATAAGCAGAAATTTTCAAGATAGTTTGAAAATACGAATGGTATGAAATTCGACATGTTTTGTTGCTATTTGAAGTTGTTTTCTATCAACGCACTTTACAAATTTTTACATACAATGATTAATGAAAATTTTATCAGCTCAATGCCGAGAAAAAACCTTAACCTAATAACGTTTACGAAGCTAAATACATATCATGTACTTACTGCGATATCTTTTGAAATAGCAAACGAAAAACCAACAGAAAGGAGATGAAATTTGTGAAAAAAGGAACGCTGTTCAAGTCTCCAAATCGCGAAAGTTTTAGCTACATCACGTTATGCAAGTTTTAACTTCTCATTTATCTCATTTAGGACTTCATGAGATTGCAAGAGAAAACTTTAGGGCCGCCTATAGACTACCTCAGGTAATCATTCTCTCATCAAATGTTTCAATTTCACCAGAAATTTCACAAATATTCACATTCAAAACTAACGTTATATTTTACCTGTCAGAATTAATATACTGAAATTGATTTGAAATGAAATAATTAAAAAAGATCATATCTGTTACAGGACACTTGATCTGTTCTTTGAGTTTCCTGTTGAGATATTCCTTACCAATACAGATCAAATCCAGCTCAAGTATTACGGGTAAGCTTTGTTAAAGTATGAACATGAAAGGTACATATACATATTCAGCTTTAGAACTTGAAAACTGAATTGATAATCTTTTCTCAACAATTTTGAATATATTACATTGATCATAGTAAACATACCTGTATCAAGAACTATTTTTACGATTTTCAGACAAGATGTAGTAATATCAGATGACACAAACAGGACACCTTGGATCCATGTTATCAAATCTGTAAGAAAATAGATATGCATTCCTATTTATATACCTCTGTATTTGCGAAGAACTTACTCAACAATGAAAAAGTTAAGCATGAAACAACAATTTAGAAAATTACATATACAATTTCTCACTTTTTGAGGGTTTAACCGACGTTGGATTGTGTTTTGATCTTATGCATTATATCTTTTCTTGGAAGAAGGATATTGACTGAAAATTGCCTCCAACTGTTATAGGGACGTGTCCGAGTAGTACGATTACAAAATGTGATAGATGTGCATAATGAAAGAAAGTTTGCCGCACAGAAACTTGAGGACTTGGGATACGGGCGATCATTCAGCCATGCTGATGGTAAGTATAGTGAACATAATACATGTATCCAAGCTGCTTTTGCAAACCTTTCATATGATAGTTGAAGTCAGATTTAGATTAATTTGGCTATGTTTTTTTCTTTTTAGCAATGCTTGGTTCCTTATTTGCACAGAGGAAGGCAAAGGCTTTAAGATCAGACAGCGTATCGTTTCCAGAGGTTTGTTTGTTTTCTGCCTATGAATAGCCTGAAAAATATAATGAAGCAAACAGGAAACTTCGTCTCAAGTACTCTATTTATTGTTTCATTGAGTCTTTATATATAAATGAACATAGATAATAAATATATACTAGTAGTCTATGTTCCATAATGAGGAAAACTTTGACAAAGAATGTGGTTCTTTTTCTTTAGAATTAGTTTCCGAACTGTGTTTTTCCGCTTGACGATTTTTTCATATCTCTTCACAATGTCTGCAATAATCTTAAAAAAATTAATGGATGAAAACCCAAGTGCAAAATGGGAGTTATTATATGATATAACCAAATACATGTAATCGGATGATTAAAGATATGCAGGTCCTGATATGGACTTGCATGTAACAGCTTGTTGATGGCATTGACTTTCATGTTTCAGTTCTAGCGGTTAAGATGACTGAATAGACATCAGTCTAAACTATCAGGTTTAACATCCTAGCATTATCCCTCCAATGTAATTTTGGTCATAGATTTTATTTAACTGTGTTGAAGGGAAATTTGGAGCCGCACTCTCTTTGTAAAGTAAATGCACAAAATTCAATTTAAAAATTCAACTAGAGGGCGCCACTAAAATATATTTGGCTGTGTCCGAAATTATTTTCGGCATTATTAAGTACGAATGGTGAGGATTTACTATCCGAAACACGTTTCTGGTGCATTTAAAATTGGTTTGGAATTTTTGGAACACTTCCACATAATTATACAATATTGAATACTCGTAGTGTTCAATATTAAACATATACTTGAGGGAATGATCAATTATTTGAAGTTGTGGCATTTTCTTAAAATTATTTCGAAAGAGATATTGTTATTGTTTTATACCCATTTTCTAGATGCCTGAGTGTCTACACAGTCCATTGGGTCATACTATTGGTGTAAATATGATGAAATCTAAATCAGCATTCTCAGAAGGTCTCGGAATGCTCAGTAATATGAGTGTAAGAAAACATCAATGAAAACAATTATCACGTTACATGTTAACATGGGTGTGCATACAAATTACCATACTCAGTACCTCACTGAATTTCGATGTATCGCATTAAAACTGGTTTAATTCACATGTCTCGTGTACTGATAATTGTGTCTATGTCTGATTTGACAAGAGTTGTTTTTCTTCATACAAACCAGAATATTCTCTATTTCTTAACACGTATCATGTTCAGACCTATCCATATTTGTCCATCAGACATTTGTACAAGATAGTATTAACTACCACAGTCCTAATTGAAAGTGTGATCAGAACTGAGTTAACTAACAAACAACATAGAGAAATGCGTGGGTTATGTTCTTTGGTAACTCGATACAATGTTGCAAGAATCAAAAGTTCTATATATTTATAAACTCATAGATGAAAATGTATCACTTGTTTTAACAATTCGAAGTAAAAGAAAAGATTTTTACTCCTCTGTTCTATATACTGTACAAAATGAGATTGTGCAAATAAGATAAACCAAGCGTATGAAAGTAAATGATTATGAAAAAATATTATATTTATCAGCTAACAAAGAGACGGAAGTCAGAGCGATCCGAACACTCTTCTGTGACACAACACAAAGATCCAGGTAAATCTAAAGATTTAGACATGGTGAGCGAGGAGACGAGAGAAATCAAGGACGGCAAACCAGAACACAGTGCTGATATACCATATAGAGCTAAGCACATATATAAAAAGGCCAAGCTGATAAAGAATCCGATTATAGGTTCGTTTAGTATGAAATTTATTTCGACTTATGTTTAGATAGAAATCATCTTATACGAAGGTGAATATTAATTTTCCACATGAATGTTCATGCTAGTACTTTGTAGTATAACATTTGATTAAACTATGAATGCTCTATCTGTCATTGCCTTTTGATCCGAACATAAATTTATTTTATTAGTGGAACCAGGGGCAGATGACCCCCAAAGTGGGCGTGGCTCGCGAGCTGACCTTTTACCAGAACATTACGTCATAGAAGAGGAGACTGACTTAGACATGGTACATATATTTACAAAATTAACCGAAACTGATGTTCCAAACAAATTTGTCGTTTTACTGTTATTATTCTTCAAGTTTATTGATGTTTGTTTTCATTTTTACTCCTGCAGAGGAGAATGTCAATTCGATCTGCAAGAAGTAACTCGGGTGTGGTTTTCCCACCCATCGTTAAGTCTAACTCGGCCACACCAAGAACAGACGTGACGTTCAATGGCCTGGACTTCAAACCACATGGCACCTTCCTGACCCGTGAGAAAACCATAGCGGAGTCCCAGCCTCGTTCTCGTGGCAGGAAGAAGAAGAAGGAACAGCAACAGAAATTCAGAGTGGCTCGACTACAGTTAGATGTTCTTACAGCCGGGGATATTTTTGTAAGTCTATTATCATTACATAAAACTCAACAGTTTGCTTTCACAAAAATTAAAGACGCAACGTGTTGGAATAGGTGTACATATCACTTGCTAAGCTTTGCCATTTGCGTTTGAAATATTAAACATGACTTCGCACTTCTTAATGCAAGTAACAATAAATGAACTTTATGCTAATTAGTTGCAGAAATTTCCAGCCAAGGTGTTTCATGACAGCGATAGCGAAAACGAGGTCAATTTTTTGATAAAGAATTGATATTCAAATATCTCAGCTAAGCTTGCGTAACGGAAAATAATATTGCTTACGTTTTGGAATTTCTAATGCAACTAAACTTGCAAGATGTAATACAAAAAATGCTCTCTTACTTGCAGTTTCATGCTATTCTTCTCTTCTGAAATGAAAAGCTTACTTCTTTATTATACGGAATAATCCTTTTCAAGTTTACTCAGGTGCATTCTGGCCTATAAAAATCAATATGCAAAAAATAGATTTGTATGCAGCTTCCTTAAAAGACATCTGCAATATCTACTGTGTATTCACTGTTTGATTCCTAGATGACATGACTATATGTGTTGATTTTACTCTTGACTAATTATAACTAAAGTGTGACTCTTTTATCAGCTTATTACAAATTGTTACTCTGTCAGCTTAATACATTAAGCTTAACCATTAAATCTAACTACTTATACATCTAGTGCATTTGTAACATGGCTTTCAAGTTTTCCGAGCAAGTCTCATATACCCATCAACAGTCAATTCGTCTTTAGCATATCATCCATTTACATTTTTTGGAAGGTTTTGCTGCTAAATATACATTGCTGCAGCTTTAGGGGAGTGTGACATCAAATTCCTTAAGTACCAAAACAAGAGCAGTTTTGCTTGTGATATTTTCCCAATCAACAAGTTTCAACTCAGTTCAGTAAAAAAGCCTTATTTGTTAACAAGGGGAGGGTTACATGTAAATAACCTAAGTTAAGCCATGTTATGATGTACTGGTGATTGTTTTTGATTTGTTACTTACCGAACACTCTAACTCTCCACGGTAAACAGGGACTGGACGCCGTAGCCCAGAAATTCAGCAGTTTAACACGTGACCCTACGGACGAGGTAACAAAAGGGGCAAGTAACTCATTCAATGTTTTTGTTTTCATTCGAATCCAGGTTCGTATACCTGTATTGTCGGCAGTTCATTCTATTGAAAATATTTTTCTACTTCATATACTAGTATAATTATATTTAATGTCGAAAATCCGTACTATTGGAAATGTTTTCAGTACTATATACTTTTAGACATTTTACTCAAATTTAGATGACAAATTTTTCCTTTAAGTTTGAGCTTCTTTTTTTATTCCAATGTGAAAGACAATTTAAACGTTATAAACAAAATCTTTTCGAAATCTTTTTCATAATAAATCTCATTCGTCTTTCAATGTTTCTGTTATGAACATTCTTAATGGCATTTACAGGGTTTGGAACACTTGGATCCGCCCATCGCCTCCGAACCCAGAGGAGTTAGTCTGGTATGCTTATCTTATTTCACTATTCTAATTCAGATCGTGACTTCAAATTGACATATTTTAACATGAAATATCTATCTGTTTAAACAAACAAAATAATTAATAAAACAAAACCATCAATCAGGCCTTTGAATAATGGCGCGTTACGCTCACTGGATCCCGGAATATATGGCTTTAATCATGTGAATGAAAACGTTTCTGTCACTTTAATGCTGATTAAGTATGATTCTGTCCTACATCTTGTTTACATTTGATTTCTGACCATTACGTCAACAGATCAGTGATGGTGCTGAGGTCATCAGGATCAGTAAGAGATTCTTTCTACAACATGCTCAAAATAACACCATGCTCCGCGTGGAAACAATGGTGAGTTATCTGAATTATCAACGATATGAATTCATAAAGAATCGATTATATTTATCTTAATGCAATGTGTATCTTTATGATCAGTTCACCTATTTGACAGACATTGCCAAGTAAAGATAAGAAATATGACTACAAAAGACACAAAAGACAAGAAACATTTAACATATTTTATGAAAATTATTAAGGAGTTGTCCACGTTATATCTGGAAAGATAAAAAAGAAATTAATCTGCAATTCTAGAGATTTACCATCTTTACTAGTTTTGCAAACTAAATTTCAGCAACGTGATTACATGTCAATGGACGAGGCGAGGACAATTCTATATAACAAAGAGACCTGGAACCAATATAAAGACGTGCTACTGGCCAGAATGGTGGATTCTATAGGAGGTCGTCACAACGACTGAGGAAATCCGAGCCGAGATCCGTCATTGTCTGACATTTACTCCGTCCTTACTTCCGGACACCGGAAGTTTAACTATGTGCCATTTTAACTCTCATTGTGCTGCTTCTTGCTTGGTTACCATGTCCTCAAACAACGATGAAATGACATGAATGTAGCAAAATTTACATCGTTACAAGCATGTAACAGAGATATACAAACACACCATGTTTTTCAATGTAAATGAGGATCACCGCTGTTAGAAAACAAAATCATTTGAGATGGTGCAGATAATTTGTAAGTTGTTTGTGAATAAAAGTCTGTATCGTCCATCCGTTTTAAGAAATTCCCTGTAAATTGCATTTTTGTTTCACTCAAACTTGTTATCACCCTGAATGTATCATGCATGTACTGATGATATGCATATGAAATGTTGTGTAAAAGATTTTTTGAAACATGATATCTTTTCATTTTATGACAAGAACATGATAAAAAAGCTGCTTATAAATTTACTTTCTATCGTTTTATGTGCATGTTTATAGTATACTCAAACACATGCAGTCAGAAAATTTTCCAACTAATGGTGCATCCCTTCAGCTATGCATTTTACCTTTGCTTTTATGTGCAATATTGATCTCTATCAATTGCATATTGTGTTTGCTAATTGTTTTGTTTGAGCAGTTTCAGAAATCATTGTTTATGTATAAAGTCCATCAGCTTTGTTAAAATTTGCATGCAGTAACAAAAAATCAAAACATAATACATTGAAAATTTGATTGAAATTTTACTGTTGAAAGCAAACATGTTTGTGTCTGGATAGAGATGACTGACGAAGAACAATACAGGAAATTGTCAAAGCATGATCGTGCTTTGTACTTTAATGTGTTATAAATTATATATAAAGCTGTTTTGAGAAATAAATTGAGCGATTCCCAAGTTTGCCATGTTTACCTTATTTTACTTGGTGTCTGAAGTCATTTCACGGCGGTTGAATAAAGCCTCCGGGAGTTTGGATATCGTTCATTAATGCAAGCGAAAAGAATAACAGATACATGCATGTCACATTTGCCGGTTGTTAAAGTAGAAAAAATTAGACTTTCAAGAATATTGTGTCTGCTCCTGTCATTATGTCTCGACTCCCACATATCTACACACCTATTTGGGTACATGGTATAAAAGGCGCCAACTCTGTAAACGAACTTTCTGATGTAAGATATGGAGCTTCGGGAATTGTATATCCAATACTATGACGAAATGATAAAAAACAACAGGTAAACTAATTCAATGCATTTACAGATCGTTAATATCTTACGGCCGGGTTTTTGTGCATTTAGATAACTTATCGATAGCTCGAAAATTAAAGCGTATTAAAGCGTATAGCCACCAAAACGAAAATAGTTTTAATCAAGGTTCATAAAAAGATGAATAAATGAGCGAAATGTAAACGTGCCAGTGAAGACTATTCATTACCTGCTTGCCTAAGAAAGGCATCATAATGCTTGACATTGTATTCATGAAGAATAAAATTCGATGCTTGCTATGAATTTGATTAAAGATAAATGAAACACGCACACTTTACTTACAATACATGAATTTGAAATCACACAAACCTGTAGATATTGTATTTCATATGCGTCGAGCAAACTTTATTTTCTGCCAAGGTAATCCGCGAATTTTGGATTATTGATTGAGAGCACATCGTTTGTGTATCTCTAAGTGAATTTGAAGTAAAAAGCTACTTACCTGTTCCCTTCAGAGACCAAAGATTGAATGAATTCAGCTTCGTACGAGTAAAGAAAAATGTCGGCAAGAACTGGGGCACAATCGGTTCCCACTGGAATTCCAATAATTTGCTGGAAGACCTTCCTCCAAACACCACAAAAATTTTGTCGATCACGAGGTTTAACATATGAATACTAGTAATATTTGCTTCAGTGTACTTATTTTAAGAATTGGACTTTTCTTTAACAAAGTAGGTTTTGTCATAATTAACAACAATAGATTTCTATTTGCGACTCCCATTCTTGCTTGTACTTACAATTTTTGCCAGTCTTTCTTTCAATTTAGAATGTGTGATTGTTGTGTAAAGCGTCGATCAATTTAAGGCTTTGATCGAGTGGACTCTATTCAAATGAGTGGATTTCAGATGTTCTAAAAGTTCCTTTAAATTCTGTAGAATCCACAATTTCAGAAATCTGGGTCAAACAGTTTTATTTAAGGCAAAGCAAGACTCTGATTATATCAGAGGAGGGTCACAAAATGATCATTTTTCATGAAATGTTATATGAAAATACAGACAAATAGAAATAAAAAAGGAAAGCTTTTTCAGCATATTCTCCCTCACAGCCCTATACATCACCATCAATCATTCAGTCCATTGACAGACTGTCGCTCCAATCTGATGTACTTTTCGCTTTCATTTTTATGTCGTTCCCCAGAAGGACATAAACCAACAGATCACGGGGTCCTCCAGCGGTCCTCCGTCGGTGTGTGGATAGCGATTCCCTATAGACGCTGCATGACCAGGTCTTTTTCTGTAGATTTCACATATTTGTCCTGTCTAATGATCTACTAGCTGTCTCTAGTGCACCAGGATTGGGATCTATCGAGGAGTTAATTACTACTTGCAGCTATCGTACTCAGTTTACTTTGGTGATATATTGCCATATCGTCCCTGTGTGATTAATAAAAGCAGATGAAAACTTGTATCTATTGTGATGTTTGAATAAAACCTGGACCAATAAGACCTGGTGTAACATTATACAAACTTTAAACACGATATAAAACGACACGTCACCTCCAGGACATAGATGCATATGGTATCGGTAAATCTTTTGTCGGATTCTATTTCCATCAATTAGTTCTTGAAAGGAAATTTGGGAAATAAAATGCAGTTACATTCCCTAAGGACACATGCATCATAGACTTCTGATGTGTTTGATTAATTACAAATGTAATGTATATCGAATATCACTTATCTGAGTGGTCACAAAAGTCAGAAAGAGGGGGGGGAAATTATAGGAAAATCCAGATAGAATAAAAAAGGGGGAGAAAAAAGTAATTATGGCTGTTATGATTTTTTTACTAGTAAATGAAATCATTCAAAACTTTACACAAACACGGATAAAATATCGGAAAGACCATGATCGATTATCAACAGATGACAGGGGGTAGACAAATACAATTGGCCACCAATAAACAACCGGAGAAAACGAAATCATTTAATTTCCATAGTCATTTTCAAGAGACGAAGATTCTGATTGGCTGAGAAATTTTGTTGATACATCGATCAACACAATTTTTCACGGAAGTCTATTTATAGTACTAGTTTTAGAACCGGGGTTCCCTCAAACACGAATGAACTCGTTGCTGCAAATGCAATTTGTTGATGTTTCCTTATCATTTTAAGGGTACCATTTCTTCTCTACTTACTCAAAAATTAACAGTGCATGTAGAATTTGCTCAAACTGGTCCTTATTCCAAAGATATATAGAGACGATCGTTCGCTGTTTGAATCATGGCGGCTGCCATAACTTGTTTTGGCAGACGTACCACTGCGAAACCCTCCGACTTACGAAATATAGTGCGGTAATTGATTGTTTTCAAGTCCAATAAAACAGTCTGTTTTCCATGAATAGATGATAATTAAATGAGAAGATGCAGTTTTCTGTCCATTTTTTCGGGTGATATACCTGCATCAACAGAAAAAATATAAGATTCATTTCTTAAAACACTAGCAAAAAATTAACCAAGAAAAAAAAAAAAAAACAAGTGAACATGAAGGACAAATGACGACACATTAAAGAAGGAGACCAATATTTTATGTTATACTTATACATAACTTTCTTATATTACTATATATTAATAGTCCTTTATATCCACACACCAATAACGTTACAATTAAGATATTCAATATTTCAAAACTGGGTAATAAATGGAAAAACTAATCGTAATAAAATCAGAAAATGTACTGATTAATATCAAGTTCGTCAGATAAAACAAGTCATCTTTATTGCGCAAACTGAGTCCCTTTTCTTTCGCAATTTGTTTGAAGTTTTTTTTTTCTTCTTCTTACTGTGTCTCAAGTTACATACTGGTATATTATATAAAAAAAAACAAATTCAACTGGATGTGCCATGAATGAAAGCAATATTGTTACACTATTTTCACGGTGTTTCCACACATTTTTATGATGGCATTGCCCTGTCATAAGCTTGGTCTTTGGCGTGAATTTTAGGTCATATTTAGACTTTCCATTGTTTTAACCTTTATTTCGGTCTCGAGCGTCACCGATGAGACAAAACTTTTTAAAACTAGAATATGATAAGCTGACATATTGCTTATATGGTTTGCTTTGTTTTGTTTTTGTAGTTCTTTTTTGTTGTTGTGACAGTTGTTTTTTGTTGTTTTTTTTTTCAAAAAAATTGAACGCCTAGTGATCATGATTTTTGAATTCGGATTCTGGGTTTTGTGTTTGACTTTCATATACAGATGGTACCCCCAGGGGCTTCTTTCATATACAGATGGTACCCCAGGGGCTTCTTTCATATACAGATGGTACCCCAGGGGCTTCTTTCATATACAGATGGTACCCCAGGGGCTTCTTTCATATACAGATGGTACCCCAGGGGCTTCTTTTCAATGACGAATAAAAGAGCGGATCTCCGGGACGACCCGGCTGTAGCACCCACAGGAAAACACCAAAATGAGTTAAAGACCCATTTGAGAAAACATAGATGGGACAAGTACAATAATACGGAAGTGTTCCAACTCTAAACCTTCATGAAGAAAATTCCAAACCAATTTTTCCTGCACCAGACATGTGTTTCGAATATCAAATTCTCATCAGTGGTGCTTACACCGGAGCCACCAAAATTTATTTCAGTGGCGCCCTCTTTAATGTTATGAATTTAGATTTGTACATTTACTTTACAGAGAGTGCGCGGCTCCAAATTTCCTGTAGGGTCGATTCTGTGGCATATCAAAAAACATGTTCAAAATAGCATAGGAGGGATGATGCTAAGATGTTAATTTCCTTTAATTTCGGTGATAGTTTTGAATGGAATGACAAGTTTTCGAAATAGCAAAATAAAATCTATGATGTCATATCTATAAAGGGTCAAAACAAAGCTTCTTTTTTCTCTCTATGCGACAGAGCTGAAAAGAAGTAATTAATACACTTCTAAACATCAGGTCACGGGGAAAGATTTTAACTGCTCCACACTGCAACATGAAATAAGTGTTCATAATAATAATACGGAAGCGTTCCAACTCTATACCTTCATAAAGAAAATTCCAAATCAATTTTTCCTGCACCAGACACGTGTTTCGAATATCTAATTCTTTTCAGTGATGCTTACAGCGAAGCCATCAAAATTCATTTCAGTAGCGCCCTCTTTAATGTTTCGAATTTAGATTTGTACATTTACTGATAAATTTACAGCATGGACCAGACATGCACGTTTCGGGTACTAAACCCTCGTCAGTGATCCTCAGTCGAAACAATGTAATGTGGCCAAAAAGTGTGAAAATTATTATGTCCAAAAATGTACTAAAAGACGTAGCAGAATAGATGGGATATGATGCTACAGGACCCATGTTTTAGAAATTTCAAGAAATTTTGTAACAGAAATTTTCAAATGCGTTGAAGGGACCAAAGTTGATCGAACCTGGCTACATGTGCCCTCGGGGACTCTTGGTCCACCAGCAGTCCACCAAGTAGTTCAAATGTTAAACGTCTTTAAATTCAATAGCATCATTAAAAACCTGATAAATCTACAGCATGGACCAAGTACAACAAGAGACGCTAAAGTAACAAGAAAGATCAAACACAATACAGGAAAGACGACGTCAAAACACTTAACATTAAAGACAACATATAAACTAGGAAGACCAAAGGGTACCAGTTAGTTAAAGGAGATCCTGACGATAATCTCAACAGCACTCACAATAGAGCACAAAATTGAGCATCGACGGACCCCTAGCAAGCTAGAGGTGGGATCAGTTGCCCGGGAGGAGTAAGCATCCCCTGTGGTCCCCTGTAAGCATCCCCTTAGGTGCCGACTAAGGAAGGTCATTTGCTACCAAAATAATTTTTTTTTCTAACTAAAGGCATAGTGTCTGTAGACATAGTAAAGAAAATGCACCGTTAATAAGACAATGTAAAAAACAAGAATGGAAAAAAAACTCGAAGAAGACCCGATTACTGGTCACACTAAGTGCCTTTTGACATAAACAAAGATTTGATGCATTATTTATGTTACCAAAACTAAGTAGTGACAACGCGAATAGGTTTCTTGCATTCTGAATCATCTGACGCGACTTGTCCATTACATTAAGGCATTGCTAAGAATTAAAGTCAACGATGACATAAAAGTCGTCGTGATCATTTTGATACATAGAGACGCAAAATATACAAAATATCATGGACATATTCCCAGCTTAGTGTTCCCAGCTCATTGAATTATCGGGAACACTATACATAGAAAGAGAACTTAATAAACTAAGTCTTGAAATTCTCTATCTTCACAAAAATGAATAACGTCTTCTTCATAATTAAGAATTCCCCTTGAAAAGGTTCGTAGTGAATTCCCATTTGATACGGCGTCCCGTCTTGAAAAATGTTTTTCAGTCAATGGTGACAGAAACAATTGGTTTGCAATCAAAGAATGCGGAGTTTAATGTTTTTGTCTGTTTGATATACACACTATATTATTCATTTATGACATATCATTGATCAGGTCGTTTCCTTTGATCATCTGTGATATGTTGTAACAGATGATTTTTTTTTTTGGGGGGGGGGGGTTAATTTCTTTTCTGTTTTACGATCGAGTTACATCGTTTACTTAAAATAAACCTTACTTCTACGTGTATGACATTGAATGCTTTATGTCAGAACATGCACAAGTATTTGATTTAAACAATGGTATTGAATGGAAGTTCTCCAACAAGACTGCATACAGTATTACAACATATAACATCCATTGGCAACAGAATAAACACAGAGGGAGCCGACCATTGTTTGACAAACTGAACGATATTAATTAATTTATTATAATAAGATTTAACAAATTAGTTCGTACATCCGGCAGAGTTCAATTTTGATCAAAAATGAAATAAGAATAAATAAATTCTTTCATCTCTATCCTGTCCTACTTCCGAAAGAATATTCGTTTCGTTGACAGTTTTACACATTTATAGAAGACGTCTTTGCCATACAGATGCCTTGCTTCATTTCTTGGAAACCGGATTTTACCACTCAACAATTATGTTATCTACTTTGAATTGTTCCAAGAATTGAATGTTTGCTCATAACCAAGCTTTGACGACCCTGTCTAACTGGAGGTACAGGTGTCTAATGCTGACTTTGAAATGACTTCTTGCTCCTGGTGCACTTCACCTTTTTTGCAATTATATAATCAGAAACACGTGAAGCATATAGATAGCGAGATGAACTAAGTCATGTATGTGTCTATTTATTAACAAAAAGTGAATACATGTATATATAAACTTTATGATAAAGAATTCCTCATCCTAAGGTGAGTAGAAAGTAGAATTCCCCTTTGATACATACGGTCGGCCTTGAAGAACATGTTGCAGTCCATGGAGACTGAAGAATCAGAACTGGTATGTAATCAAAGCATGCTGAGTTCTATGTTTTGTATGTCTGATATACACAATAAATTATTTATGTTATGATATAGCGTCGCTCGGGTCACTTTCCTTTATATTGTGCTGATGAGCCGAAGTGTGAGATAATTTACATCAAATCTAACGACGGTTCCGGAAATTGATGTATACGCATTTCAATGTTCTAGTTTAACCTTGCCAATAGGCCTCTTATTCCGATCTTTATTACTGTTTTCATTAAACAAAAAGGTTGATAACTGCCGAAACAAGTAATGATCGGCATAGTAAATACCTTCTTTACATCGCAGAAACTCATTGCAAGCCGCAAAATTGCATGTCCGGAACTCTTTGAGCATGTATTATTGAACTCATGTTACCTCTTTATTAGGCTCAATATTGGTAATACTGCAATGTTCAACTACCACAATCGATGCATCCAAAACATATATTAATGAAGCTAGCTTACCGACTGGGAACAATCAGAGAGTCGCTCAGCGTTTGTCACTGGATAGCGTATTGGGTATCCGTCCATCCGTATCTTCCAGTTTTCAGTTAGACTATTAATGTAACGTACCTGGAATGGAGAAAGGATACAATAGGAGAGTACTGCGGTTCGCTTGAATATTTGACGACCATAGATTCCACCTTCATTTTTCATGAGTACAGCATACCAGTATATAATCAAAAGCCAAAGATCTTTTGTGCTGTTACTTATAATTAATTCATTGACATTCTCCGGATGGAATAAAATGTAAACGGACTTAAACAGATTCTGACGAACAAAATTAACTTGTAGAAGGTAAGATAACAATGCAATAAGGCTAAAAAGGTTTTATTTTGAAATTTGATTTAATTTCGTAAAATTAGGAAATTTACTTCATTTTGAGAGACAGCTAGCATCTATCCGAGTTTGTTCTGGCTTTTTTTTTTTCGTTTTGCTTAAGTACAGTACACATCTGGAATATGGTAATTAGATATAAAATGAACAAATGAAATGAACAAAACAAAGACATCAAAAACGGTATAGCAAGATTATGAAGTCGTATTTCTCTATCTATAAATTAAGATGAAGTCAATGTGGCTCAAAATTAATGATTAAATTACAAACAAAATAAATATATATTTGAAGGAAAGGAAGATAAGAACACTTTTTATACAAGATGATTCACTGGGGATAATGGTTCATGGCCTAAAGAACTTTGCTAATTTGAAGAAAACAAAAAGCTATAAAGACGAATTTACGAGATAAGATACAATTTATGGTATATAAGATCCAACTTGACATTTAAGTCTTCGGTGATTCCAACGATACGGGATGTAGACAATGAAATGATTGATACGATTGCAGCAATAACGTTATCAACAAGGTAAATGAGGAATTTTTAAAAAATAAATTATAAAAAGGACAACTCGCAAATTTAAAACTAATCTGTTATAAATTTGTTGATGAAGTTTCATAATGGTTAAATTTTTTCAATGCATTTTACGATCTAAAATAACAGAGGTTGTTGTTGGTGCTGCAACTAGGTGTTGTTTGAGATCCGCTCCTTTCTTGTATAACATCAGTGAATGAAATGATAAACGTCGTCAAATTCATCAGCATCATTTTAAAGCAGATAAATTTACAGCATGGACCAGACATGCACATTTCGGCCATTTAATCCTCGTCAGTGTTCCTCAAAGTTAAACACAAAACAAGAAATCAGATTCCAAAAATTACAACCAAAAGACTCTTTTAAAACATGCATAAATTAATGAATTTAAATCAAAACCCCTATAACAATATCCGATTCATTTTCACTGAATACTTACTATACAAAGATTGAATTTTACATAAATTAGATCGAACGAAGGTCTCCAACAAGACTCAATCAACACCCAATTAAGATATATACATTATATATAATATAAGTATTATCATTGGGATCATTTGAATTCCATAACACAAAAATTCATGCATTCATGTAGCCGTAGAATGGTATTTTAGAAATTTTGACAAGTATATACCTTGTATATTCATATTACATTCAATGGGATCAATTGCCGACCTAAGTTTTAAAATAAGATATAGCATTAAGCTATAGACATATCAGTTCAGTCATTTAGACAAAAATGAAATAAAAAATAAATGGATTCTTTCATTTCGCTCCTGTCCTACATCCTTACGAATCCTCGTTTCCTTGTCATTTTTAGAACATGTCTAGAAGACGTCTTGGCCATATTGACGCCTTGCTTCTATAAGTGGCTTCATTTCTGGGACACCGGATTTCATCACTCATCAATAATGTTATCTACTTGGAATACTAAAATATCATACAGTGGTATATGTCTGATTAATAAATAGCGCAGATAGATTGATTTATCCCGTCCCTGAGGAATAGGGGTAGGAAAATCAAAGAGAAATGTTCCTTTCCGCTGCCCATTTGTTGCTCATACTAAGACAATGCTTTTGTTTTTATGGAAAGTGTCGTGCGCATGATGTGATTGTGTGATGTAAGATTATTTATAATGTTTTATTCCTTTTCAAAATAACAAAGCTTCTCTTTTTTGTTAGAACATAAAAGGGAAAAGGCTGACAGTGAAAGTAAGACATCTCATTTAAATAAAAAGGATAATTATTATAGTCATATCTACATACCTTTCTTGGAAGATAAACTTGAACAAGGTTAATCCGTTAAGAAGATCGACGTTCTGGAACTACAATACAGAGATAAAACAAAACCATATGTTTATTTATGAGGAATTTCCTTCAGTTAAAAAAAAAGATCTAAGTTATTGTTCAAGGGCGTATCTAGAGAGGGGCGCTCTGGGTCCGTAAAACTAGCATTAATCAGGGTTTTGGTCTTCTCTGTTTTACTTCCCCCATGGAATTTGCCAAAAAACCCTATTCCCCATATTTTACGTGTGTTTTTTTTTATCAAATCATAGGTAGTCTCCCCTGTAGGACTGGACCACCTACTAATGGACAAAAATTCTAGATCCTCCCTTGATGTTGATCACATCGATATTAGCTGTTGAATCCACAGTCTCCATTGTGCTTGAGGAAAAATGTTTGAATATAAATTGTAGTCTAAAATGACGTCGATTATTCCAATTGGTGATGGCAGTTGGATTCTCTCATCCGTCTTTTAGTGGTCATTGAATGAATCAATTAAGCTCCTTTCTATAAGATAAAACTGTTATGTCTTCATGAATAGTCAACGGTGAAGTTAGTGGACGCTTAGAGCTGTACAGAGGACAGATATTCAGAATTCAATTGTTAGCATTTAGAGCTGTACAGAGGATAGATATTCAGAATTCAATTGTTAGCATTTAGTGGTTAGTTTTATAGGTTTCTTTTTACATGTACATATTTAGATTGATACCATGTATGCACCGAACAGTATTTTCTTTAAATATAATTACCAATTTTGGGAAGGCTTAAACGGCAGGATTGTCATTTCCCATTTATTTCAAGTTTTAAGAGAGGTTAGCTGGAAGTACAGAAGCCCTCTTGATACCTTGCAAACTGATACTTGCCAAACAGGGGATGCTTACTTCTCATGGGCACCTGGTCCAACCTCTAGCTTGCTAGGGGTCCGTCGATGTTCAGTTGTGTGCTCTATTGTGAGTGGTGTTGAGATTATCGTCAGGATCTTTTGCATATTTGCATATATACATACCCCTTCTATGAATTTCTTTAGAGATACTACTGTGGCTAATTTCGAAGTGACTAAATCCATTGTACATATTTGATGAGTTCTTCTTCTACTGTCCTGTTCACTAAATCCAGAGCACCCTGTTTTCCCGGTTTTCTCTAAAATATGATACTGTCATCTTCACAAAAAAAAAAACAATTTCATAGTACCCCTTTAGTCGTAACAGAAAATACCATTGTTTCGGCTGTACGTCAATTAAGTTAGAAATAGGACGGAAAATAAAAAGTCTACGGGGATTTTCTATAGTATAATCACTGAAAATGCGTGACGTCGGGAGCTTTGACGTCACTGTTTACAATTGTTGACACGGAGATCAATAAGCCGGCGGCTTGAAATCAACTTGGAAATTTCCCGTAGACATTTTATTTTTCATATTGCGATTTAAAAACAGCTGATAGGGTAAGTTGAAGTTAATTTCCAGTTAAGACTAAAGGAGGTCAATTCTCGGAAACAATAATTATTAGGAAAATTCTTCAAACGACAGAATAAATCGCCAAAATAGGGTGCTCTTGATTTAGTGAACAGGACAGTGATTACGAAAATTTGTTAATTTTGCTGTCTATAGTTGGTGTCTAAAACAATCGGGATAGAAAAGAGAGCACTGAATCTCTACATGTATTAGTTTACCACGAAAACTTCCAACATATGTTTCATCAAAATATATAAACAATAGTCTTTTTTCGGGGGGGGGGGGGGGGGGCTTGTGATAACAAAACATAAAGACAGTATATCTTGAAGGTCCTCATAATCAACATCTGACTTATTTGCCAGTAATACAGTCTTTATCCAGGCCTTATCATACAGTCTATTTTTAAAAAGTCCTTATTCATTATGGACCACCTACATGCCATTCTTTTATCGCTCTTGCATCTGATTACTGAACACATTCCCTTGTATCCAAAGTTTTGACATTTGACACTGCAATAAGAGATTCTGCAATATAATGATAATCAATATTGGCACACTTCATTAAAAATTGTTACTCCTCCCGGGATGCTTACTCCTCCCGGGCACCTGGTCCCACTTCTATCTTGCTAGGGGTCCGTAAATGCTCAAATTGGTGCTCTATTGTGTGCTGTTGAGACTATCGTCAGGATCTTCTTTAAATCATTAGATTTATTGTAATTTCGTCATCTGTATCGGTCAAACTACAGAACAGTATTGTCTCGTAAAAAAGTTTTGAAATGGTCAATATTGAAGTAAATGTTCTATGTATAAAAACTGAGTGCACCATATGCGCATTTCAACCAATAATGTCTCATTAGGGCCGAAACAGATGAAGGTATTAAAAAGTTTGCTAACTTCTCGGTGAATCTGATTATAATAACATCATGTCACATTATGTATAAGCAAAATAAACATTACAGAAGTACCCATCAGTTATTCAGTCTCATAGTCGAGAAGCCAAGGCAAAATCATTAGAATTTCCACAGGAACGGTTGCGAACCTCGGAATGAACAAAATTCCGAAGTGAGACCAGGTGCCCGGGGAGAATCAGCGTCTCCTGATTGCATACAACACCCGTCGCAACAGCTCCAGGAAACCTGTCAAATTCGGTGATTGTCTCGATGTACATTTTGATGTACATATCAGGTTGTTATGTCTTGTTTGGTGATGATGTCCTAAGATCAAGTATTCGGAACATAAAAAAAAATAGAATAATAATAAGAATAAAAAAAAAAAATAGAATAAAATAGATACAACTAACAAATAATCATTTTCGAATCTTAGTCTCTCCTTTTTCTATCAAATAAGAAAGGACATTCCAATATGAAATTGATCTTCAATAGAACTACATGGGTTTTGCACATACCGTGTGAAAAGTACACATACACTTCTTCGGTGATAACATCTGAAGTTACATCCGATTTCAAACAGAAAGGATATTGAATCTCTTTGATTTGATTTCAGAAGACATTTTCACTGTTTGCTTACTTCTTGTCAAACTTCGATAGCTCTGTCATGAAGTAAATGAGAATTATTCTGACAAAAACTCTCGGGACTATTATCTTTTGTTCACAATGTCGTAGTCAACTAAATCCAAACCATAGTCTCGTGTACATATGCAAAATATATTGGTAATCAATTCTTTTAAATGGCAAAACAGCTATTTTAAGGAATCTAGACAAAGTCACCTTAAGTACAGGAAATCATGTTAAGGTATCCGTTGTACAAATGAGTCATTTTACATAGCGTTTTAATCATCTCCATTGAAAAGTATGGTAAATCTTATGCCTGGTAATGTACTATAAACTATATATTTTCTGAAAGGTAACGATGCCCTGAGTACAGATATATGACTCCCGGGTCTTAAAAATCAAAGGGGGGGGGGGGGGGGGGAAACTCTTCTACAACTTTGTTATTTTGCATATGTTATATAGAGAAAATAGACAATTTTTAAAATGCTTCATCAGTTATTCCCCTTTGTTTTTCTGGCCCCAAAATTATTATTTTTGAGCAGTGGGCATTATAACCTTTCAGAAAATATATAATTCATAGTACCTTACCAGGCATGGAAAAATGCCCTATTGTACATCGGATACCTTTATAGTTCTAGTATACCGATACGTAAAATCCTTCTTTAAAATTATGTGGCTGAGTTTGACTCTATCCTGAGACAATGTCAAACGTCTTCAAATTCAATAGCATCATTTAAGAACAGATAAATTTGCAGCATTGAACAGGCTTTATCCTGAAACAATGTTAAATGTCTTCAAATTCAATAGCATCATTTAAGAACAGATAATTTGCAGCATGGACCAGGCTTTATCCTGGAACAATGTTAAATGTCTTCAAATTCAATAGCATCATTTAAGAACAGATAAATTTGCGGCATGGACCAGGCTTTATCCTGGAACAATGTTAAATGTCTTCAAATTCAAAAGCATCATTCAAGAACAGATAAATTAGCAGCATGGACCAAATATCGTCGCCAAGCTGACTGCATTCCTTTCTCATATCATTTTTACTATCTATATTTATTGATATGTTTATTAATTCATTTACTAGATTTTTTTTCATTTTAGCCGAGTGTAATAACGGTATAATAAACCTTTTCTTTATATTTGTTATTCAAATCAGTTTTCATTTTCTTTTCACTTCTCTTTTGAGTTCATACGAAGAAACCAAATGGTACAAAAAAAATCCACTCCAATTTATTCTTCAAAATCAATTTTGAATTTTGATCCTCTATAATTACTTTTACTTGGAATTACAAATGTATCTGAATTTGAATTTTCGGCTCGTCATTCCTTTAGATCTAGAATATTTATCAAGACGTCTTGATGTCTGTGAGAGCACCGTTAAATGAGATCAAGGTATTCTTTGATGTCATGTAAAATGTAGGACTATTACAGAGACTATCCTTCTAATATTGATGATGCAGACCTCCGCAAGTAGCATTAAGCTAGTAAGACGGTAATTAGGTCAACATTTATATTAAAAATTTATTAATGATCTGATTTTAGGATTGTCTCCCCCTTCTGTACACTAACATACTCTCTATATATATGCATTTTGAGCGTGACTTTTATCTGTGAATACATAATTACTCTTCTATTGGTTGCATATCAGACCCTTTGATGTTTTTAGAAGATATCTTATTTCAGATGATCCATTTTCTTCCTTCAAACGGCAAATTTATTTCAAAAGGTATATAACCACTGTCAATTTCTAGCAAAACCTATTTTCTAAAAATGTCTGGGCGGAATTCCTGATGTGATGACCTTCAGTAGTGAATTATTGCTTTTCATGCTGCGTCAGTCTGGAAATGGATTCATTGCATGGGCGCATTGCAATCGAGTGCGTATAAATTAAATTTCGTACATCAAAGTAATGCAAGGATTAAAATTTTCCATCTTGAATTTGCAAATTTGTTGATAAACACCTTTATAAAGTTCCCGCGAGGGGTTTGTCAGCAAGTGTTTTGAATATTTTCCCTGACATTGTCGCCTTAGCACTTTCTATATAGACATAACCTCATTAAAGGCTGTAATTTATATATTGTTTTCACTTTCGTGCATGAACATCGACGGCAGGTGCGGCTAGCCAAAAGGGGATGCTTACTCCTCCCGGACACCTGGTCCCACCTCTAGCTTGCGAGGTGTCCGTCGATGCTCAAGTTGGTGCTCTATTGTGAGTGCTGTTGAGATTATGGACCGGATATTCTTTAGCTCATTAATTTTGTTGACGGTGATTTTATTTGTTCTCTTTTCTATCTTTTAGTGAGCCATACTATAATCTGAGACAACAGTGTTGGTCATGTCGAACTCCACGATCGACATGGAGGTGAACGCCTTTCAGAAACACCCAAGTCTTCTTGCCTTTGTTATTCTGGGATGTATCGTGGTCGGTATAACTCTAGTGGTAGGGGTATTGTTTGCCTTTGCCAGCGGCGAAACGCCCTCTAAAAGACTATTGCCTGAAAAGAAAATCAAGAGCCTCGTTTTTGGCGTGAGGTCGTACCAATCAACCGTGTCCATAAAGAACGCTGAGGACAGCGACCCCGAAACAGAGCCAACGCCCGTGTAAAACAAATACTAGTATTGATTTCGGGGACGATATATTGGTTAATTTCATCGATGAAAATTATTCACGTATTATTGAGACATATCAAGGAATTGTTCCAGAACTTGATTTCTCGATTGTTATATTGGATAGAGAATTATCAAACCAACACGTAACCAGTATCAAATTATAAGCGAGGTTTTTCTAGTGGCAATTCTTTTAGAAGTTTGCAGTTGACTACAGATTTGACACTTAACTCTTGCTCTTAGCAGTTAATAATCCATGGATTAGAAAATTACATAACATCCCCCAACTTACAACAGAAATATCACATTAAATCAGCTTAACACAAGATGAACGTGGCTTAATTTGCTGAATATCGGTCTATTTCAGCTCTAGATCTGGCGAATGTTTATTCCGTTTGTTCTAACGAAGCGGAAATTGACAAGCCCCGCTGTGACAGTGATCAAAATTAGTCACGTATTTTTCTAATTCATCGGAAACTTACACGAAATTAAGGACGATGCAATGGAGTGATGTGAAATCGTGTGTGAATCAGGGAGCACTGTCCATAAAAACTTGTGTTTCCGAGGACGTTTAGAAAAGATTAATTCTTGTTGTGATAGAATTCTCCTAGACGTACCGCCATCACAATCGTACTTTTACGGACGTGGTTTTTCACGTGTTGTTTATTTATGTGTACTTCAGCCTTATTGTTTCATGGAAATAATCGTTATGAAAACTATTCTTTCCAAGAAACTAAAAAAAAAAAAATGAAAAGACTACACAAATAGAAGCTTTCCAGACAGACAAATAAAGAATTCCTACTTAAATTCATGTATTCGATAAAAAGAATGAAACTGATATTGCAATGATCATGATGATAGGAACATGAGAACATGTTGTTATGATACATGTATCGAGTAATTCTGTTCACTAGATATTAGGTAGGGAAAAACAAGAATTGTTATTAATGGTTATTTGAGTTCGATATTCTGTTCACCAGATATTAGGTAGGAAAAAAAATTGTTTTTAATGGTTATTTTAGTTTGATATCGTCATTGATTGCTTTATGAGTTCATACACAGAACTGAGATGAAATGTTAACCTTTTTAATGAACAAGATATTCTGCACAATTAACTATCTTTCAAGATCTATTTATTGATAAATCTTTATTTAGTTTTTGAAACATGATATGATGGCATGTAAATTCCTACAGCTTTTTAAAGAGTTAAATTATTGTCATATGTAGATCATGGTTAGGGTATAGAAACAATGAAAACAAAAAAGAATACAAAAAATGCTTTGCATGTTGTCCTTCTTTAATTGATTTAACAAAACCTTGATAAGATTGATCGATTAACAAAAGTCACTAGATAAAGGGACAAAATAAATTAAATTGACAAGAAGCTACTTTAACTCTAAAACTTAAGAAAGTTTGGTAATTTATGAAAGAGAAGAATACTTGTGATGTGAGGGTACTTTTTGATTTTATTTTGAATTGTTTCATGTTTCTGGGTTTCAAAACCTAACAGCACTGAATCCGCATAGTAGAATAAAACAAAGAATAAATCCCACGACGATTTCGATAAATTAGTCAATCAGGTGACACGAAGTAAGAATAGTTTTTTATCATGAGTCCTGTTTTTCAAACCTGGTATTGATATCGTTTGAGAAAATTATTTGCGCAAAAATCATTGAAAGCTCAGAAGGTATCAAATGATAAGCCATTTATTGGCACCTTGTGTAAATATAGATTTTGTTCGTTCAAAATATTGTATTCTTATCGTTGATTTTGATTGATACATATTTGTTGAGTTCTAAATTTCACAGAAAATAAAAATACCATATATACCTATAATTATGAGACTTTTATGTTTTCCTTTAGTAAATGAGTTATTGTAAAGGAAACCATGTTTACTCTATGAAAATCTTTCGACATTGAGCTATAAGCTCTCTTCATATCAAATGGTGCCAAAGTAATAATTCGGTCATTTGTACTAGCTTGAAAGTTACAATCCTAAATCTAGGTCAGATAGATAAGTTCCCATAGATATTAAAGTTTTGGAGGACATACGAAAATATAGATATTGCAGTGAGATAATGTAATACTTGTCTGTATTTTGTCGGTCTGTTTGTCTTATTGGATGCCCAGTTCACTCCGGGATGTAATTTTTATAACGGACAATGTGTATATAATGTTCAAATAGGAAAGGAACAGCACTGTGATACGCCAGGAACTGTCCTCCTCAGGAACGGCTAATCCTGGTTCCCTGGCACAGCTTGACACTTCCGGTGGCTGCTCGTGCAATGATGTTTCTGCTATACAAGGTAGCCTCCAGACACTCCGTACAACAATGGCAGGGCTCCAAACAACATTTACAGATATTTCTCATCAAATGAATATATCAAAGCATGATTTACAATCTACAAACAATCTTCTAACTTCCGAACAGCAACTCGCAGCTAAATTGCTGGCGAAACTATCGACAAAAGAAGAACTTCTAAATCAAACTAAAGAAGAGTTAGCTAATGTTCTAGGACTGGCTAAAACAGAGCTTGATAAACTTCGTGATCAGTTGCTCACATCATCAAAAACCCTAGCTAAGTGTCAAGGTACCGTTGACATACCGCAAGTAGGAGTTTCCGGTGAGTATAATTTCACCACCCAAAGTTTTCTGTAAATTGACCTCGCGAGGGTACATATTGGTATCATTATCATAATTTCTGCAGTAGATACATGTTATATTCAAAAATTATAATCAATAAAATTTTCTGTTTATGCCGTTTAATTCTATGTCATTATCTATTTCTTTGATTATCATGTCCCCTATAGGTGATTACGACATCTCTTACTGTGGTTTTGAGGATTCAAATGATTTGAACTGTGGTTTCACAATAACGAACGCGGGAAGCTCTTCGTATGTTCATTGGGCCAGAACCTCCAGCAAAGTACATAGTAGCACAGGACCTTCTCATGACCACACCTACGGTACTCCACATGGTGAGTAATGTCCAATCTGAATAATTACACCAAGAGGTGAGTCAGAATCTGACAACACTAACATGCAGTTACGGATCCGTAATTTACCTCGATCGTAGAGCTCAACTTGCAAACAATTAAGGTCATAGGCATAGGTGTTAAAATGATGAAAAGCGGAACTGAAATGGGACGCATGCGTAGGAGAATGATCTTTGGACCGATCCGTTCAAATGCGAAAAGGGGAGGGGGCTTTAATCATCCAGTATAACAAATGTACGAAATCTTCTGAAAGTTTATAACAGATGTTGTTATCGATTCAAAGAATATAAACAAAATATATTAGGACGAAATGAAATTGAAAAAGAATCTCATTATGTTCCTGCTTTAATCAATATTATGAGTTTATATATCATGACTGGCATCGCTTACACTTTATAAAATCAACATAAACCCTACATAAAATCATTATTAACAGCTCTGTAATATTATTCTAGCAATTGACTTCTAAATCTAAACCGAGATGATAAAAATCGTTCATAACGCCCGAACGCTATAGAGGTATTTTTCCATCATGGTAAAATCAGGTCAAGGGAAGTCTTGTAGTTCAAGGTAGAGAGAACTCCCTATAACAGTATAACAGGCAAGAAGCAGATCCCCGACAAATCCCAAAAGCAACCAAAAACCCCACAATAAAGGAAATAAGACAAAACAGAGGAGGGACAAAAAAGATACACAGATACACATACAAACAACACAAAGATCAGTGAATGACAGTAAAATGACAATAAATACAACACAAAAGTGAAAACTTTATCAAATAAGGTAAACATGTATTAGAATTCTGAAATAGACCAATTTTGTAACATACTGGAACATTAAAAAAATCTGTGTAATCATATACTACAACCAATCCTTTATATTTTCACTACTTTCATTGCTCTATGCTTCGACTAATCATTCAAAACTGTTGTTCTTGATTTAGGTCATTACATGATGGCAGATGCATACTACCAGTCCCAGCACAGCTCATCGTCCTCTGTATATGATACTTTCCTTACTTCCAAAACCTTCAAGCCAGCCACAAACTACTGTCTCCGCTTCTGGTACAATATGTATGGGCGTGACATCAGACCAATTAACGTTTTTGTTAAGGTAAATAGTACTCGTTATTGAAAGGATAAAATATTTTTGTGTTTTTTGTCATTGATTAAGAAACACGAAATTATTTATTTCCTTAAAAATTGTACAATATGGTTACAATATACATTTTGTACATGTACGATACACATTAATTGAGTTGTTACACTTCTTTGAAGTAGAGAAAACAGCACTGTGTCCTCTCCGCTTTGATTTCAATTACTTATGCTCATATCTCTTGCAGGCTGTTTTGGTGGTTTGCTTTGTCATTTTGTTAAATTCATTGCAAAGTTGCCCTGATATTTCCCCTCCCATGTCAAACAATCTAGATCATTTTTTTAATTCTTAGATTTCTTTTCTGTTTACAGAGAATAATTTCTATTGTCTTAGTAACAATGTATTTAGTACAGACATTCATTCCTTTGTAAGTTTGAGGAGTCCAAACATGCAATCCGGATAACTTCAATATCATCTTTTGGCATGGTAATCGGTATTACCCGGATTCATGTGTACCCGAGTATCTTCTATTATAAATTACTGGAGGTCATTCGGTAATAACCTTGTTGGAGGTCATTCTCTCGGATATCTCTCACAAAGGAGATAATAAAATAATGGCTAGAAATTGTGATTCAAAGGGAAAACAAAATTCGTCAAGCTGTTTTGGAAAGATTTTACTATGGTCGACTGAAATACCTTTTGAGACTTCAATAATTTGTCTGTCTTTTGATACAACTTTATAATTCTCAAAGAAATATCGAGTTTTTTGTCTTGAAATCTAATCACCAGATAAATGGAGGAAGAGGAAATCCGGTACTGACATTAAATGGACCTAGCTCTACTTCCTGGAAGCTAGCGCAGGTAGAAATAGACCATGAGTATACTCAGCACTCCTTCCAGGTAACATATAATATACATTGTCATCAATGATACTAATTTGTGTAGACTGATGAAATCTTGTGGGTCTTACATTCATATACTACATACTGGGTGCGGCATCCATTACACTAAGGGAGCAACCATTTTATTTTTATAGGGGGGGGACAGGAAGACTTTTGCCGACCGGAAATTTTTTTTCGGCCATTTTAAGAGCTGGAAAATTTTTTCCGCCGGCCCTTCGGGCCGGATTATTATTTTTTTTATGATTTTCCAATGTTGAAAATTACTCTTAAGTTTAAATAATTCAGCGTGATTTTTCAGCCATATTAAACATCAAACACACAATGAGTTCATCTCTTGCCAGCAGATCACTTCATTTTAATTTCTTGAATGGCATATGGTGCCTATAATCTGTTTACTAAAATGATACTCAACGGAGACAGGCTATATGGTGCTAATGACTTTTGAATTTTATTCATTCACTCCAAATTGCGTAAAGTTTGTTCCATTTTTCTATACTTTGTTTATGATACACAAAAAAGTGTTTATTTGGCAGTGGAAAGGTTGGAAGAGAGAGGGAGGGGCAATTTCATGATCCGGAAAATTTTTTTCGCCGGCCCTTCGGACCGGAAAATTTTTTCCCTAAAATTTCAATCCGGAAATTTTTTTTTGCAAAGTCTTCCTGCCCCCATCCCCCCATAAAAATCAAATGGTTGCTCCCTAAATTGAACCGAAATTAATTTTGTTAGTTTCTATTTCTAATCTTTCTTCAAAACTTTTGAGAGGTGAAATGCAATAGATTATTATTAGCTGTTCAGTGACTATGATTAACTATGATGGTACAAAAGTGCATTTCAAGAATTCTTATCAGCATGATTGATATAAGCGGTTCAATTGAAGTTATAAAAATGATAAATGCATTGTCATTATGGAATTTTACATAAAATATCATTCATTCGAGAATACCTATACATATGTGCCAACATTGGTCCGAGAAGAATTGTCACAATTCAACGTTATTATAAAAATATCAAAAGCTCCTTACTCTCATTGTACGGGAAATGTTACTTCCGTATATACTCTTTAACATCAGAAACTAGAATGAAATGAACTTTTGATGACTACTTTTGTCTTCAGTTTGTGATAGAAGCTTCCTCTGACGCCCACTACTCGTATTCCTACCATAGTTACGGATCAACCAAGAACTACGTCAAACAGTACGGGAACGTGGCCATTGATGACGTGTTCGTGGCCAACACTACCTGCAAAGGTACAGTGAACGGTTATTAGGTCATATTGTAGAAAGTTCATTCGTCACTTACATGTATCATACGCATTTGACATAAATAAATGAATTCTTTCAAGACCTTTGCGTTTTTGTGAAGACTTACTGATCGCGGATAACAAAATTGAAAAAAATGTTAACCAAAGTTCCAAAGCCTTTGATTCTGAATCTTGTATAAAAAAACTCTCAAATTCTAAATCCATCCCTTGTTTCATTAGAGGAGATTAAATTTGATATATTTTAAGTTTACACGATCATGTATTTAGTCCTACCGTAGGTAGCGGCACGTGTAGGAAGTATCTTGTCCATTTTCCTCCATTAACACAGTATTTTGTATGTTTCTGTCTATTCTTAGACATTCCAGTTTGTCCACCCAATGCGTACAAGCGCCAGAATGCCGATAACACGACTTCCTGTTACACCTTCCATACCAGTGGCGCCACCTGGTTTCATGCAGCAGACACTTGCAAGACAGACTCGCACGAAGGTCATTTGGTGGTGATAGACTCTGATGATGAACAACAGTTTCTGGTTAACACCATACAGTCAGATATAAGTAAGTTCATCGACTCCTTCTACCAGTGAAAAGTCAAATACAAATGCCTAAATCAGATTCCAAAAAACATTATCAATGGGCATATAAAGTCGTGAAAAATTTAAAATCAAACCAAAAAAAGAAACAAGCAACACAAAGCGTACGTAGTATCCACGGCATTAATACATGTATCAATGTACTCGCATACAAATAGGCAACATGCAGCCTTTAAAAGATACCAACAAATATTTTTGGTCAAGTTTCAATCAAAATTGTGCCCTCAAGGCTGTATACAAATATTTTAAACATTTCCAATATGTGACCTTGACCTTTGAACTGTAAATCAATAGGGATATTCCACATGACATAATCAATAAGTGTATGAAGATTTGGTAAAGATCCATTCAAATCTGTGCCCTCTATAATGTATAAAAGAATTTTAAACATTTCCCATCTGTGACCTTGACCCTTGATCTACGATCTTGAAAATCTATAAGGTTCTTCCACTTATCATAAGCAATAATTGTATGTTTGGTGAAGATCCGATCAAAACTGTGACCTCTAGGCTGCATACAAGGATTTTAAACAATTCCAATCTGTGACCTTGTCATAAGCAATAGTTGTATGAAGTTTGGCAAAGATCCCATCAAAACTGCACTTTCTAGGCTGTATACAAGGATTTTACACATTTCCAATCTTTGACCTTAACCTTAGACATTGAAAATCAAGTGAAGTTTGGTAAAGATCCAATCAAAATTGCGCTTTTTAGGCTTTGTAGCGAGGGGATAAAAAACCATTATGCAAAGGAGTAAAATGGAATCCAAAATGAATAGAAGATGAGCCAGGAAGAGTAAGCATCTCCTGCTACTTGGCAACAACTTTAACTTAAGCCTTTCAACAAGTCAAAAACTTTCTTTGATGGTTCAATATTTTTTTATTGAAAATTTTCAAACAATGTGTGCGTGTATTAAACATATGATTAATAAATAGTAGGATTTTTCTTCATATTTTCAATGATTTAGTAATTGATTTGTATCAATATTTACAATGTTGAAATCTGCTAATTTGTTTTATTTGATTTTATCATTTTTCTAAACGTCTCCTTTGACAAGACTTACTGATAACCTTACGGAAGCGAACCACAAAGAAAATAAATCTTCTTACAGCTGATCAATTTCAGTGATAAAATATATCTTTAAAGATGGGGAAGATTTGCCATCGCTCTGTTTTAGATGTATGCTTCTTTGACTGCTTAATTTGTTGTACAAGTCTTATTGATTTACAAACAAGTGTCAGTGGCGTAGGATACCATAAACGCATGCGCAAGCATACACACATAAATAAATAGAACGTAGTATTTTCAATAGATTGATTGATTTTGATTGTATGCAAAGTCGACTGAAACGTTCAATTTACATCTATCTTTACATCGAAAGAAATTATCTAAATAAACATGATAAAGAATAAAGTAAAACAAAACAAAAAAACAAAAAAATGATAAAATAAGACTTTTTTTTTTTATTTGAGGACTTCCGGTTTTTTCATAATTTCCTGACAAATTCCTTCATAATTGGAAATCTTCAGGGTGACAGAGTAGTTCATGGTATGAGAAGTGCAATCCCTAATTTTAGTTGGAATAGTATGTATAACATTATTTTTGAAGAGACTGAATATTCTTATTTCTGGTATTTATTAATGAAAATACATTAGGGGTTGAATACCTTAATTACCATTTCGAAGAAATTAAACTTTTGATTTCTTCCAAGAGAGTTCGAGGATGATTCTCGAAACAGCGACTCTAACCTTCTTGGTTCGTTCATCGGTCACGTGATAAATGGTCTGCACCTTAGACCACTTTCAAATTACGTGCGAACTTTATGTTGGTTATATCTTTAATTTTATCACAAACGAAGGTACAACGTTGGACTTCTCATTCTAATGGTCTGAATACATTTCATTTCACACCTTCTAAAACGTAGTAGTATGTTTAATCTTTTTATATTTTCATTAGAAAAACGAGAAACAATTTTATTTCGTGTGTGACTCAAAGGTGAAAATTTTTGAACCGCCTCTTCCTACACAACACAACTTTGGCATATATACATATATATATATACATGTAGGACTTCCACCCTGCGCTGTACAACAAATGATTTGGTTCCTCTCTGTTGTTGGGAAGGAGGGATAAGCAATTCTAACACAGGTCCTACATTTCTTTTCCCATAGACTATCCCTTACGTACCCACCGCTACCCCCTCCCGTACATAGAGCCAGACACGCCAGGGTGGGGCCTGTTTCGATCATCCTCCTCGGGGGGGGGGGGGCAGGGAAATAAGAAAGAAAAAGGAAAAGAGAGTTGTTATTTGAAAATCAACGAATATCTGAATATCACCAAGAAAAATATAATGTTAACAGGATAAGTAAGATGAAGTAGTGCAACCTCTAGTACAACATCTTCATATTAGAAAACAGAATATGATCTCGTGTTTATGCTCGTGTAATCAGTGGCGTAACTACTCTATTTACTTGTTTGCACTAGCATAGACAAAGTTTTCACTCTCAAAATTAATCTTTAAAAAAATCCACCTTTTCATCGACACATCCATCACAGATTTGTATATGTTTTAGATACATGTACAACGTAATTCTAAAGCCACATACATGTACATTAAACTTATTTGAAGACGTTTAACATTTATAGCACAATCTTGCTGATTTTTCTCTTCTACATTTCTGGGTCTATGTGCCAAAAAAATGGCTTCTTGTGTCTTATTACACTCAAAGTTATCCTATTTTAATATTACTACATTAAAGCTTTCGGTGATCACATGTTTGAGACTAGATCAAGTAGATACATTGTATTTTCTCAAAGTACAAGATGTAGGGGCAATATCTGCTGTTTTTGACCCCATGTTTTGCTATTTTCAAAAATTGTTTTCTAACTGATTTTTGATTTTTAGATAGGGGTTGAGATATTGAAATTGAATAGAAAAAATATTATAAATGTATATGAATAATACGGAAGTGTCCCAACTCTATACCTTCCCTATGAAAATTTCAAACCAATTTATTATACACCAGACACGTGTTTCGGATATTAAATCCTCATCAGTGATGCTCCCATTCAAATTGAGTTTTATACACAGCCAAAATTAATTTTAGCAGCGCCCTCCGGCTATATTTTTAGAAATTAAATTTGTGCAATTTGCGGAGAGTGCGCGACTCCAAATATCCTGTAGGGTCGATTCAGTAGCATACCCAAATAAAATCTATGTTCATAATTGCATTGGAGGGTAGGTGCTAAGATGTTAACCTCCTCTAATTTCGATGATATTTTTGAATGAAATGACCAGTTTCCGAAATAGCAAAATAATGTTAACGTGTCAGATTGATAAATTGCCAAACAAAGCTCATTTCAGGCAACAGAGCTGGAAAGAAGTAATGAATACACTTGATAAACATCCATTTCACGGGGAACGAGTTTAATTGCTCTACACTATAACCGGAAATAAGTTATTTATATTAAATAATATTAATTAACACGGAAGTGTTCAAAATTTATACCTTCCCGAAGAAAATTTCAAACCAATTTTTTATGCACCAGACACGTGTTTCGAATTAAATCCTCATCAGTGATTCTTCCATCAAATTGATTTTCAAACACAGCCAAAATTAATTTTAGTAGCGCCCTCCGGCTATATTTTTAGAAATTAAAGTGCAATATGCAGAGAGTGCGCGGCTCCAAATTTCCTGAAGGGTCGATTCAGTAGCATATCCAAATAAAAATTATGTTCAAAATTGCATTGGAGGGATGGATAGTGCTTAGATAATTTTAATGAAATTTTTTGAATGAAATTACATGTTTCCGAAATAGCAAAATAATATTAATGGCGTCAAATTGATAAAAAGCAAAACAAAGCTCCTTCCAGGCGACAGAGCTGGAAAGAAGTAATTTATTTACTTGACAAAAATCCATGTCACGGGGAACGAGTTTCACTGCTCCACACTGCAACATGAAATAAGTGTTTATACCCAAGTCTGTTCCAAGTCTATACCTTCCCGAAGAAAATTTCAAACCAATTAATTATTCACCAGACACGTGTTTCGGATATTAAATCCTCATCAGTATTGCTTCCATTCAAAATGATTTCAATTTATATGAGTGTTATCTTCCGCTCACTATTACCAAAATTCATGGTAAAATGATAACAACCAGATTTCAACATTATAGTTAAAAGTACATGTATATATAGAGCAAGCGCTTGTAACAAAGTCATACTATTCATGTACATCCAGAATATTGAAAAAAAACTTCCCATGTGAATTTGAACCTGTTACATGTCCTTGCTCTAGGGCCTACTATTTCTTGCTACTGTTTCAATTGTCCCTTGCCGAAAAATATGAATTTCTACTATAAGGACATAAAGCTAAAATTTCAATCATTTTGCCCTAAAAGTTAGGATTTCAGAGAAATCACATGAAATATTTATGTGTTTTTTGTTTACAGGAAGCAAACTGTCTGAGAATATATGATTATTTCAAAATCTTGATTGGGACCAAAAATCGTCACTTTTGCCCCTACCCATTTATCATATGTTCCATGATCCAAAACCCATTTTTTAATGGAACATATATGCTTTAATATGCCCCTCCAGAAGCACACATTTTTAGGTCCATCCGAGTTTGCGCCTACGTCACTGCCTTCTGTAGTTTCCAAGTATACACATTATTTAAGGAATGAGTGTCTTATGTTTTTTCGTTCATGGCTTTTACACGCAAAGAGGTTCTCGTAAGATTTGCGCTTTTCAAAGCAGAGTGTAAATGCCATGAACGCAAAAATCCTTATTCTTACATTCAGAGACATTCAATTTTAAAATATATTTGAAAACGTTCTCGAATTTTTATAGAAATTGAGTGAAAATTAAGATCTGCATGTTTCGCGTGATTGTGATATTCCTTCCTACCAGGAAGGAAAAAAATAGTCAATTGCAAAGGATAAAAATATACGGTTTTATCTTTTTTTTTTTTTTTTTTTTTACTGAATATTGTTTTATTTTCAAAACGTTTTCACGCTGAGATTTAAGTTTTCATAAACAATTTGAAGATGATAAGGCCTTATATTTACAATAAGAGTAGTCGGTGCTGCATTAACACATTTCGGTTGCGCCATCTACATCAAAGTTAATATTTACAAATTTTGTAAAATATAAATACATGTATTTGTTGTAAATATTTGTCAATATCTGTTAAAACGTTTTCACTATGACTTTTAACTTTTTATAAACAATTTGAAGAAAATAAAGCCTTATTTAATAAGAGTAGATTTCGGTAGCAGTCATCTACATAAAATTCATATTTACAAATGGACTCTGTGGGGACTGTACATATACATAGAGTCGTTATTCGCATTGCAATGAATTCAAGGGAATTATTGAGTTGTCCCCATTCTCTTTTATCCGTCTCATTCACTACTTTCTGAAGGGATATTGTTCAAAATGTAACATATTTGAGTGTTGTTAGTTTATGTAATTTAGACTAATTTAAATTTTCTAATTCCAACAACACTGATAGTTAGCCTCGTTATAGGGGCATATCTGACTATTGGATGGTTAGACTTTGTTTTGAATTATCATTGACAATATAATATATAGTTAAATGTACGTCCCTGATTTTATCGTTTATGTTAGTATTACTGTTATCTTTACAGCCCTCATGACGGCTGGACAGAATGGATTTTACACAAACGGCAACGACCAGGGATCAGAGGGCACGTACCAATGGACTGACAGTGGCGTAGCTACTACAATAAAGTATTTTAACTGGCATCAAGGCCAGCCTAATGACGTAGGCAGCTCTCAGGACTGTATACTGATGCAGTACCCGGACGATGGCTATAAATGGGGTGACGTCAACTGTGACGAAAAACATCCATTTATTTGTGAAATGACTTACTAACCTATCTATCAATAAATATTGAAGTTTAAAAAGATTTTGTTTTCAATTGATCTCAATTTATGCTTTGGCAATCAAGCAGGTTTGCAAATGACATCTAATACAAAAAAAGTGGGGGGGGGGGGGTCTTCAACGTGACTCGGTTACAGCAATCACAGTAAAACACCAGAACACATGCATTAGACAAGCACAACAAGAGAGGAAGAACACTAAACACGGAGTATTTTAAAGGTGAATTGCTTAAAAAACTAACTATTATGGTAGCCAATGGCCGTCCTTAGTCGGCACCGGTTGTCCTTTGACAGTTAGTGTTTTGAATAGTCTTCCCTGGCACGGTCGCCATAGCACTTTCTATATAGTCACAACCTCAGATAGTGCATTGTTTTCATTTTCGTGCGTGAACATCGACGGTGTGTGCGGCTAGCCAAACAGGGGATGCTTATTCCTCCCGGACACCTGGCCCAACCTCTAGCTTGCTAGGGGCCCGTCGATGCTTAATTTTGTGTTCTATTATGGGTGCTGTTGAGATTATTGTCAGGATCTTCTTAAACTTATTTGAGATTTTCTTCCGTTAAAATTCAAAGAATTTTACATCTATTGATGGAATGAAATGTATTACGATGGATCAACTGGTCATGAAGATGACAAAGCAATATTTAGCTGCCGGAGAACATCGTGCAAGCCTGTATGTAGATATCAAGCCAGACTGATAATAAAACGTTCCGTCTACAACAATGCTCTTATCTAGTTTTATTTGGCTTTTCGTGACGCTTTTATGCTCATTTTGACACTGCGAAATGAAAAAGTTGTTTTTTCTTGAACGAACGAAGCCATGTAAAAGTAAGCTAAGCTTAACTCAATGAAATTTACGTCAAAATGTCTGACAAGTATACGTCTTTGTGAGAAAATAAATGTGATTGTTTAATGAAAGCATCACGTAACACAGTCAATGCCTTAATAGTAATTGAAATTAATGCTTCATTCCATGATGACTTCTATGTTTAGTCAATTCTGGGCGTATCGATGCCATCAACAGAAATTTGTTTATGAATATACTACAGAAGTTTGGACACAGAAAGTGTTATAAAAACGCCACACGTTATATGAGTTTATCAAGAAGATTTTGAACATACTGTACGATACACTTATCAGAGCCTTATACAACATGTACAAGTATATGTACAATACTAGTATGATTCTATTATATGGCATCCGATGCAGAGTTATATTCTTTTCTTTCTTTTTTTTTTTTTTGTCCGTCAGTTGCCATACTCTCATTATCAAGATGATGTTAAATAATCCTTCATTAAATCACATTCAAACTTGGATGTATGGTTATTGGTCTAAATGGAATCAGAATCAAGGTAACAGTAAGGAAAACTGACTTAGATTTATGGTCCTTCTAGTAAAATTATCATTTAAAACTATTATGAAATAAGGAACTTTACTGGCCTGGCTAACAGGCTTAACTGTACCCATGTGAAAAAATGAAATTGATAATCAAGAAATAGTTTCTATTCCATATTAACAAACATCTTTCGTGTTAGGTCAGACCATGTAAATAAATCAAGACTTGCGACACAAGCTTGTGTAAGTTATTTTCAAAGTTATTGTTCTTATTTCCTCTCTCCCAGGGCACCTGGTCTCACTTCAGGCTCACTTCGGACGCTGACTCTCCCCGAGCACCTGGTCTCACTTCAGGCTCACTTCGGACGCTGACTCTCCCCGAGCACCTGGTCTCACTTCAGGCTCACTTCGGACGCTGACTCTCCCCGAGCACCTGGTCTCACTTCAGGCTCACTTCGGACGCTGACTCTCCCCGAGCACCTGGTCTCACTTCAGGCTCACTTCGGACGCTGACTCTCCCCGAGCACCTGGTCTCACTTCAGGCTCACTTCGGACGCTGACTCTCCCTGAGCACCTGGTCTCACTTCGGAATATTATTAATTCCGAGGTTCGAAACCGTTCCTATGGAAATTCTAATGATTTTGCCATGCTTTCTCGACTTTGTGACTGAATAAGTGATAGGTATTTCTTTTATGTTTACTCGAGAAGCAACTAGCTTATCCCACCAATCCTGCTACGTCTTTCGGTACATTTTTGGACATCATAACTTTCACAATTATTGGCCATATTGCATTGTTTAGATTGAGGATCACTTACAAGGGTTAAGTTTCCGAAACGTGCATGTCTGATCCATGCTGCAGAATTTGACTTATGCATTCACTATCGACTACATGACTTTAATATTCTGGTAGTGTATAAACCAAAATGAACAGATGATTGATGACATCATTAGGGTAAGTGATTGATGACATCATTACGTCAAACAAAAACAATAAAATCAAGAAGAAATGATGACAATGATACCACAAGGTCAAGGATACGCAGAATTTGTTTTTTATTTCATTGCATGATGACGTCACATGAAATCACAAAACTACTTCTCAGCCGCCATGGGCTAGTTATCTTTCAACATAGCATAAAGAAGTAGCTTTTTCTTAGATTTTAGTATAATTTGGTAACAGCTGCACTTATTTAGTAGTTCTAAAGATAAGAATCCAGCATATCTTATATATAAGATATGCTGGATTCTTATCTTTAGAACTACTAAATAAGTGCAGCTGTTACCAAATTATACTAAAATCTAAGAAAAAGCTACTTCTTTATGCTATGTTGAAAGATAACCTCCAGGTCCACTTTTTATGTTTTAAAAGTCTTACTGACACCTATATTCCAAATTAATTTTGATTTTGTTATTCAAATGTTGACACTAATTTTACGATTATTTCCGATTTGTTTTACATTCTCTTCACATCTTCCTTAATATCATTATCTTTTGATGACTACAAGTCTATGTGCTAAGTGTACATGACATTTCATCGTGTAATTGTTTTGTAACATTTTATATATCAATTGTTTCTTTTTGCATGAAATCTAATAATCACCCCAGCTGGCATTCCGGTTCGTATTTAATTCAACGCTGAATAAAAAGTTCTTTTCTATGGTACTATTCTACTAAAACAAAATGAAAGTAAAATGTATGTATACATTTGTACCTATCTAATATAAGTGCCTTATAGAAAGTAGAATTCGTGTATACATTTGTACCTAGTCTAATAGAAGTGTCTTTGTCCTTATTCAGTACACTGGTATCGTAACTGCCTTATCTTCTAGCTGGTAATCCAATGGCACCTATTTTTGTATAGAACGGTAAGAGTGACCAAGATGATTTACAAACTTCTACTTTTGTTTCCAATTCTATTCTTTGTTGGAGTTTACTCAGATTCGAACATCACACAATGTGGTTTTAGTGGACAATGTCTGTACAACATAAAAATAAACCACTGCATGGCCCAAAAACACAAAAGATCATCTGACCCACTTTCAGGACAGTTTGAATGTTTGTGCTTGGATCTTGATCGAGCAAGAAGGGAAGTGGTCTCCATGACAAAGTGAGCTAGTAATACACAGAACGCTATCGGTGACCTGGCTAGACTGTATAACAATACAATGACAGAGCTCAAACAGAAAAAGACAATGCTGAACAGTGTCAGAGACAATATCCAGAAAACTAATATGTCAGTATTAATAACAGAGAGTGAGAGTTCTAAACTAGAGAAACAGATCATTACAGAGAATCTGAACTGGGCAAAAGAAAAGAAGAGACTACAAGAAGAGCTGACTAAGATAACAAATCTAGTACAGGCGTGTCAGTCTGCTCAGACCACGCCTACCACGGCACATACAACAACCGATTCCTCAAGTATGTATATGTGCAAGATTTTCTTGTTTGGTATTTGCCATCAGTTTGATTTTGATTTTGGTGTTCGATAATCACATTTTGAAAATACTTAATAATATTATTGTTCAGTTTTAAATTTTCTTGAAAATCCTTTTTACATCAGTCGTGCGAAGGATCATTATACACATTTTTGAATTGAAGCTTGTTGCAACGTTAGAGAGAAATTCTCTGTTGTCCGTAAACATTTTCTGCGCTTACTGATTCTGTCCATTTAATTATTCTAATCATTCACCCTTTTATGTTTTCAACAGGTACAAGTACGTCGACAGCGCCTAAGTATTCTTTGACTTTCTGTGACTTTGATAGTAACAACCAATGTGGTTTTGTAAATATGGGTGGAAGTGCCAATACTCAGTTCAAATCTGGCAGCAACACGCTTTCTTCCAGCACCGGACCAAAAATGGATCATACATACGGAAACCCTCATGGTAATGTATTTTGATATTATTTGCATTTACAATATGTATTGGAATAGGTGTCAAGCCTTTTGGAAACTTCGAATGAACTTCATTTTATTTACGATTGACTTTTAAAACGATTCAAGTAAAAATATTTGATAGTATCAACACAAAACTCTTAAGCTCATTATCAATGCATTCAGAATTTTCTTTTCTCGAATGAAAATACATCATATGTGTATGGCTTTCCTCTCGATGTCGATATTTCTTGACTTCTCATGTTACAATACAGGACACTATATGTACATTGACGCCAAGAATATGGCGTCGTCGTCCCATACAACATACACTGCGCGTCTACAGTCTAAGGAATTCCCGCCTTCATCAGGATATTGCGTCATGTTCTGGTACAATGTCCATGGTAAAGACGTCAGAAATCTTAACGTGTATGCCGAGGTACAGAGTAAAATTGTAGAGAGAGAGTCTTTTTCATTTATTATTGTTGATCTCCTTACTAGATGATTATGTTCATACGAGTGAATCTTACTTCATAACTTACATGTACATAGCATTCCAGTTTTTATAACGAAAGATAAACATAAGGATATCCAAAACTAAAATTGAGATAAAAAATGCTTTGCAGAATACAAAAGGTCCATCTTAAGGTATATAAACCATAAGTTTATTTGCTGATCATAATCGTCAGAAAACTTGAATTCAAGGTTGGTGGTGGTTTGGGGAATCCCGTATTTTCACATACAGGACAGATTGACACTGCATGGCACTTGGCAAAGATATCCTTGGACTCTGAATATACAGCCCAGAAATTTAGAGTGAGGGCAAATTATTATTATTCTTTCTTTTTCAAAGTCATACAATTTCTTCGTATCAAGAGTAAGGATATCTCCAAGAAACAAATGATGCTACGACAATAGTGGAACACACACGAAACGAATAAAACAAAAGATACTAAGGAACTGCAACAAAAGAATATGAGATAAAATACGTACAAAAGAGGACCAGCTACGAAACAAATGAATCAAATATTCCATTAAAGCACGGAGGACAAATTCTTAAGAAGAGCGGCTAATGTGCACTTGGTAGTCCAGTCATTATATCGATAAACATGCAAATAATTGCAACAGAATTTTTTTCAACGAGAATATGTTAAATAGACTTTACTAAACAACATATAAAATCTACATTGCAGAAAAGTATTTATTCATGATTTTAAATCGTTCCAAATGAAATGTCTCTAACAGTCCTCCGTACCATGTATTTCTTCTCGTATATGACGTCACTTCTAAAATTGCGTCATCATATCTAATCGATAATTCCATTTAGCCTGATATAGCCATGAAGAATATTTTTACAATTACGTTGCCTTTCCAAGATAATTGGGACTGACCAAAGCAATGTGCATAACAGGTGAGTGCGGTAGTCATTCATGTTACTGTAATTCCTTCCTTTCCCAATATTTTGCAAAATAATATTAGCTTAAAGTTAGCGTTGCAACCTTTCCTCTGACCGCGACTTTGCATAATTGATTAAATCTGGGTTATATGAAAAAATATCTTGTCATTAGTGTGCTACAGCCATAGAAACCCAATTAAGAGTATCAAAATTACAAAATAAACGATTTTTCTATGAAATAACACAATATACAGAACCCCTCGCCGATTTTTTTTTTTTTTTTTTGATGTATGGAAGCCCATAGGGAACATACCAGAAGTGCTTATTTTGTTATTCTAATAATTATAAGCATGGACGGAGAATAGATGGACATATTTAATGGCACATGTATAAATATTATGTACACACAGCCGCTCTTGACATGTTTTTTGTGTCGCCTGTGAAGCATAGCGACACTTGGGGATCACTTTGTCCGTCTGTCTGTCACACTTTGGCTGTCACACCCCATAACTTTTGATTGGTAAGTGATATGACTTTGATATTTCACAAGTGTATTCCTTGTGTCAATACCTTTTAACACATACCAAAATTTTTGACATCATGACCTTGACCTAGATATTTGACCTACTTTTCGAAAAATCTAACATGATAACAAATTAAGATTGGCTATATCTTTTGATTGGTAAGTGATAAGAGTTTGATATTTCACATATGTATTCCTTATGTACCTTTCAACTTATACCATAATCTTTTACCTAATGATCTTGACCTAGATATTTGACCTAGTTCTAAAAAAACTAATATTAGCTTTATCTTTTGAATGGGAAGTGATAGGGTTTCGATTTTTTACCTAGTGACCTTGACCTAGATATTTGACCTACTGCAAAAACAAATAATAATAAGCCGCTTCGAAGGCGACACAAGCATTCCTTTGGATTTCTATTTTATAATGTATGGAAGCTCGAAGTGAACACAAGAAATAAGTTTTTCTCATCATAGTTTTTCTATTATTTTTTTTTCATAGTGATCAGAAAAAATAGATATTGACATATCATCTTTTTTTTTGTCATAAGTACTTTCTGTAAATAGAATTTAACGCAATTTTCTGGATTATGTTTTATTCTACTTTCCAGTTGTTACTGACGCAAATTGACAATGCATAGCTGTACAATCGATGTAAGAATAAGAACAAAATTGTGAAAAAAAAACTCCAATGATAACAAATTAAGTTTGCATTTATGGGTACTTAACTACAAATATTTCATTTTATTATTTCAGAATATGGAAAATGGATAGGTGCATAATTTGTGGAGGGACAGAGGCTGGAGTTCTATTAAAGCTTAGAGAGAAAGGAAGCAGGGGCATTTATATTGCATAAAAAAACGGCGAGATACCCTGAATGCAATTCCAGGCCAGAGTGTGCACTTGGATTGCCGAAAGAATTACACAAATCCTATACTTATAAACAAATATCTGAAAGACTCTCTGAACAATGGACAACCAGATGATACTAGTGTTAAACTGCTTAGGTCAAAGGATGTGTTCTCTTTCCCTGATCACTGTTTGTTTTGAGGATGCCAGGCTAAAAATAACAACTTGAAGAGAGGGAATGATTTATTTCCAGTAAGGACACATGACTTTCAGGCCAGCATAATAGATATCTGTTTGGAGAGACAAGACGAGTGGTCGGATACTGTATATGGAAGGATTCAATCCGTCAATGATTTACATGCTGCCGATGCCATATACCATCAAACATGTAGTGTCAACTTCAGAACAAAGAAAAATGTCCCTTCAGCTTTCTCTACGCCTTCCAAAGAAATAAAAAAAGGTCGTCGGGTCGATGCGAAAGTTCAACAGGCGTTTGAAGACATATTTATCTATCTGGAGGATCATGAAAATGATCAACACAAGCTTTCCGATTTTGTAGATCGTATGGGTGGACTTGCAACAAAATGATGTCATTTCTGCTGGGCTCGAAGTTATATCATACTTATATGGAGGTGTGCCACTTGAAGGACTAGATCTGCTACGACTCCGTCTGTACACAAATAAATCAATAACTGGAAACAAAATGGTCCAAGTCAAAAGTTTGCCGCCAACTTCAGATGCCGCCTCGTTTCATGTCATAAGGACATACTACCAATGCCAAGAATGGATCAACCTTAATACAAACAGTATGGACCCACTGTGTTGGGGATGGACTTTTTAAAAGAGACAATAAATTAATGCCAATCACTTCTTCATTGCCACCAGCTCCAGAGAACCTTTTGAAAATCATTCATTGTAACTGTAAATCCAATTGTGACAGTAGGCGTTGTACTTGTAGAAAACATGGACTTTCCTGTTCCGTTGGTTGCGGTCAGTGTCGCGAAACAAAATGCACGAACAGTTCTGTTGAAGAGAGTGAATCGTCCGGTTCCAATGACACTGTTTTACAGTGATTAAGTTGTGTATGTAAATACCAAGTAATTGATGGACAACTTGATCAATTTTTAACCATATAAAGCTTCATCATTGATTATGATTTTAAAATATCATTTCTATTTAATTTAGAAATCCGTTTTTTACTGTCAAAACTCTGCATAATTAGAAGGTTTTACAGGAAAGTTTGTAAAAATTTTGACCTGAGAATTTTCTGTTCCAACTGGGACAAAAATAACTAATCTATGTTTGAAAACCCCATGTTTTATTCATCTGAACGTGATATAGGTTTTATTGCCTTTCACAAATGAATAATTTCAGATGGTACATTTTGTACAGTATCTTTTAAAATTGTAGCAAACATTTATTGAAATTTGAACTTCATAAAAAGTTTCAAGGTTAAATATTTGTTTAAAGCCTTTAAGGTGAAGTATCCTAACCATTGAGTCTTTATATGTGCAAAGGTTTATACATGCATACCAATATTGTTACCAAGGTAAAGAACTTTATGGAAAAGTATGTGTTTGTACAGTATTTTTATAAATTGTAGCTAACATTAAATGACATTTGACCTTTATAAAAAGTTTCAAGGTCAAATATTTGTTTAAAGCCTAAATTTAAGATGGAGTATCCTAACCATTGTTCATTTACATGTACAAATGTTATTCATGCATACCGATGTTATTACAAAAGTAAAGAACTTTCTGCAAAAATCTGTGTTTATATAGAATATTTATAAATTGTAGCAAACATTTATTGACATTTGACCTTCATAAAAAGTTTCAAGGTCAAATATTTGTTTAAAGCCTTTAAGTTTAAGTACATGTTGTATAACCTAACAATATTGATCCTTTATGTGTTCAAAGATTATACATGCATACCAATGTTATTACCAAAGTAAAGAACTTTCTGCAAAAATCTGTACTTGTATAGTATTTTTATAAATTGTAGCAAACATTTATTGACATTTGACCTTCATAAAAAGTTTCAAGGTCAAATATTTGTTAAAGCCTTTAAGGTGAAGTATTCTAACCATTGATCCTTTTCATTACATAAAGGTTATACATGCATAACGATGTTATTACAAAAGTAAAGAACTTTCTCCAAAAATCTGTGTTTTTTGTTCAATTTTCATATGTTTTACCCCAAAAATGACATTTCTACTTGATATTAGGAATTAGATTTTTTACATTATAAAGGTATACATATATACAGTTGAAAAAAGGCAAAATATATTCTGTTGCTATTATTTGGATGTTTGCTTAATTTTTGGTCTAATTTTACTGGACTATTGGAGCTAAATTTGGACATCCATCAGATTATGCACAGCAAATGGTGCCGTTATCCGGATTATATTTTACATATCTGTCCTTAAGATTCGTGTCTTATTATGCGTTTTGTTGACAGAGTGATTCACTTTTGTTATCCATTCTCATATTTCAGATCGTCTTTGAAGCGACTGCTGACCCTTACAAGACATATCATTATTCTGGGAGGAAGAGGAGTTACTATTCTTACTACAACACAAATGGGAATATAGCAATAGATGATATCTATATCTACAATACATCTTGCTCAAGTAAGAACAAGCCTAATTTTAGATGACATCGAATGGAATAGTCATTATATATCCTGCGATTCGCGGTTGAACTTTTCTACATTTCATAAAAAGTATCCTGTTGAATCTCAAGAAGGAATTTATCTGAATATATATGTGTAATTATTCAATCCAAAGGTGTAGCTAAATTCCCTGCCGATGCCGTATCATACAGCGCCCCTGGGTCCAGTAATCCGTCTTATTACTCCCTACATGAGAAGCCTCTGACATGGTATGCCGCTAAAGCAGCTTGTAAAGAACGAGGACCCACATCTCACTTGGTGTCCGTAAATGACGCCAACGAACAGGCATTCCTGGTAAACCTTATAAAATCGTCAAAAGGTATGACTTCTTCTTCATATTCCCTTAGAAGTTTGAATCATTTTGGCTTAAAGTGCAACTGATGAGGGTACATATTTCGAGCCAGGCATGCCTGGTGCACTTCTATTTTACATTTAGATTTTCGTCAATAATGTTGCTCTTAAATATGTTTCTAATCTTGAGCAAAGAACTGTATTGATAGAAGAGAGGAGATCTCCAACAAGACCCCGTTGCAGCATCAACAGTAAAACACCAAAACACCCGATGCAAAAACACAAAAGACGAGTACAGCACGAGACGGAAAAGATGTACACATAGACCTGCTTTAACTGATTGCATGAAAAAAGTAACATGGTAATGGAAATAATACAAATTCAAAATATTGTGTTTATTTTCATTTAGCGTCTAGATTAGGGTTCTACACAAGTGGTAATGACGAGAAGCAGGAAAATAGGTTTGAATGGACTGATTCTGGTTTACCGTACCAAACAAATTACACAAACTGGCACGCGGGACAGCCGAACAACGTGGGTAGCAACCAGGATTGTCTCCTCCTGGAGTACCCGGATGATAACTGGAAGTGGGGTGACGTCAGATGTACTGACACTCATCCTTATATTTGTGAAATAAACGACAGTTTTTAAATAATCATGATGTGTTTCTGATTTTATCATTTATGCTAGGAATGAACCAGATTCTGAAGTTATCCAAATTCATTTAAACGGGAGTTCCTCTTCGTTATGGTTTGGATAAGGTGCTCCTTTGTGTCTTAGTACCTGAACAATCTGAAACAAGAGACTACGGCATGACATCATACACAGCATTGTATGCATATCATACTATACCAATTAAAGGTTGTGCGGCAAGACTGTTATCAGAAAGTCATGTACCATGAAAAGGTACAAGTCAAACATAAAATCCAAACCAAAATTCAAAAGTCACAATTAATGGGCATTCAGAACCTTAGGCACGGTCCATTTGATATTCAGGGGGGGGGGGGGGGGCTTGGGTTTTTTGTCGGGGCAAGATTATTTTTTTCGCCCCGGACCGGGGCAAAATTATTTTTTTCTTGCAAAGTTGGAGCAAGGAAATTTTTTTAACATAGTGATGAGCCTATTAAGAATGTTTGTGTTTTATCAATAGAAATGATTTATATTTTTACTTAAAACTGTAAATATTAATATATTAGTTTATTTTCATGCAAGTATTGAATTTACTTTTAAACAGAGAGAGAAAAGATTTTTACAATACATTTCTCAATATTTCATATAAAAATACATGTATATAACAGGGTCTGAGGGGAAGGTCTCCTAGACAAATTTTTAAATGTAGAATGTAAATTGGTTAATAACTGAAGTTCTCCCTCCAAGCTTACATGAACATAAAATTAGACTCTATGGGATACATGCAACATGTATTAAGTAGCAATACATAAATATTGATAATTTTGATAATATATTTAAGCTTTTAAGGAAGCCCTTTTTCATTCACATACATGTATAAGTTTTAATATCTTGAGATATATAAACTTTGCCATTAGTAGATAATGTTTTGATAGAAAACCATGGCGAGCGAAGCGAGGCAAAAATTTATGACACAAATTGAAAAGTGCGGCGAGCGAAGCGAGCCGGAAAATTTTCAAGAATTTTAGCGAAATTTTATGGTAATTCTTCAAATTCAGATTATTTGTAAGAGCAAGATTATTTTTTTCTGTCACACCATAGGCAAATTTATTTTTTTTCATCAAAATTGAGAGCAAAATTATTTTTTTCGAAAAAAACCCAAGCCCCCCCCCCCCCCCCCAGAATATCAAATGGACCGTGCCTTAATAAATACAAAAATACATGTAATAGGATAACTAAAACAGGCTATAAATACATGTAATAAAATAACTAAAACAGGCTTTGTTTACATGTAATGAAATAACTAAAACAGGCTATAAATAATTATAATAAAATAACAAAAACAGGCTATATATACGTGTAACAAAATAACTAAAACATGCTATAAATACATGTAATAGAATAACTAAAACATGCTATAGATACATGTAATTAAATGTAAATGAGCTTAAGAAAATCCCAAAATGGAGTTGAATTTCCCAAACAGGATTCACTTCATCTTATTCGTCGATTCGTGCAAAATAAAAAAGAAGATCCTGACGATATTCTCAACAGCACCCACAATAGAGCACCAAATTGAGCATCGACGGACCCCTAGCAAGGTAGAGGTAGGACCAGGTGCCCGGGAGGAGTAAGCATCCTCTGTTCGCAAACTGCACCCGCCGTCGATGTTCATGCACGAAAATGAAAACAATATATAAAGAGACCCAGAGAAACACACACGAATGAGAAATAAACGAGCGGTGGACAACGCACAATATTTAGGTTTTGACAAACAGCATAAGAAAACAAGAATCATCACACCAAACATGCAACATGTAACAGAAGCCTCAACTCAGCACCAACCAGGGTGTCAGGCCAGTGACCGAAAGGTTACTGGTTCGAACATCACAAGAGCCACTGGTCGGCTAACATATACTTCTGTTTGTTCTGTGTTAATACTAAGAATGTCTTTGTCTGTGTTGTATACATGTCTGTGGTGTAAAAGAAATGAGTGGATCTCCAACAAAACCCGGTTACAGAACCCACAGGAAAACCAACAACACACAATGAAAAACACAGAGCAGACACACACAGAAAGAGACGCAAAAGGTACAAGGAACACCAAATCACATAGAAACATCAAATACAAATATTCACATACACCAACGAGGCCAATGTGCAATCGGTGCCGACATCTGATACGCCAGTAGGAGACGATGTAGTTATCCTGATTACGTCCGCGCAACCCTGTCACTTTTCCAATTACCAATAGGTCTCGAAAAATGCACAATGGTGGTATAAAATAACCTCCTCACTGTAAGATGACCATACAAACAGACAACATGACGCAGGGCCCAAGAAACATACATATTGATATGTAAAATGGATATAAAAACGGATGGCATACGAAATACAGTCCGTGCTCTGTCGGCTGAAGCGAGCTCATGCATGTTATCACCCGAGGAGTCCGACTGAGATTCAGAGAGGACAGGTGGTCGTGGCCCTGTCTTCTCTACAGAGGAGACAGGGCCTGAAAGTCTGAAATTAAAATGCAAAGTAAGTTTAAAAATAACGTTGAATTAATTGAATTTGCCAATAAAGGTATTCCTCTGCGAAGAAAATGTAGAACACTAGAAGTACACTATTCAATAAAGTCTCATCTGCATACAAGTACATAATGGATAATTTTTTAATGAGGCCGCATCTCCATATAGGTAATGGAAGATAGATCATGTGCACGATGCTATCATTCTCATCGTTAACAAACAAAATGGAAGATGTATCTCTATTTGAATTTTACACTGAATAGCAAAAGTACATCAAGGGATTACCTTTTGTATGGAGGAAATGGGAACATACCCATTACAAGAAGAAGCTGCAATATCAAATACGAAACGAACGTGCATTGAAACAGGAAGTTATGATAAACAATGGACATCACGAATGCGTAAAAGTAATGACAAAACTCAAAATTAAGACATCGTCAAAAATTCGAGGATTAGAATTTAGAGATTAAATAATTCAGCATCCTATTTGTACATAATGTTGTCCTACAACACTGATGTTCACATCAACACCTCACTCAATGACAAACGCGACGACTTCAATTTCAGCATCTCAAACTTTCATTTTCTGAGTAGCAGAATAGCAACATCTCTTCAACAATACAACAATGTAAGACAACTACGCAATCAAGTCAACAAAGCGTTCTATCTCTTTACCTATTTGAAGAAATTTACAAACAAATTAATGCATCAGACACGTGTTTCAGATAGTAAATCCTCAACAGTGGTTCGTAATAAATTGCCGAAGTGATATTCAGACACAGCCATATTAATTTAGTGACGCCCTTAATGTTTTCGTTTTAGTTCAATTTATGAATTTTGCAAAGAGCATTGGAACGATGGTGCTAGGATGTTAACATTCTTTAATTTCGATGATATTTTTTGGATTTAATGACAAATTTCCGAAATAGCAAAATAATATATGATTTTAAATTGATAAAGGGCCAAAACAAAGCTTCTTTCGGGAGACAGAACTTAAAAGAAGTCATTATTACACTTTAAACATCGAGTCAAGGGAACAAGTTTAAATGCTCCACGCTATAAAAGGAAAGTGTTTATAATCATTATACGGAAGTGATCCAACTCTTTACCAAACCAATTTTAATTCACCAGTCATTAGTTAGGTAAATACAACAGTTTGTATTTGAATTTAGTATCTCTATTGATGTGGTCATAGCATTTGGATAATATTAGAGATTATATTCTAATTCATGCTATCTATTGAAACCTTTAAAACCTTCATAAAGTATCACTGTTTTTATGTCTGTGTTTTCTTCGCATACGAGGGAATCGAACGCCTTCGATCTTTTTTTTCATCAAAGACAATCAAACCAAGTTATTTGTTTTGTTTCCTTCGTGACATATTCATTACAGTAAAATTTGAATATAGCATTATTTGCCTATCAATAAAGGTAAACATAAAACTACGTATCTAGAATGATGGAGGGGACATAGTCTGGTGGAAATTCACAACTTAACTGTTGTTTTAACCTCAATAATTTGAACTACATGCATATTAGTTGACATTCTTAAAATTTTATGACAATCCCATTTCTTCAGATTCGTGGATAAAAAATCATTGTATCACAGTAAATTGTTCTGGATTTTCAGAAAAAGAAAAAAAAGTAACATTCTAGCCATTGTATCGTTTTCGAAGCATTTGTATAAGTGGATATTAATTAATGAAGGAATTTTCCGTTGATATCATTCGAGCGAAAGTGCAGTAAATTTATTAATAATACAACTTCAACTTTGATATATTATACCCTTGAACTATCTTAATCTGTGATTTGCATTATATTATGATATGACATGATTTACCCAAAAATGAAGATAGCCATCATCTTGACACTCTGCACCATTGGGAAAGGTAAGCGTATTTTCCATATGTTATCGCTAAATCTTGAATAATTTTTGTTTAAAAGTTGAACAGACGTTCATCATTAGATTTACAAATTCATGATATAGCTAGTCATGTCATTTGAAATTGGAACATTTATAAACGATCTTGTAATTTAGATTCGTCCCGGTCAATCAGCCTAATCAGCCAAGAAACACTTCTTCCAAACTTCTTGATAATCTGCTTTGGCATATCTTAGGTCAATGTTTAGTATTACGAAATTGTAGACGAGGTATGCAGATCATCGTTGACAGATTGTAGTAAAAAATACATATAACTCTACGAAAACGTAGAGCTGTAACTATGTTGAGAATTTTGTGTCCTCATGTTCCAGTTCATTTTGGTGCCTTTTCTTGCTAGTATTAAAATGCCTCTCAGAAAGTCTTTATGAATCTCGAAATACAATTAATCAATTCTTCAATGGCACATTTGTACACCAAAATAGGCCTACTTGAAAGACTTCATATCCATTCAGGGATACACTCCGCCAGGATGGAATTAGAAGGAGTTCGAAAGAATTTATATTTTGCTCTGAGGGAACACCGATGACAAAACTAGTTTAATGTCCTTCGTATGTATTCATAAACAAATGTTTGACTAGAAAGAGTAAAAATATATCGAAAAAATCCTGTAGTGCCTCGTATGAATTCATAAACAATGTTTTGAATACAATGGGTGAAATTATCAAAAATATTAAGGAGCCAAAAAGTAACAAAAGTATCTTAATGTGATTTTTGCTTTGGGTTCGATAATGTTTCAGTATTCTCTATATATACATTTTATGTGTTATGTATCAGTTTCAGGCCAAGACACAGATCCGTGCGTAAGTATAGAAATAGTATTACATAATGGTAACAAATGAAAAAAAAGTTATAATAAGCACAATTGATACTTTTCAGTTATGGATTATCTTTATTCAAACGTCAAAATGATGCAGATTCATTGTCATTTATATGATTCTAAATAGAGAATAAGTGTCTAAATTTGTGTTTTGTTACGGGTATACAACAGACAGAAAGTACATTCATCGTGCATTTCATCCGATAAATGCACTTGCTGTGTGTTGTATACCCGTAACAAAACACAAATTATGACATGTTTTCTATATATATGCACCATAGAAGTCTATTTCATTCTTGTTTTCTGAAATTGCTTTTTCTAGGTAAAAGGGTGACGTTACAATTAATCTCACCGCGGGTTCAGTTTGCAGGTTAGAACAGCTGTCGCTACATGTTTCTTCAGATCTTACGCATTTGGGCGTCACGAGTGTTGCAATACGAATTGCAGCACGTTTCTTTCAATAGTAACATCTCAGGGAATAACATTGGTTGTGCATATATATAATGATGAAAACCGAATTGACACAACTCAGTTGTCATAGTATAATCATCTGGAAATATATTTCCAAATACTGAGTGCCAATGGATATTTCGGATAACGGTACATGTACGCTATACTATTCGCAAATGACTTTTATTCACCGAACAATGTTTTTACCACATAAGATAGAAAATAATAGGTCGTTGTCAGTAGGTCGTGTTTGAGATCTATCTTATCTTCTTTGTCTTATAATTTAATGGTTGAAGCTACATCCTAGTCTCTGAGCCTCATAAACAAGGAAAACTAGCGCTGTCTACCACATTGCAAACAGTCAATTGATCATCCCTGTGCATATGCAATTTTACGTTACACTCTACAAACTTAATGTGATAATCCATCAAGTCATTGACGTATTTACTTTTATAACTTTCGTTCTCGTTACACACCTTTTTGCATACCTTTGATTTTTACAGGGTGGTCAGTGTCTCCCGTGGCAGGTTTGTGACAGGACAAGTGGAACATGTAGTAAGTACTCAATAACACCATGAAATAGTTATCATTTAATTTCAACTGTACTTTTCAAGAAACGAAGATTCTGACGGCTAAAAACTTTTGTTGATACATCGATCAACAAAATTTTTCACGGAAGTCTATCTATATCACTATTTTTCGAACCGGGGTTCCCTCAAACACGAATACCATTTCTTTTCTACTTACTAAAGAATTAACTGTGCATGTAGAATGTGCTCAAACTGGTCCTTATTCCAAAGATACAGAAAGACGATCGTGCGCTGTTTAAATCATGGCGACTGCCATAACTTGTTTTAGATCCAAGAAACAGTCTGTTTTCCATAAGTAGATGTTAAACGTCTTCAAATTCGAAAGCATCATTTAAGAACAGATAAATTTACAGCATGGACCAAACATGCACGTTTCGGCTACTGTACCCTCGTCGGTGATCCTCAATCTAAACAATCTAATATGGTCGAAGAATGTGAAAAATATTATGTCCAAAACTGTACCGAAAAACGTAGCAGGATGGGTGGGATATGATGCTACATGTACAGGACCCACGTTTTAGAAATTTTAAGAATTTTTCATAACAGAATTTTTCGAATGCATTGAAGAGACAGACGATCAACCGAAGTTGATCGAACTTGGCTGCATGTGCCCTCGGGGACTCCTGGTCCACCAGCAATGACACTCACCAAGTGGTTCAAATGATATAAACTATAGATGAATCTATATTTTTTATGTTGATGCAGGCATCTCCCGAAAAAATTGGACAGAAAAGTTTTGCATCAACGCGCTTCGCGCAGTTGATGCAGTTTCGGGTGATACTTGAATCAACAGAAAAATATTAGATTCATTCTTATCATGAAGGTTGAATTGCCGTCACCTTTTCTTTGGCAATGTTTCACGATATGGGTGACAGATTACACTCAATAACAGAGAGCTGCATAGCTGAATAACAGAGTCGATCATGTACTCATATAAAATAGACGTTTCTTGATCGATCGGTTCCAAATTTTCACCAATTGCACAACATTTTAGCTAAAAGTTGATTGAGTGAAACGGGCGATATCGACATTCAAGCCATTCCCTCATGTCTGTTTATGTATTTTAAGTGGAAAGGGGGGGGGGGGGTATTTATTCTGCACTCTTTGTGTACTGTAACCCCTGTGAGTCAACTAAAGCCAATCAAAAACAAGCCTAACTAATGCTTTGCAAAGTAGATGCACAAAATTCAAAACCTCAAACTAGAGGGCGCTATTTAACTCATTTGGGCTGTGTCTAAAAATAACTTCGACTAGAAGTACCGCTGACGAGGATTTACTAACCGAAACACGTGTCACTTTGGAATTTTCTTTGAACACTCCCGTCTTCTTTAGCATCATTATGAAGATCGAAATGTCATAAGTACAAATTCAAGTACATATGTACGTAAGTAACAGCAAAGAGTATCTAAGATGGATAAAGTTGAACACCCGTGATGCGCAGTCGTCTACTGCCTTGCAAGATGTTTCATATAATTACGTTAGTGTTTTCTATTCTGGTGTTGATTCGTAAAATAAAAGTTCTATGGTTTAATCCTTTGGAAGTAAATACAAATATAGTCAGAAGTGTCGAAAGAAAACAAAGATCGCGAACGTAGCCATCATAGAATAAACATTCCCTAGCAGTTGATGTGTTTATCATATTAATACAAACCTATTTTTAAAAGAAATGTTTACCTCCCCAACGTAACCAACTGTGACTAAGTAAAGTATTTTTAAAGATACTGTAGTAAGACATAACTTAAAGAAAACAAAATAGACTTTGAAATCGATCATTTTTCGAACGAGTAGACAAAGATTTCGACCAAGAGTGGGACGCAATTCGTCCCAGTAGGAATGCCAATAATCTTTTAAATTGAATCTTCTCTATTTACATGAGTACACTACAATAATTCATTTTATTTTCAAGCACAAGAAAACCAGTTTGGATGTGTGGTATGTATACGTTATGACTGATTTAGTTAGTGTGACACATCTTCAAATTTATCCATTCATAAATAAATATGACAAATGAATTAAGCAATGAATTGTCGTCTAAAGATGCAAAATGTCAGTTTCCATGTCGCCTACAAAATAAAGTGACATTCTGGGATATATGTCCATGGTTCGTCTGTCTGTCTGTCTGTCTGTTGTCTATCTAGTAATCAAACTTTAAAGTTACATATATATGTGTTATACATATTCAAACATACGAATATCAATTATCATTTTGATGCAACATAAAAGTCGAGGTAACCTTGAATATCAAAGGCACACACGAATTTTTACGACAGGCGACATATGTGTTGTTAACATTCTAGTTTATTTTAGTTGATACCGTGTTTGGTTGGGACATGTGACAGAACAACAGGACGCTGTGTCGGAGGTAGGTAAACGGCATACCGTAAATATGTGTAACTTTCCTATCACTGGGTAAGAGGAAGGGTTGTGCGAATGTAATCCATATAACCAACCATTTGCTACAAACATGGCAGATGTTCGTCCTACATGTACATTGTAAGTCGGCACCAATTGCCCATTGGTCTCTTTCGTGTTTCGTTTCTTTGTCTCTTGTTGTGCTTGTCTACCATGTGAATTTAAATTTGAGGCCTTCAAGTTTTTGCTGTTGGTCCAGTTGGTGATTTTCACTTCATTTTTCCTGTTTTTATGATCAATTGTTTTCTGTAAGGTGTATGTTAAGCCCTTATTTGTCCGGTTTTTATTTCTCGTTGATTATTACTATTTCTTTCATTTATTCAATTTAATTTATCTAAGCTATATGAGTATATCGCCAAAACAAACAGGCGAAACAAAACTACGTAATCGTTTGCAGATCTATGGAAATAAAATAAACACGAAATATTTTTTTAAATATCCTGAAATGTTTTCATTCTTTATTCCTTGAAATACATATTAAATTATTTGTTCCATATTACAGACGTACCAGATCCCTGTATTGTGAGTATAAAATGATTGTGTATTAAAAGTTGATAAAATTCACACAGTAATTGAATGCCATCATGCTATTTTTGAAAAAAAAATTCTCATATACGGAAAATCGAGTTGTTCATTATTTTTTAATTTCATCTGTGCGTATCTATAGAATATGCTTGTGTCAAATAAGTATATTTTGGAATTTTTAATTTCTATTCTAGGATGTGGTCTGTGGTATACGACGAGCGTGCAGAAATGGCGTGTGTGTACCAGATCCCACAGGTATTATCTCGTAGTTCCTTTCAAGGAAGAGTGATGAATATATCAAATCCATTTCAGCATTTTTCTAAATTGATTTGTTGAAAAGATGGTTAATAATTAGTGAGAAAAGTAATATAAATGTGGTATTTATTTTCACCGATTCTTCTTACAGATCCATGTGCAGTAAGTAGTCACAACGAACATGATTTTGTAAAATGGAGATTTATTACGCATAAAATGTAAAGGTCTTGTCTCTTTACTGTAAAGTAGTATCCAAAAATTCAAAAAGGACTTTACCTATGCATGCTATGTGGAGTCGTGAATTAGTAGTTTTGCATGAAGGATATAGCAATTGTTACGGAATTCTGCATTGCCAAAGTTGATTGTAGAACAGTTTTTTTTTCCTCAGAATAATGTTTCAGAAAAATATCCCAATTTCACTGTTTCACTTATGTAGTTTTTTCCTGATGAGATCATTGTTTTTTTTTTTTTACTTTTAATTTTGCAATTCAATATTTGAACTTTAAAAAACATGATATTTGGATTACCTCTGTTTCAGTTATTAATATTTTTCCAATATAAATGTTCCTTGAAGAAATCTTAAAACTGAATATTCTTTTGCTATACTCTTAACATGCTTAGGGACTCTGTCTACGTTTTGTCCTCACATTTATTTTCTCTCAGTATCTAACAAGCAGAAGCTTTTTTGTATAGACTGTGACTTGTGGACCAAGACAAACGTGCCAGAACGGTGAATGCGTACCTATAGGTAAGTTACATGTTCCTAGGTGATGAAAACATTATACATATTATAAAATATGTCTACAAAAGAGAAGTAGTAAAACACAAATGCCTACGTGAAATGATATACTTTAAGTTCAAGCTTACTCTTTGTCAATGAAACATTTTCATAAGTTTCTCTTTATTTTAGATCCCTGTGCAGTAAGTCAATTAACTCTACTTTGTTTTTTTAAATGAGATATTCAAACTACTAGATGAATAGCGTGAAGTGAACATTGTTAAATGTACAAAAAATATAATAAAGAGTGAATCATCATACATGACAGGTTATACGTATTAGAAGTTATCTTGTATACATGCATCAGCGAATACAAAATCCAAAATTACTCTTACTAACTGAAAACAAAAATTAGAAGGTCAATGTATTAGAAAATATGGTCAAACAAAAGAAAGAAATTCATATAAATTTATAACAGGAATATTTTTTAACTTAAGGGTGTCAACTGCGGTCCAAGAGAAGAATGTCGGAATGGAGCATGCGTATCTACAGGTTTGCCTTATTGCCATATTTTTCTTTAGAGGGTTTGAAAGAAACAATATGCTAGACAACAAAGATGCATATATGTAAAAGTTATAAATCTGATATTCAAACTCACACAAGGCTTAGAAATAAACCATTTTTTGGTACTTTTTCGAGCTCAAACTCGAATTCCTTCCGTCCATGAAAAATATACTTTATTTTGGCATTGTTTTTCAATTGTTATTCTTCAACTGATATAATGTAAAGAAAGGTAAAATGTATTAGTTGAAGAATGATGTATCAAGCATCATTTCTTTTTCGCTATAAAATTGTCAAAAGCATACGAAATGAGTAAACGTTTGTTTATGGGTATTGATCTTATGACAAATATGGATAATGACCATATCCCTTGTTACAGCACAAAATCGATAATTCATAAAATCAGAAACCGAAGGCATACAAAATCAGGATAAAACGGAAACCAAAGCAAACAAACAAAAACCTCCACCACATGAAAAGAAGCGAACTCCCGATATGGGAGTGAGACCAGGTGCCCAGGAAGAGTAAGCATCTCCTGCTTGCATGCAACACCTGCCGCTTCAATTCGGTAGAACTGTCACATCCGGTTACTTCCATTTCGGAAGACATAGAGTACAATCTTTGGTTGGATGGTTCAAATGATCTATGACAGAATATCATCCACCATTCTGGAGAGTGGGACATCATAGTGTATGACGGAGTCCCCATATCGACCGTAGAACTTCCTCAGTGACGATTTTAGTCGGTTACAAACATATCCCTGACTGAGAAGCTTATCTGAAAGACGCCTAGCTCCTAGCTCTGAAAGACGCCTAAGTGTGAAATGAATATTCCAACAAGCACTTGTGTTTATCCTGCAACGGATAACAAACTAGCGTAGAAATAATTCAAATTTCACTTAGATGCGGCGAGCCAAACGGCTGGACTTTGGTGCGGCTAGCCAAACAGGGGATCCTTACTCCCCCCAGGCACCTGGTCCCACCTCTAACTTGCTAGGGGTCCGTCCATGCTCATTTTAGCTCTATTGTGAGTGCTGTTGATATTATCGTCAGGATCTTGTGTCACACTTATGTCCTTTGCCGTGTGGATCTCGCAAAAAAGGTTCCCCGCGAGGGGTTTGACAGTAAGTGTTTTGAATATTTTCCCTGACCTGGTCGCCATAGCACTTTCTATATAAGCATAACCTCAGGCAGTACATGTATTTTTAAAAAAAATGTTTTCATTTTCGTGCGTGAACATTGACGGCGGGTGCGGCTAGCCAAACAGGGAATGCTCACTACTCCCGGGCACCTGGTCCCACCTTTAACTTACTAGGGGTACTTCGATGCTCATTTTTGTGCTCTATTGTGGGTGCTGTTGAGATTATTGTCAGAATCTTCTTTAACTCATTAGAATGTTTTATTTCATCTCTTTATTTCAGATCCTTGTGCAGTGAGTTTCCTTCTTTAAAAAAACCTAGTTTTTACTAAATTTTGCATTACTCTATATCTTGCACTTCAATATGAATGTTACGAAATGAAATATGTTTAGCAAAATGAACTTCTGTTAGTAGTGATTTTAAACCATTAAATTCAATCAAGACGAACTTTTATCTAACAAAAATGGTAAAATATACTTTTATTCTTCCGAGCTCAGATCGTCAGAACCAAATTCTTATTTTTATTCTAATTATTAAAATAATTATTGAATAATTATAATTATTACATTTGACATATTATTTCATAGCTCTAAACGTATTTATTTACTAAGCGTGTGACCTGTAGACCCATGGAGGAATGTCAAAATGGACAATGCATACCTATAGGTAAAAAATTAGATTTTAACTAAAAGCTAAATTTCTTTTCTCTGCTTTTCATGTTTTTTAATGAAACTTCTATTTCAGATCATGATTTATGATACACAATAACAAATATGGTTCATGTTTTTGTTTTGCAGATCCTTGTACAGTAAGTGTTTAAGCTATCTTTTCTACATCTAGCTTTTATAGACTATATAGTGACAAATATAGATAATGACCATATCCCTGTATACAGCACAAAATCGATAATTCAGAAAATCAGAAGGCATACAAAGTCAGGATAAAACAGGAACCAAAGCAAACAAACAAAAACATCCATCACATTAAAAAGAAGCGAACTCCCGATATGGGAGTGAGACCAGGTGCTCAGGAAGAGTAAGCATGTCCTGCTTGCATGCAACACCCGCCGCTTCAATTCGGTAGAACTGTCATATCTACTTACTTCCATTTCGGAAGACATAGAGCACAATCTTAGGTTTGCATGGTTCAAATGGTCTATGACAGAATATCATCCACCATTCTGGAGAGTGGGACATCATAGTGTATGACGAGTTCCCCATATCGACCGTAGAAATTCCTCAGTGACGACGTTAGTCGGTCACAAACAAATCCCTGACTGAGAAGCTTTTCTGAAAGACGCCTAGCTCTCAGAACAAAATCCGTATATTTGGTACTTGCTCTGGCATAGCGTATCAACTGAGATATGAGCCATAAGCAGGCGATGAAGGGATGTTGCTAGTCAGAAAAGGAAAGTTTGTAATGCTGAAATTGAAGTCGTCACGTTTGTCATAGAGTGAGGTATTTATGTGACCATCAGTGTCATGGGACAACATTATGTCCAAATAGGATGCTGAATTATTTGTCTCTGTTGTTTCTTTGACTTCAAGCTCCGAAGGAGATACTGCTCAGGTAATCCGCGAACTTTGGATTATTGATGGACAACACATCGTCTATGTATCTGTAAGTGAAGTTGAAGTCAGAAGCTAAGTATCTTTTCCCTTCAGAGACCAAAGATTGAATGAATATAGGTATGAAATAGTATTGAAAGATAAAAATATTTTTCGAAGAAACTTGAGGTAAATATATAGGGAAACATATATTTATCGTTTCAGAGGATTACTTGTGGTCCAATGGAAATCTGCCAGAACGGGAATTGTATACCCAGAGGTACAACACTATTCAAATTTAGAGAACCTATGAATTTGAATTTGCTTTTGAATCTAACTAACTCATCTGTACACTGTTTGAACAAGTTGCACAAATATATCTGTTTCTACGTAAGATGAGATTCCTTGGAATTACGCCTTTAAAGATCTTTTAAAATTTCGGCTGTGTGTATTGTGAGAACGATTGGTTCATTCTTTGATAATTAACCTCATTCCAATTAAATGATATTCTTCATCATTACAAAAACGGTATCTAAAATACTATCTGCAAAATTAATGACAGGAAAGGATATTAAGGATATATAAGCTCTGAAATAATTATGAAATACAGTAACTATGATAAATTTAAATCTACGAAGTCTTTTTCATACAGATCCCTGTGCAGTACGTATATTTTCTTATTTATTCACCTTTATGACTTTTTAATATGTACTCGTAGATGTTTGTATTTTTCCTTCAATATGAATAACCTTTCATTTTCATTCTCTTGTATAAACTCTAAAAGAAAGGAGGGGATCTCATTCAGGATTCGTTTGCACCACCAACAACAAAACACGGATTCACCAAAGTAATCAAACCACAGAAAAGACGAGCATGATAAAAGACACTAAAGGGACAAAGGAAGACAAAACATTAAAATTAAAATGACAATAACAATACAATAAACATAAAACACTACGCACATAATCCAAAAAAGATAAAATGGTCAACCCCCTTCAACATGAGGAATCCAGCTATCACGTTAGTAGCAATTGTCAATATTGAAATATATGTTCTATAGTACCAATTTTATTGTACTAGACACGTGTTTCGGATTGTTCAATGCTCGTCAGTAGTACTTCATGCCAAACAGTTTAAATAAAGCCGAAATGAATTTTCCTGGCGCCGTCTTCAATACAGAGTTTTAAATTCCTCTTGCCAAAATGAGCGTCTCCAAATTTTGTGTAGGGATTATTCAGAAGCGTGTTTAAGTGAAAAACATGGACAAAAATTTTGGAGGGTAGGCATAAGGAGCTTAATATACACTTATATACTTTAATGTCAATCCTTTCAAGAAGTATTGTCCTTGTTACAAGGTGGAATGAACTTCTTACATTTCTTCATGGCAATATTAAAAGCAATACCTAGAATTATCCAGGGATAGCAATAAAAAATGTGAATGACTTATCTTGGTTGCTGCTTTCGTGTGAACACAATAAAGGATATTATTCACTACAAAACTCTTCTTGTCTACCCGCAACAAACCTCCGATTCACATTTTTGAATATTGAAGTTAGCGGTCAAAAATTTGTTTAATCGGTTGCTTCCAAAGCAAATTAATGCAAATCACATAGAATGTATATATGAAAATAAAGTGTCAAAGTTCGTTATTTTTCTTATTCAGAGCTCAAATCATCAGAAAAGTATATGCTCATTTTAACTTATCAATAAAAGAATTGCTTGATTAATCCTGATATGTTTTATCTCAATTTATTTACTAAGCGTGTGACCTGTGGACCCATGGAGGAATGTCAGAATGGACAATGCATACCTATAGGTAAAGAATTAGATTTTCAACAAAGCACAATTAATTGCATATTTTTCTACACTTTGCTTTTCGACCATAAATCATTTTTTTCATCGAAGTTTTTGTTTAGATATTGATTTATTAAAAACAAAATATGGATAATGTTTTTATTTTGCAGACCCTTGCGCAGTAAGTGTTTATTTTCTCTATTCTTTATTTAGCTTATCTAAAGTACGAGGTTGATTGATATGTTGTGAGCCTTGCATCTAAGGATTTGAATTTTATCAGACATTTTGCATCATTTTTCTACATAATCCCCTTCAGTATCTATACAATTTTGACACCGGTGTTTAAGGGCCTCAATATCACTGTTAAAGAACTCCTTATCTTGAGTGGTCAGAAAGCCATCCACTGCAAATATGACGTCATCATCGGACTATGGACGGCCATTTGCAACATATATAGCAAATGATGTGGTTATCCTGGATTACATACGCACAACCCTCTCACTTTTCGGACTACCCAGATGTTTCGAAGGACGTACAATTGTGGTGTAAAACAACCTGCTCACTGTTAGATGACCACATACAAACAAGACCGCAAAACACAGGGGCCCAAGCAACACAGATGAATAGTAAATGGAGATAAAAAGAGGGCCTACGTAATACAGTCCGTGCTCTGTCGTCTGTAGCGAGCTCATGTATGTTATCACCCGAGGTGTCCGACTGACATTCAGAGAGGACATGTGGTCGAGGCCACAAGACTCGGTTGCAGTACCAACAACAAACACCGATACATCCATATGTGAAAATAAAAATTACCCAAGCACAACAAATGCCACAATAGGGACAATGAAGACAAATCAAAACCGATGACATAGAAATATTTAATACAAAAGATTACACCTAAACCATCGAGATGAATGGACAATTTAAGCCGACTTAGGACGGCGGCCGTTTGACACGTTAGCAGCAAATTACGTGGTCATTCCCATTACGTTCGCACAACGATTTCAAATAAACATCAAAGAAGTACCTATCAGTTATTCAGTCAAAAAGTCGAGAAGATAAGAACGCACAGTTATTGTGAATTATAGTCTCCTCGCTGTTAGATAACAATAAAACTGAAAGATGAAAAATCATTATGAAGAAGGCATAAAGTAAATATTTACAGAAATAGTTCTTCAATAGTTCTTCAAGCATTCAGAGGTTGTAACACCATCTGCTTTTTAATTAAAAAGAAAACTGTGCAACTCTTCTGTCATAAAGCAGCCTCATAGTACAACCAATTGTGTAACTCTTCTATCATGTCAACAAAATATCAAAAACATAATTAATTGCATAACATTTATCATGCTTACAGGACATAATTTGTGAACCACCATCAAACTGTGTCCAAGGAATGTGTATCCCACCCCCTGGTATGTAAATCGTACCTAATTACTCAAGAAAGAGCATTTAATGGGAACATCACGTAATTTTGTCACTATTGGGATTTTTACACCCTTATGTTTTCCATTGTATGATTATTCCTTTTTCTCTCTTTTCAGATCCCTGTTTAGTAAGTGGACATGTAGTACAATTTGCGTTTGATATTTGTTCATTTCTGTATCCAACTAGATAGTAGATATGTCATGTCAAGATTTCCTAAGCAGTATTTCATTGACATAAAAAGCAAATGCTAGATATATTATGACTCCCTGAAGAGCTTATAAAACTAACGTTACCTCATCCAATTAAAAGATGTACAGAATGAAAGTGGCATCGTTATATGAATTTTATTCTGTTACCAGGACATCCGATGTGAGCCTCCATTAAACTGTGTAGACGGGAATTGTGTAGCTCCGCCTGGTATGTTGATTTTTCCTTTAACATTAAAATATATAAAATATTTCATTTCATGTGTCATAGTTTTATTTTGATAGTGATTTATAGCTGATACATTTGTCAAAAACTATAATCTGTCTGTTTTGTCTCGTTTCAGATCCTTGCTTAGTAAGTAGACATGGCGTTCTTGAAGTTAAATTTTATTCCAAAAATTATAAATTTATTGATATCATGAATATGATTCATGCAATATTTGTTGGAAAACAAAATGGCAGACATATGAATTGTGAGTGATATATTCTAAAACTTTTATATCTCATTTGAGATTTTCAATGAATCCATAAAATTTTCTCTCCCAATAAAACATAGTGTGCAGAATACCTCTGTCACTGTTATCATCACCAAACAAGACATATTTACCCGATATGTACATCAATATGTACATCGAGACAATCGCCGAATTTGACAAGTTTTCATGAAACTATTGCGATAGATGTTGCATGCAATCAGGAGACGCTGACTCTCCCCGGGCACCTGGTCTCACTTCGAAATGTTATTCATTCCTGGTTTCGCAACTGTTCTCATAAAAATTCTAATGATTTTGCGTTGCCTTCTCGACTTTGAGACTGAATAACTGATGAGTACTTCTTTGATCTTTATTTTGCCTTGCCTTCTTGGCTTTGAGACTGAATAACTGATGAGTACTTCTTTGATCTTTATTTTGCCTTGCCTTCTTGGCTTTGAAACTGAATAACTGATATGCACTTCTTTGATTATTATAACCGATTCCGTTTATTAACAGGACATTCGATGCGAGCCTCCATCAAGCTGTGTAGATGGTGCTTGTGTCCTTCCGCCTGGTACGTAAATCGTAAAAAAGAAATAAATATAATTTTGAAATATAGAAATACATTATAAATCTAAATGTAATGATTTCCATCTTTAGCAGTAACTCAGACCAATTTTAAATATGACTTATTTTGTTTCATTTCAGATCCTTGTTTTGTGAGTAAATATGCTTTTTAATAAATTTGGGTTAAAAAAAATTGTGAATTTATTATGAAAATTACTAGAAAATGTTTTTTTGAAAATATTCATAAGTAGAAGTATTCAAATTAGTAAATGAACCTTGAATGTTCCTTTGAAGTAAAAACGCATTGTCTATTGACTATATGATTTCGAATAGATCAATCAATCCATGATTAATGAAATTGCGAAACAATATCTTTAACTGTTACATTTCTCTCATTCTGTTCACAGGATGTAAGATGTGAGCCACCATCAAACTGTGTTGACGGGATCTGTGAACTACCTCCAGGTAAGATGAAAGAAAGATAAAATGGAAAATGCTCGATAATTTTGATATAATTGTAATTTTTTTCCCTCTATTACAGATCTTTCCAGGTGATATTTAATTGCTTTTCTCTCGTTTCAGATCCTTGCTTTGTAAGTGAACATCATTTACCAAAGTATATGTTTCCTTTAACTTTAAAAATAGAATTTATCAATACTTTCCAAATAACAAATGTATGGCACCTGGTCTCACTCCCATATCGGGAGTTCGCTTCTTTCATGTGGTGGAGGATTTTGTTTGTTTGCGTTGGTTCCTGTTTTATCCTGATTTTGTATGCCTTCGGTTTCTGATTTTCTGAATTATCGATTTTGTGCCACATACAGGGATATGGTCATTATCCATATTTGTCATTGAAATCATTACACTAGAACATATTTCAGTATCGTTAGTATTGATAAGAAATAAATGCCAATATTAAACATATTCAAAACTAGATAAAATAGGTGTTTGAGGATTTTTTTTCATATAACCATTATTCATTGACTAGGACATACGATGTGAACCCCCATCAAACTGTATAGGAGGGATGTGTGTAGCTCCACAAGGTATGTTACCATTCATAACCTTAAAAGGAAATGAAAATTAAAGACAAAATTAGCGTATTTTTTAAAGTGCCTTTATATTGACAGTACTTATTTACACATTCTATAACGTAACCTTTTATATCTACATTTTCCGTTTCAGATCCTTGTTTGGTAAGTGAATAGGATATAGCGTAAATACTAAGTTATAATAGCGCGGAAAAAATAACGATGTCAAGGTCGTTCAAACTTTTGGTATATCTTTCTCACGAAAATATTTAACCAAGGAGTAAATGTATCTCAATCATGTATAGCGTTGTATTAGCATGTATTTTGGTAAGGTTTTCATGGCGATCTACATTCAATCCAAATCCAAATAATATCCTTTGCATGCAAACAGGAGACGCTGAATCTCCCCGGGTACCTGGTATCATTTCGGAATATTGTTTATTCCGGGGTTCGCTACTGCTCTAATGGAAATTCTGTTCACCATCGTCGGAAACTACCGTGGGCCATACGGACAGAATTTTCGCTGGGTTTCCGACGATGTCTGTTCACATGATGCTAGTTATGTTAAATAATCAATTATCAACTATGGCGCAATAGCAAAAGAGTTAAACCTGGGTTTTTTTCGATAATGTATATTTATTCCAATATTCTTGTGTTATTGAAAACAAAATTCTTGTGATTTTACCTTTTTTGAGCAATTTATCAATTGATTTATAAAGATTTGTATTTTGAAAGTTTCTGAAAGATCGTTTCTAATATTTTAACAAGAAACAAAAGTAGTATAAAATCAATAACATGACGTCATCAATAATTCATTGCATAGATGAATTATGCATATTTGAAAGTAAAAAAGTCTCCTGGGGAGAGATAAAACACAACCTTGTATAATTGAAAACATATAGGACATATGATTTGCCAGAATAGTTGAGGCAAATTGAATTTGTATAATATACAATAATATATAATTTCATAGATTCCTCAATTGTCAAAAAATCTTTTTTAAACAATACTTAAGTGTCTCACATTTGCATTCTTTCATAATAGGAAGTCTCCTGTAGCCCTGGAGAAGTATGTCAGGATGGGGCTTGCGTGCCTGATCCCACAGGTATATAGAAATCATTTCACAACATTTTTCGAAGAACGTTCAAGAATGTTAATATTATGTAAATACGCGTAATACTAAATATGAAAGGTTGTTAAAGTAGTTTGCTTTTTTCAAGTGTGTATTGATTTTCATCATATGTATTCATTTTTTATTATTCATCAGTGTTTCAAATTTAGATGATTTAATAAATTTTTTTAACCAAGAGAAATACATATACCTACGTAAATTTGATAAGAAAAAAGGAAACGAGAACGTTAGCATAACTCAAGATGGTAATCAGCTTGGATCTTAGATCCAATCGTATAAATCTGCTTAAAGGCAAGATCTTTTTTTTATTTCAGATCAATGTGCGGTATGTATGAATTACCGCAGAGGGGAATGAATACTCTGTCATAAAGATACCGTAAATTGTAGGATAAAATTATTGATAAATCTAGCTACAAAAGGAAATGTCCATGAATGTGTGATATTAGCATAATGCCATTCATAATATCTTCATACGTCTTTTTATCGTAGGTTTCTAATGAAAAATTATTCTATGCAATAACATGCAAGAAGAAGGGAGGAGATCTCCAACAAGACCCCGTTGCAGCATCAACACCAAAACACCAAAACACCCGATGCAAAAACACAAAAGACGAGTACAGCACGAGACAGAAAAGAGACACACGACATGTAAACATCAAACACAAAAGACTACACATAAACCGACGAGACCAATGGGAAACCGGTGCCGACTTTGGACGGCCTTTTGTCACACAAGTAGCAAATGGTGTGGTTATCCTGGATTACGTGCGCACAACCCTCTCACTCCTCCAATTAACCAGAGGTCTCGTAGAACGTACAATTGTGGTGTATAACAACCTCCTCACTGTAAGATGACATCACACAAACAAGACTGCGAAACGTAGAGGCCCCAGAAACACAGATGAATATGTAAATGGATATAAAAAAGAGGGCATGCGTAATACAGTCTGTGCTCTGTCGGCTGTAGCGAGCTCATGTATGTAATCACCCGAGGAGTCCGACTGACATTCAGAGAGGACAGGTGGTCGGGGCCCTGTCTTCTCTAAAGAGGTTTGGACAGGGCCCGTCATGGAGTCCCGTCGTCACAGTCAGTCAGAGTGCAAGTCTCAAGGATGCACTTGTACAAAACTGTAGATTGGTCAAGTACCAAGCCTAGTGTCCGCCTGGTGACATTAGGATCATATCCACTGGTATTAAAGGCGTTTGATGATTCTGATGCATTTTCGATGCTTATACTGCCTTACCTTTGATCCTTCTTATTTTGTTTATCATATCACCATAAAAGACAGGATGTGTAATACCCAAAGTAATGTACTCTGTTGCGTGTATAGATCCGAATTTCAAAAGAAGTTGACTGTAATTTTTGTAAAATTTCCAGAAAGTCTTAACTAGTTTATGAAAGCGGAAACCTTGACTTAAAAGTTTTTTGGTAATTTGTAAATTTCTACTGTGAAAATCCAAAATATCAGTACATGCCCTAGCGTACCGGATGAGCTGTGATATGTAAATGCCGTATTACGGTAATCTAGGAACATCACCGTCAAGCCTGGGGAAATTTACTATGTTGAATCCAAAATCATCCCTTTTGTCATATACACTTGTATGAATCTTTCCGTTTACAATTTTGATATTGAGGTTCAAAAACGGTGTTTCTGTATTTGAAAGGTTTGCCTAGTTAAGTGTTAATTCTTGTGGATAAATTTCATTCTTATATGATTCAAAAGCAGGATTGTCAATGGTTAGAATATCATCCAGATAGCTAGAAGTATTATTGAAACATTTCAGATCATCAAATTTTCTTTGCTTTTGAAGATTTTGGATAAATTCTTTTTCATAAGTGTATAAAAATAAATCTGCAACAGTAACACATTTATCAATGATTTGTAATATATTGACCATATGATAGGGGTTTATGAATTTCATATGAATGAAAAAAACATTCTTTCAATAGTTAAGATTTAAATAAATATTTTGCGTTGTTCCATCTATTTCATTATATATCACGTCATTTTCGCAGATTGAAGTTAGTGCTGTTCAGATAATCTTCAGGATCTTCTTTAAGTCATTGGTTACTTATTCAACGTTGTAATATTCGTAAAAAAATAAAGTACATTAGTATAGGACATAAGTTATTTTGAAAGTATGCAGTAATAAAGGCACGACATTCATGAGACTTGGTCAGATCATAGATTAGAAATGACATGTAGTTTCGTAACCGATCTCATTTGGATCTTAGCGGAACAGACGTTCGAATCTTATGATAATTAGGCCTTGTAGTGATATTTAACGAATGGTCCACGAAGCGTTGGATCCTTCGGAGGCTGAACTTTACATGAGACATAGTGTGATTATAGATTAGGGTAAAATCTTAAACATGATGTGCAGTTTTGGAACCGATCTCAGTTGGATCCTTGCTCAACGGGCTCTCGTAACTTATGATAATAAGGCTTTGTATTGAAAAATACCGAATGTTCTGTGAAGTGTTAGACCCTCTTAGATCTTAAAGATCTTACCCTAACGTATAATCTGACCAGGTTTCATCATCAGATTAGCCGTCTATATAGGTCTAAGACTTAGAACAACATACGCATTAGACTTGCACAAAACTTTTAACATTTAAAACAGAAGTTTGTAGGTGATAACTTCATATAACCTGATAATCTGCTCTTCGTTACAGGGTGTAACATGTGGTCCAAATTCAAACTGTATCATCGGCATATGTATTCCTCTCCCAGGTAACACAAAGGCATTATTTCTTCATTTCAAAGTTATAGGCGAGCAAACAATTATGATGATACAAAAAAGTACGATAGATTTTATCACACCTTTGTTTTCAAAAATCATTTTATATATATGTATAAATTCTAAATTCTAAATAACTAGTTCTTTCATCTCAGTCATTCTCAGTCATTCTAAATGGGTTTTTTTTTTCAGATCCATGTGCTGTAAGTACAATTCATAATTGGCAAAAAATCTAAAATAAACAACAAATTATATGAACCTAATAATTTGTCTTGCTGGCATTAAAATAACCCTGTTTGTAATTTATTGTATGAGTCATTATTTGCAGTTTTTGGTAGTCTAAGAACATGTATGTTATCTACCATTGAAAGACCTTTGTCCGTGTATATATATATAAAGATTTTTAGAAAGTTGATGAATTCTGTGATTACTCCAAACGGATACGAGCTGAGTTTTAGGTTCGTATTTTGGTATAATAATTCCCTTATTTCTAAAAAAAAAAACAGGAACATGAAAGGAGAACAAGCAATTTCATTTCCAAACAAAGAGTAAAATATAAATCCATAAATAAGAATCCAAAAATTATAATCCATAGGCAAATAAAATCACAAAAAAAAAATAAATGAATGAAAGTCAAATACTTGAAAAATAAAATCAGAACTGTCTCACGAGAATGGAAAATAGGACAAACTCAAGCAAATAACATACTCTGTAAGAAGAAAATAACATTCTTTAAATACTGAATAGGGAATTCCTGTCAGTTATATCAGTTGCCCGTGGAGAGTAATTATATCCTACTTTCATGTAACATCCGTAAATTTATCCGTACAGAAGAGTTCTAGACAAGCATCAGTACTTAGATATCATTTTACTCGTTCAAAAACTAAATTCTTAAAAATCATTCTTAAAAACATGTCTTTTATGATATATAATTGCCACATGTCATGTTATTAACACCAATTCTCTGTAACCATCAACCTAAATTTGGCACGCATGGTGACCAATCGTGGTGAAATTTTATATACATAATCATTGTAATGAGATATGAAAAAAAGTTAATGGAGACAATGTCATACGGTGATCCGTTACCATGGAAACACAGTTTCAATATTTGGTTTGTGATAATATGGGGATTTTAAGTTATGGTATCTTCTAATGAGAACTATATGTTATACAGAACTTATTTGTTTTAAATACTGTAGTACAACATGGACTCTTCAGATATTTATGCTCAAACCTAAAAAATGTCTCCCTACTTTGATAAAATAGTGAAAAATTTGCAACTGCATGTGCAATTCTAAGCCTATTTCCTGAAGCAAATATAAAAAAACGCAGCCATGCCTGTAAAATGTAAACATACCATGTAATCAATCTAATAGTATATTTTCAAAATGTACAAAAACATTTTTGGGGCTATTTACAATTACTTCAAAAATCAAAAATCAATTTCGATAAAACTTACTAATTTTAGAAAAAGGGGAATTCCCATAGGAGAACTCTCTAGGACGGAGGAAGTAAACGTTTAGCAACAATCAACATGGAGGGAAATTTTGCATGTTTGCTGTGTATTTACAGTTTACAATTTGTTTATTTTGATACATATGCCTATATTTTTATCGCACTTGATCTCTCTTTTTCTCTCTTGATCTCTACTCGTGGGATCGGGAAAATTAGGTTCAATGACCATACTGAATATGTTGAAACATTTCTTCTTTATATGCGAAAAAATTGGGTTTTTACCTTTGGGGAGTGGAGGGAGTGGGGTGAACCAGACCATTTCATGTACCCTATAAATTGGGAGAAAGGGGGGTTCCATGATCCGAAACCCCCTTGAGGTCATGCACTAGACCCCTCTTTTTCTCTGAAAAGATAGGGAGTAGCCATATGATTTGGGGGGAGGGGGGGGGGGTGTAAGAAATTTTTGCTTGAATTTTTGTCCAAAAGAATATTCAGGCCTAAAGCGGCGGCGAAAAAAAAAATAAAGCATTTTGCTACGACGGTATTTATTTGGGAAAAAATCCAACCAAGAGGGCCTGAGAAATACTGAGAAATATTCTTGTAAAATCTAAGTATCCGACCCTTGGTTGATCCCCTAAACTTCCCTGTAATCTTGGTCCATATCATATCTACTGTTAAATCAAAATGTAATGTTTATCTTGTTTCTTGCGTGGAAATAATACAATATCTGAGATGAATTTAAAAAAAAAAAGAATTAGGTATAAATAAAGTCAAAATCAAATCTTCTGCGGATCCTGCCAGGTGGATAAGAGGAGGGGGGGGGAGTGTCTCCGAACACAATAAATATGAATGAGAGAGGAACTGATATAACAAATCTAAACCTTTTCTAGTATACTGTCTATATAGTATCACCCTGATTCAGTGGAGTTTGACAGTCTCGGGCTTGTAGGATTTAAAGTGAGGGGGTAAATATGGGATTTAGGGGTGGGGCTGAAAGAAAATGATTCATTGAGAGAAAATAGGATTATTGGTAAGGGTGAGAGATGAAATAGTAGTAATGGTAACTCTTAAAGATACAGTGTCCCTGAAAATAAATTTTATTGAAAACGTAAAACTTATTCCAAAGGGTCTAAAATGAAGAAAAAAGGAGCCATAAAAATTTTTATTCGAAAATATGCAGTAACATCCCTTATATTGTCGATTTTTTAATAATTAAACCTCCGTATACCTCTATTGTAAAAACTCAATACATTGTAGGTGGCGCCAGTGAAATGAATTAGAGCTGCGCACCCCAAATTCAAAATTATGTTTTTAAAGGTGTATAGCTGCGAATGTATGGTTAGATTCACCTGAAAATTTGAATTTATACAAATGAGAATGTATGCTTTCATATGAAAAGAAATATTTTGCATTCCAAAGTTTTGTAAAATTAATTAATTTTCAGGGACACTGTCCATTTAAAATTCATCTAAGAATTTGCTGTTTGTGATACATGTAATTTGTAAATTATTTTCTTCTGCAGCATTTGATTTTATAATTTCTAGGTATTTAGACAAACTATAATTAATTACATTCCAAAAATTATCAAGCTTATACTATTAGCCAGTTTGTAAAATGAAACTAATATAAGTCTTTTTGAGTATCATTCATCTTCTAAGAGATCCCCTCCCTTCTTTTCTAAAATGACTGAATTAATTTAAACAGGGATATATATACTCCATTTCTTAATATTTTCCGCCTCGCTAAAAAAAAAAAAAAAAAAAAAAAAAAATAGGAAATTAAAAGCCTTCCCAGGCTATAATATATTTAATCCTTGGTCTTCCAAAAGAAATATCTTCAATTCCATTTTAATTTCAAAGATTCCTAGATCCGCCTTTAATATTTGCAAACAATGGGGAAGTGAAACAATCACAAGTTGATTAAGGAGAGGGGGGGATGGGTGTTAAAAAAGTGTCAAAGGATAGAATTGCACCAAATTTCACACTCAGATTTTCACCATTTTGAAATAATTTTCTGCTAAAAAAAGCCACCATGAATGTCGATTAAAGTTAATTAAAAGCAATTTCGTATCGCGACTGAAGAAAAAGATCCCGTTTGCTTGAATGTCTAGCTGAAATGTGCTCTCCGCTGGACCAGACATTGCATGAAATTATGGTGAATTGAGAAGTACATAAATTAAATAAGAAAAAGTAAAAAAAAAATAAATAATAAATGACAGATAAATGAAAAAAAAATCAATTTAAGAAATGCCCATATTGCATCAAAATGGATTTTTATGCATCCTTGATCCGTATTACCTAGGAATTCCCTTTTTTCTCTCTTATCAATGTGAATTTCTCCCCTATATAAATTTTTTTTTTGGTACTTTTGTCAGTTGTAATTGATATTTAATTGCATGATAAAACCATTAATTTTTTCATTGTCAAATTATTCACCTTCGTTGAACTCCAAATAACAAAGGGGAATACTTATAAAGAGAGCTAGGAAGAAGCAGAAATTTTGGAACAAATTGTTCAATGCCGAGGCTGAGAAGACGGACAGCTGCTTGTTTGCTAGATTTGACAAACCTACTGACAATCGTATTATTAGAAAAAAAAAAACTACCAAATACGATTGCTGAGTAATAGCTCCAAAGTACAAATATTGCATGGGTAATGTGGGTAGCTCGAATTTCCTCTATACCAACTGCAGTGTTTGCTGCACTGTACTGTACTGTCCTTTACTGTACTGTCATTTACTGTACTGTACTGTAGTTCAATGTACAAGGTAAATCTTGTTCTGCTTGAAAAGATGTGTGCCCATTTAGTTGTCATTTTGATAATTATGTATCTGACTATGAAAAGATTGTGATATCAGCGCTCTAATAAAGTGCTGAAAGAATACCTGTAGGGTACAGACTTATCTTTTTACATCACTGGTCTTTTGACGAAGATGATACAATGGCGTAGGTCTGCCTGAAAAAGTGGAGGGGCATATCAACCTTTTAACCTTGACCTTTGACCTACTTTTTAAATTTTTTTTTCAGGTAAAATACTAAATGAATTCATATAAAATCTGTCTCCCTGAATGCCTTTAAATTTCTTTGAGTATCATAAGTCAAAGTCACAATGTCAAACTGTTGGTACTTTCAAAAGGAATGCAAAGGCCATATCACTTACTATTCAAAAGTTTGAGAAAAGGTCGAAAGGTCAAATCTTAACATTAAGGTCACATTGTCAAAGGACAATCTTGAATATTTCATATATAAATTGACAAGACCACTCTTTTCAGACCTTAACCTTTGACAATGTGACCTTGATGTTAAGATTTGACCTTTTCTCAAACTTTTGAAAGTACCAACAGTTTGACATTGTGACTTTGACTTATGATACTCAAAGCTGCTATCCGGGGCATTAATTTATGTTTCACAAACATAGAGCTTATTCCTATTTGACCATGAACTCTTAACATATACATGATACTCTAAATATATCAGTATCACTGTAATATAACTGTACAGTTTTTTATGTAGCCTGCAATGCAAGAGCTACATATTGGGATATCTTTTCTGGCGTCCGTTCACCTTTTATAGTACATGTACTATGTCTGAGATCAAGACATTTGTCCATGTGACCTTTACCTTGACCTCTGGCAACTACCATTATGGTATCTTCTTCTTAAGGGGAAAACATATAGTTTTATTCTTATCATGTTTGATGTCTTTTCAAGCATAACAAAATGAAAATCATCATATATTTTTATCTAAACAAAAAACTCACAGAAAGTGAGGAAATAATTGACAAGACTCGGGATAAATCACATCGTTGTCATCTGACTGAATTAGTGTTTAATAATTATGTCATATTATTATCGTTATTCAAAAATTGACACAACATTCATGGATTATCGTAGTTCTTGATGAAAATATGTAAAAGGTCAATGCCATTTAAAAGGTCAAGGTCTTTTAATGTATTTCAATCAGGAAACCGACGGCTTTTTAGTATTATTTTTTGAAAAAATAAGCCATAATTTACTTATGTTGCCATGGCAACCACACTTTTATAAATCAAAATGTTGTGTTTAACATATAATTTGAATAACTGGTCACTGAGAATAATAATTGATAATAATTAAAGAAATTTAATGATGATTATTAACCATTTTTGTTGATTTTGTCTATGAAATTATCGAAAATCAGCGGTTTTGTTTCCATGGTTACTACTATTATACTGAATAGCCCCAAAAATTTTATTGTATATATTAATACTATAGGTTGTCTTCTTTAAAGGCAACATAATGCCCATTAACAGTATGGCTGCAAAAGAGAACAAAATCGCTTCAAAACTTGCATTGTTTTAACATTTTTGAGACCTCCTTTAGGACCCTCTTTAAGTATGCCGGTGGGCAGAAAACTACTCATCAGTTGAAATATTGTAATACATTGAATAATTCTCTTTAAGTAACCTAACTATACTATAAAATCAAATTTTAAAAAATAATTATATTTCAATATTTATAATTGCCTCAAAATGAACTAATTCTGATGGTTCAGAACATTGATTTTGGAGGGAAATTTACTTGAGCCGTTGCCATGGCAACCGGTGAGCATGGACATCAAGGGACATCATTTTCTTTAATTGTCTTTTAAAACAAAGGTACTTGCACAAATTAGTCATATTCTGAGACCATGCGTGCCACACCCCTATCATAGAAAGGTTGACATTTACGGAGAATTGCTGTTAATTCAAACACTAATATTACAAGTATATGAACTTGTATGAAATTTGAAGAAAAAAAATGAAATATCCATAATATATCTCTTATTATCTTTAGGATATAAATTGTCCTCCCAGAGAGGTATGTCAGGATGGCAGATGCATTCCTCTAGGTAATGTTTTAAAGATGTAAGAGTTCATTACTGTGTTGTTTTTTTTTAAATATTCATAAGCATTAGTATCACAATCACATCCTTATCAGGTCTTTACATTATTAGGTAATATTTATCATTGAGCCTACGTGTTATTTCAGCTAATGTCTTATGTATTGTGTTGTAGTGTATTGTATTGTGTTCTTTGTGGTGGTTATATTGTTCTCCCTATATTGAAAATGATATTAAAGCATAAGCTTTTGAAAATGAAAGAATTTTACTTATGAAATGTTATTATCGATTACTCATGAAAATTCTATTACCTTACAGATCCTTGCCAAGTAAGTAATGCATTTATAATCATTGTTTGAAAAAAAAAAGATTCAATATATATGATTAGCCTATAATTGACTTTCAATATAATTCATCAGAATAGTATACATTCACTTCGAAAATTTACTTTACATAACATTTGTTATCTGTTATTTCAGGGAATAATATGTGAATCACCGACAACATGTGTTCAGGGTGTCTGTGTGCCACCTCCAGGTGTGTCTCCCTTCCTAGAATTTAGGAATGAAAGTTTTATTATTCTCATGTAAAATATTGAAAAGTAACATAACATTACAATATTACCTTCATTAACAGTCTTCAACAAAATAGTTAATTTATCATATAATTTTTCTATTTGTCAATTAACTTCTTCTCCAAATTGATTTGAATCAATACTCATCTAATTTTTTTTTCTTTTTTTTCAGATCCTTGCACTGTGAGTAGGATATGAACATATGTAAAGTTTTTAATTTCTTGTGAAAATCATATATAATCAATTTGACAAAAGGACATTCCTCTAATTGATCTGTCATTTTGCTCAGAAAAATTTTTATTGAGAATTTCCTAAGAAAATGTCAAATGTCTTTGATAAAAAAATCATCAAAAATTACATTGTATTTTGTCAGAATCATCGAAGAAAAAATATTGACTGTATACTGCTTCCTTGTCAGTTCATATTAGAAAATGGATGTTTCATTCATATGTCATATTTTGTGATATAGTACCTTTTACTAAGTGAGCGTTACTTTCGAGTATTTATTGTGAAATCTATTTTCAAACGTTTTCCATCGTATTTTAAACATAATCAGAGCCTAACGTGACTCGTTTTTCTAGTTTAGCGATGACTTGACAGAGATATTCTTTTTTTCCTATTGTAGGGAGTTGTTTGTAATGCTCCTTCAGTTTGTATAGACGGCACCTGCATAGGTATAGTGGCATTTTGCATCTTTCAAGAAATATTTTTAAAAAATTATTCATGATTTTTCACAAAAGAATGCCTTCATATCATTGTGTTTAGAAAAAATACTAGAACATTCTGGCAAGTAAGGATTGAAGTCAAAACTTCTTTGATTAGTTAAGATACAAGGCAATTTGTAAGAATCCTTGGATGTCCACTATGATTTAAAAAATGTCATTCTATGAACAAATCTTCTTTTTTTTTCTTTTTTGTAGATCGATGTGTGGTAAGTTATTTTCACCTGATTGCAATAATACGGAAGTGTTCCAATTCTATACCTTCTTGAAGAAAAATTCAAACCAATTGTTATGCACGAGACACGTGTTTCGAATATTACATTCTCATCAACACTTATAACAATAGATTCATGGAATACATTCTTTTTAATTTCAAAGAATCAACTTACATATAATAGAGATATTATTACGCTCTTACTATATTTGCGTGCACAACAAGCAGTTCTCGAATTGCATTCTGAAATTTTCTTTAAAGCTGATACGATGTTCCGATGGTTTTAGATGTACAGATGAGAGTGTGTAGCTATAGGTAAGATATTCTCAGATAACAATAAAGAGTTAGTTGGAATGTCCTCCAGAATACCTTCAATATGATAAGATATGACAGAAGACTCCAGACCGTAGCGATCTCCATAATGTGAACTAATATTGATTAGTTAGATAACACTACAGTTTACTTAATGGCAGTTTTGCTTATTTTGCTTTGCTGTCCATTTCTGCCAGGTTTTTTACTCCATATTTTCTGATATGTTTGGCGAATGGTATTATTTATATTTAACAACGTATGTTTCTTGCGTCTATAGTTTTGCGGGTTCGTGCTTCTCTGTTTGCCACCGCCTTTTTCTGTTAAACTTAACTGCTTATAGTTTGTGATTGTTGCTTTGGGTGTTGCAATGCAACCTTGGTCAGATAAAGATATCTTGTTTTTATACCGATGAATCTTTAGTATTGTTTAATACTCCTGTGATTGTAAACATTTGGGCTATGGTATCTTTTATCTGTGATGTTGCCATCGAGTACTCTTGTTGATCAACTTATCTCTTCTTATGATAAGATTAAAAAGAAAGTAAGATTTTAATTTGACTCATATTCTCATAACAAATATGAAGATGATGCTATGATGTTTAGAATTTAGTCTATTAAACTCCCGTTACTTTTTATTCTTCTGAAGATTAAATGGTTTTTTCCAATCATTGATTTTATTTTTATTTTCAGATCCATGTGAGGTCAGTTTATACTTTTGACACTTACTTACCTTAAATTTTTCCGAATGGTAAACAATTATACTGTCTGTTGCACGGTGAATTAGACAAATAATATTTCATTAATGGTATAAATAAAATTTGTTTAAAACTGATTGAAGGAGAATTTGTTGTGTGATAGTTAGGATACAAGGTTCTTTGAGGGGTTTTTTTTTGCGGATATTTAAACAGTTTCTATCGAGGTCAAGGAAAAAACGAATCTTTATAGTATAGAAAATTTTTGAGTTTAATCCTGATATCCTTCTTTTTCTAGGTTGTAACTTGTAACAGTAATGAAGTTTGTCGTGAGGGTACTTGTATAGCTATAGGTAAGTGGTATTAATCTATCATGAAGTGTTATTTTTACCATATTCACAATGCGAAATTATTGTTCTTAAGAAACGCAGAACGTCGAAATTTTTATAGCAGTTTATAAATTTATAATGTATTTTCGAATGATTAAAAATACAGTTGAATAACAATGAATGACAATTAGTATCTTTTATTTTCAGATCCCTGTCAGGTAAAGTCAATCTAATTTGTAGTCAATAAATATTTCGTTAGAATCCAAACAAGGCATTGAAATTAGTCATAGATTGCGCAACTAAATTTAATAAACATTAAAATTCTTCAAATCAATCTGACTAAAAATAAAATGCTGTCGTAGTATGGTTATGGAAACGGAACTAAGATGAGCAAATACCTTTATTATTAATGTTTACCTTTTTCATTTTGCATAACATTATTTCAGAATATAAAATTACCATTGTCGTTCAAATTTTCAGGATATAATATGCACGACGGATTCTGTCTGTATGGGTGGTGTCTGTGTACCATTAGGTGAGAATAAAGATACTTAACATAATCTGTACTAATTTTGAATAAAATGTCTGAAAGATACATTCTTATATAAAAGTAAATACGCTGAATGAATGTAAGAGAAATAGAGTTTCTGTTCGATGAAAAGGAAGGAAAGATCTAAATTTTAGAGTTTCTGTGCTTGAAAACCTTTGTAAAAAAATTATCGTGAATTTTGATATTGAACTTACTGCTTTCCAAAACGCCTATCCCTTATTGAAGAAATGTTGAAATTTTATTTCAAATACTACCCATTTATCTTTTTGATGCTTTTTCTACTTATTATTCATATATTATTTTTCAGATCCTTGTCTGGTAATATCCTTTTCAATCATTAAATCTTTTCGTTAATAAAAACATATCAAATATGCTCGGTCATGTTTAGAATTAAGCTCCATGCGCCTACCCTCCAACCGTTTTTTGATCGTATTTTTCACTTAAACACGCTTCTGAATAAACCCTACACAAAATTTGAAGCCGCTCACTTTTGGCAAGAGGAAATTAAAACTTTATATTGTAGATGGCGCTAGGAAAAATCTCTCTGGCTTTATTCAAATTGTTTGACATTAAATACTACTGACGAAGATTCAATATCCGAAACACGTGTCTAGTACAATAAAATTGGTACTATAGAACATATTTTTCAATATTGACAACTTGAAACAAATGTAAAGTCACTAAATTTTCTGTATCGTTTCATCTGTTTCTTTTTCAAAGGAAGAGAATATTAAACTTTTCATATATGAAGTGTGTTGAGTCGGAAATTGTGTTCCTATTTACTTTTGACATTTTTATTTTAAGAATGGTAAATCAAACAATTAAACTGTTATCTACAGATACTGTTACATACCATTTTTATCAATTTTGTTTTAGTTATGTATACTGCTGACAATTTCAGTGTACCATATAGTCTAATTACACAAAAAATGTTTTATAAGAATTGATTAAATTAGTTTTAAACAATTGAAGATGAGATATGTTGTGCGATCTCTCCAATCCGGATGTTTAAACAGTGTGTAGCAGAATCGAAGACAGGCAGGACGATATTAATCATTCTTTCTTTTCCAGGGTGTAACTTGTAACAGTAATGAAGAGTGCCGTGAGGGTACTTGTGTAGCTGTAGGTATGTAGTGTTTTTTCCAGGGTGTAACTTGGTAATAGTAATGGAGTGTGTCGTGAGGGTACTTGTGTAGCTGTAGGTATGTAGTGTTTTTCCAGGGTGTAACTTGTAACAGTAATGAAGTGTGTTGTGAGGGTACTTGTGTAGCTGTAGGTATGTAGTGTTTTTTCCAGGGTGTAACTTGTAACAGTAATGAAGTGTGTTGTGAGGGTACTTGTGTAGCTGTAGGTATGTAGTGTTTTTTCCAGGGTGTAACTTGGTAATAGTAATGAAGTGTGCCGTGAGGGTACTTGTGTAGCTGTAGGTATGTAGTGTTTTTTCCAGGGTGTAACTTGGTAATAGTAATGAAGTGTGTTGTGAGGGTACTTGTGTAGCTGTAGGTATGTAGTGTTTTTCAAGGGTGTAACTTGTAACAGTAATGAAGTGTGCCGTGAGGGTACTTGTGTAGCTGTAGGTATGTAGTGTTTTTTCCAGGGTGTAACTTGGTAATAGTAATGAAGTGTGTCGTGAGGGTACTTGTGTAGCTGTAGGTATGTAGTGTTTTTCCAGGGTGTAACTTGTAACAGTAATGAAGTGTGCCGTGAGGGTACTTGTGTAGCTGTAGGTATGTAGTGTTTTTCCAGGGTGTAACTTGGTAATAGTAATGAAGTGTGCCGTGAGGGTACTTGTGTAGCTGTAGGTATGTAGTGTTTTTTCCAGGGTGTAACTTTAACAGTAATGAAGAGCGCCGTGAGGGTACTTGTGTAGCTGTAGGTATGTAGTGTTTTTTCCAGGGTGTAACTTAAACATCGACGGCGGGTACGGCTAGCCAACAGGGGATGCTTACTCCTCCCGGGCACCTGGTCCCACCTCTAACTTGCTAGGGGTCCGTCGATGCCTAATTGTGTGCTCTATTGTGAGTGCTGTTGGGATTATCGTCAGGATCTTCTTTAACTCATTGGTAGTAGTAATGAAGTGTGTCGTGAGGGTACTTGTGTAGCTGTAGGTATGTAGTGTTTTTCTAGGGTGTAACTTGTAACAGTAATGAAGTGTGTTGTGAGGGTACTTGTGTAGCTGTAGGTATGTAGTGTTTTTCTAGGGTGTAACTTGTAACAGTTATGAAGTGTGTTGTGAGGGTACTTGTGTAGCTGTAGGTATGTAGTGTTTTTCCAGGGTGTAACTTGGTAATAGTAATGAAGTGTGTTGTGAGGGTACTTGTGTAGCTGTAGGTATGTAGTGTTTTTCCAGGGTGTAACTTGGTAATAGTAATGAAGTGTGTTGTGAGGGTACTTGTGTAGCTGTAGGTATGTAGTGTTTTTTCCAGGGTGTAACTTGTAACAGTAATGAAGTGTGTTGTGAGGGTATTTGTGTAGCTGTAGGTATGTAGTGTTTTTCCAGAGTGTAACTTGGTAATAGTAATGAAGTGTGTTGTGAGGGTACTTGTGTAGCTGTAGGTATGTAGTGTTTTTCAAGGGTGTAACTTGTAACAGTAATGAAGTGTGCCGTGAGGGTACTTGTGTAGCTGTAGGTATGTAGTGTTTTTTCCAGGGTGTAACTTGGTAATAGTAATGAAGTGTGTTGTGAGGGTACTTGTTACATTATCATTTGAAAGCGTTACTACATATCAACTTTGATTTCGGAACTGTCGGCTACTAATACATATATCAAAAGCAATGAAAGTGCATCTAACATTTTAGGCAAGCATAACAGTGAACTGTCTTCATTCAATATCTCTATTTCTAAATTGGATCTCCCAACACTATATTGCATACCGAAACTGCACAAGTGTCCTTACAAATTTCGATTTATTGCTAATTCTAGTAACTGCTCCACTACAATTTTGTCTAGAAATCTGACGTCAGCACTTACTGCTATTAAAGAACACGTAACTAGATATTGTGAAACGGTTCTAAACAGGAACGATGTAAATTTATTTTGGTCTATTAAGAATTCAGGGGATGTGATTGAAAAAATGAAATCTAGAAATTTCCAAGCCAATACGATTTCTTCATACGACTTCTCTAATATGTACACCACACTTCCTCATGAAAAAATTAATGATCGATTATCTAATCTCATTAAATGGTGTTTTGATCGAGAGCGAAAAAATTACATTTGTACATCTGAATCGAAGGGTTTCTTTTCCTCGACAGACTACAAATCATGGACATGTAGTGACCTGTGTAATGCCTTGTCCTTCCTCTTGGACAATATTTATGTTAGATTTGGTGAGGATCTATACAAGCAGGTTGTAGGAATTCCTATGGGTACTGACTGTGCGCCTCTTGTTGCAGATTTATTTTTATACACTTATGAAAAAGAATTTATCCAAAATCTTCAAAAGCAAAGAAAATTTGATGAGCTGAACTGTTTCAATAATACTTCTAGGTATCTGGATGATATTCTAACCATTTACAATCCTGCTTTTGAATTATATAAGAATGAAATTTATCCACAAGAATTAACCCTTAACAAGGCAAACCTTTCAAATACAGAAACACCCTTTTTGGACCTAAATATCAAAATTGTAAACGGAAAGATTCATACAAGTGTATATGACAAAAGGGATGATTTTGGATTCAACATAGTAAATTTCCCTTGGCTTGACGGTGATGTTCCAAGATTACCGTCGTACGGCATTTACATATCACAGCTCATCCGGTACGCTAGAGCATGTACTGATATTTTGGATTTTCACAGTAGAAAGGACCAGAGCCACGAACGGCGATATCGGCCTAAAGTTTTCGTATATTTTCAAACACAGACAATGTTTCTAAATTATTAACAAAAGGAAAGGAGAACATTTTGTCTTTCGAAAACGTGCGAAGTTATGAGATTCCGGACATGTCTTAAGAAGATATAGAGCCCAAAACCAAGCCAGGATTGGCATTTCCGGTATTTTTGTGAGATATCATGAAATTTGATCGATAATTTCGTATAGGGCCGGACATTCTACCCAAAAAATAATTATATTTAAATATTCTTTGATTATACCTGTTATTATTTCGATGAAGATTTTTTCGGTAGAAGGTCCGGTCGTAGTCGAAAATTAAACTTTTATGAGTTCTCTGTTGGCACATTTCTTGACAAATTGTTCATCAAAGATGGTTAGAACGTCATGAAAAAGACTTCCCAGACGATGAAAATGAGAAGTTGTATTTCAAGATAGGTAGTAGATGATCTGAAAGCTTTTAAAATTATGTAAAATTTCATAAATTTGGCGGTTGATTACTTTTACACCTATTTCAAATTATTCCAATCCTTCAGAAAACTGCTCCATAGTAGATAATATTTGTGACGTCATTTATACCAATGACGTCATCAAAATTGACGTTTATGCATTTCCTGAAATGTTGTGCACTCGAGTAGTTACGATACATATTTTCGTTATACTTAAATCTTTTGAACCACTCTATGTCTTCCCTGTATATATCGGCATGTATACACGTGATGCTAAGAGGAAAAAAATAAGAGAATAATTTTAAAATCTTTTAAAGAAGGCATATATAATGTATGTGGGATTTTGGGGGTTTCGGTTCATTTGTTTGTTATATATATGTATGTTATTTTCTAAAATGTTCTTAAAACGGGAATAAAATATGTAAACAAAAAATGCATCGGCTTCCTACAATTATCCCATACGATAGTAAGAGAAATTAGAAGATAAGGGGTAGAAAACGTGATTGAAATAATGAGAATTCGAAACATAAAAGAAAGACGTTATATGAATGCAGCATAAAGAAGCAAAATAGATCGACACCCAAGAAGAAACATTTATGATCTAATTCTTTTAAAGAGGAGGTGGGGATTTTTGAAGACAAAAAATAAAAAAGATAGAAAACTTGAAATCAAATGATTCATTTGAAATAGATGATTGACGAACGATATCGAACAGCGAATTTTGATTGAGATTCAGACTATGCTGGATCAATTCTCTGTCCGTTTATTTTGATGTAGTATAAAGTCTAGCGCCCAATATAATGGATAACAGGGGATAGGAAACCGTGATATAATAATTTATTCAAAGATACCATTTTCCTGAAAATAAATTTTATTGAAAACGTAAAATTTATTCCGACGGGTCTGGGTTGAGAAAAAAAAAGAGACATAAAAAGTTTTATTTGAAAATATGCAGTAACGACCATAATATTGTCGAATTTGTAAAATTAAATCTCCATATACCTCTGTTATAAAAACACAATACATTGTAGGTGGCGCCAGCGAAATGAATTAGAGCTGCGCACCCCAAATTAAAAATGACGTTTTCAAACGGCTATAGCAGCGAATGTATGCGTTAGATTCGCCTGAAAATTTGAATTTATACAAATGAGAACGTAAACTTTCATATGAAAAGAAAGATTTGGCATTTAAAGATTTTGTAAAATTAAATAATTTTCAAGGACACCGTACTGTTATAAAAGCTTTATCATCAAGTTCTGAAAACAAAAATCACATCATTAAAAATGTCGACCGCAAAAAGGGGAGAGTCTAGAACATGCTCCCCTTCTCGCCCTGGCCTCATCCCTCCCTTTAGAATCGCCAATTATCCGATATTGCAAAAATGTGAGAAAAAAAATTGATTCTTAAAAGGTACGCGAACGCTGCAATTCATAACATTCGAACATTAATCATCTTTGCTACAGTCCATCGATCCAGAAATTAATCATGTTGTGCATCTATGACACCGTTTTGTCACATTCATGGTACTGTTCTGGCAGATTTGGATCAGTGGTTTTCTTATTCGTGTAACGTACCTAAGTTTTCATTCCTCTAAGCGCGAATCATTATACGTACATGTATTCGTATTCCATACCTCGATCTCTATCTTGATCACATTAATAATATATTAATTATTGTAACGATAGTCGCAGCCATCGTCGCTATCGTCTCTAAAATATCCAACTCGCCGACTATCGATTCTATCTCTGAGAATCGATTAATCGGAGTAAATAGATCTTCACCTCTTTGAAAAAAGTTCTCTCTTCACACAAAATGACACTAAAAATGTATCAGAATGGGAGTCATGGCAACGGATTCTAGTTTAGTTATGGAACGATTATCGCTGACGATCGATTGTCGGTCGTTGAATGGCCAGCGATGAACATTACTAATCGATGTTGAAAATCAAACGCGATTGTCGCCGACATCGCTGATTACCGGATTGTCCGATTTAGTATCTTGGTTTTGATAAATTCGTGTATTTCCCTTTTATACTATTATTTTTATTTTCCTTGAACTTCAAAGTACATACTAGTGTATGACATTTTCTGTTGCATGGTATTCACGAAAAAGAAGCTTGAAGGAATTGATAGGGTATTCCTAGTAGTTGTGATCGAAAGTGCTTTACTCAATAAAACAATTTTATTCAAAGAAATAATGATTTGGTGTTTATTTCAATTCATTGTTGGTTGCAAAATGAAGAAAAGAAATGTTTTGAATTTTCCGATTATAGTAATAATGGGTTATGCCCATCCGATTATTTCCGCTTATCGATTATGATTCAACTTCCGATTGCCCAACACTTATACTAGTACTAGCACATACATGTGAGAAGAGTCACACGTATTTCTCTAATCAATAATTATATATGTCATGATAAGAACGAGAGCATGAAAAGTTATTTAAAATACGAAATATTCAAAATGCAACCATCGTTTTTACTCTATGTTCAAAGTCCGCTACCATTGACCCGAATGGGACCCTTCGCTTTTATGTTAGAAAAACCCCGCCCCCTAATTCCTGTATCCGCCTCAACCTCTGCAAATGGGCATTACACACTGATTTTAGAACGAAAATCATGCAATGAATTAAGACATTATTTTTCTCATTTTTCAGCTCGAGTTTTATGTGTACTTATTTATATTGAGTCATTCCGAAGTGTACGGAAGGGGTTTTCACTATCTCTGTCTAGTCCAGCAACTGACCGCGAAATTGGATTAAAACTGATACGTGTAATTTGAGCCTACTATTTTATAGGAACAAATTTGAAGAACTTATAGATGTCAAATTGAGTCACATCAATGTTCATCTTCATACATCGCTGACAGTGGTGTATCTACGGCAAAATTAAGTGGATGCTTTAATTATCTAGATCTGAAGCAGATATAGAACCGTGTTTTGATGTTGTACAGGGGTATTCACTTTTAATTGGAGATATTCTGACAACTTTATTACGAGAAAATCTTTGAATTTAACGGTATTTCAGAAATTTTCGGAAAAAAATGAAGAAGCATACATGGTATTCCTTTGTCTGATCTGATACAGCCGAAGACTCTTCTAGGACAGTTTGAACGTATCGGATCCGTGATTCATGAAGATTGTAAACATGAAGTCTTTCTTTGTTTTTTTTTTCATATAATCATAAATAATGACATCAATTTTTTGTGGATCGATGCAGCTTACATCTTACGCGATTTAAACGAATACAAAAAGTAAAAGTATTACATTGAAGACATGCATACTGTAGTTCCAGGACGAACATTTTCAGCCTGTGATTTCGAGCAAAGGCAAAACAAACACGGATTGTACATAATAGATTGTACACATATTGTATTTATAGAAATTTTCAAAATATGTTTCCTTTAAATTAATATTTCACACATTTTCTCAATGTAGAAATATCTCTTATCATTTCTAATACTTAGTAATTCATGGTACTTGTCCTGACATTATGCGACGTCATATGTGAAAATGACGTCAAATGACGTCGCAAACGATATACCATACCCTCAATTCACATTAAAATATTTTGCTTCAGCAAGGTCGTAAATCACAAAGTTGGCCAGTTCTGAAGTGCTGAAATATGGTATTATCAAAATATAAAAGATGAACGTTGTGGCAAATAAGGCCGATTTTGCCGTTCGTGGCTCTGGTCCTTTACAAATTACCAAAAAACTTTTAGGTCAGGGTTTCCGCTTTCATAAACTAGTTAAGACTTTCTGGAAGTTTTACAAAAATTACAGTCAACTTCTTTTGAAATTCGGATCTATACATGCAACAGAGTACATTACTATGGGTATTACACAACCTGTCTTTTATGGTGATATGATAAACAAAATAAAAAGGATCAAAGGTAGGCAGCATAACCATCGAAAATGCGCCAGAATCATCAAACGCCTTTTATACCGTGGATATGATCCTAATGTCACCAGACGGACACTAGGCTTGGTACTTGACCAATCTACAGTCTTGTACAAGCGCATCCTTGAGACTTGCACTCTGACTGACTGTGACGACGGGACTCCATGACGGGCCCTGTCCAAACCTCTTTAGAGAAGACAGGGCTCCGACCACCTGTCCTCTCTGAATGTCAGTCGGACTCCTCGGGTGATTACATACATGAGCTCGCTACAGCCGGCAGAGCACGGACTGTATAACGCATGCCCTCTTTTTATATCCATTTACATATTCATCTGTGTCTCTGGGGCCTCTGCGTTTCGCGGTCTTGTTTGTGTGATGTCATCTTACAATGAGGAGGTTGTTTTACACCACAATTGTACGTTCTTCGAGACCTCTGGTTAATTGGAGAAGTGAGAGGGTTGTGCGCACGTAATCCAGGATAACCACACCATTTGCTACTTGCGTGACAGATGGCCGTCCAAAGTCGGCACCGGTTACCCATTGGTCTCGTCGGTTTATGTGTAGTCTTTTGTGTTTGATGTTTAAATGTCGTGTGTCTCTTTTCCGTCTCGTGCTGTACTCGTCTTTTGTATTTTTGCATCGGGTGTTTTGGTGTTTTACTGTTGATGCTGCTACGGGTTCTTGTTGGAGATCTCCTCCCTTCTTTGTGTAGCTGTAGGTATGTAGTGTTTTTCAAGGGTGTAACTTGTAACAGTAATGAAGTGTGTTGTGAGGGTACTTGTGTAGCTGTAGGTATGTAGTGTTTTTTCCAGGGTGTAACTTGGTAATAGTAATAAAGTGTGTTGTGAGGGTACTTGTGTAGCTGTAGGTATGTAGTGTTTTTCCAGGGTGTAACTTGGTAATAGTAATGAAGTGTGTTGTGAGGGTATTTGTGTAGCTGTAGGTATGTAGTGTTTTTCAAGGGTGTAACTTGTAACAGTAATGAAGTGTGTTGTGAGGGTACTTGTGTAGCTGTAGGTATGTAGTGTTTTTTCCAGGGTGTAACTTGGTAATAGTAATGAAGTGTGTTGTGAGGGTACTTGTGTAGCTGTAGGTATGTAGTGTTTTTTCCAGGGTGTAACTTGGTAATAGTAATGAAGTGTGTTGTGAGGGTACTTGTGTAGCTGTAGGTATGTAGTGTTTTTCAAGGGTGTAACTTGTAACAGTAATGAAGTGTGCCGTGAGGGTACTTGTGTAGCTGTAGGTATGTAGTGTTTTTTCCAGGGTGTAACTTGGTAATAGTTATGAAGTGTGCCGTGAGGGTACTTGTGTAGCTGTAGGTATGTAGTGTTTTTTCCAGGGTGTAACTTGGTAATAGTAATGAAGTGTGTTGTGAGGGTACTTGTGTAGCTGTAGGTATGTAGTGTTTTTTCCAGGGTGTAACTTTGTAATAGTAATGAAGTGTGTTGTGAGGGTATTTGTGTAGCTGTAGGTATGTAGTGTTTTTCCAGGGTGTAACTTGTAACAGTAATGAAGTGTGTTGTGAGGGTACTTGTGTAGCTGTAGGTATGTAGTGTTTTTCTAGGGTGTAACTTGTAACAGAAATGAAGTGTGTTGTGAGGGTACTTGTGTAGCTGTAGGTATGTAGTGTTTTTCTAGGGTGTAACTTGTAACAGAAATGAAGTGTGTTGTGAGGGTACTTGTGTAGCTGTAGGTATGTAGTGTTTTTCTAGGGTGTAACTTGTAACAGAAATGAAGTGTGTTGTGAGGGTACTTGTGTAGCTGTAGGTATGTAGTGTTTTTCCATGGTGAAACTTGTAACAGTAATAAAGTGTGGCATGAGGGTACTTGCGTAGCTGTAGGTAGGTAGTGTAATTAGGCTCTTACCATATTCACAGGGCTAAATCATTTATTGTCTATCAAGAAATACAGAACCTCAAAATTCTGAAAGCATTTTATTAATTCTTGACGTAGTTTCGAAGGATTAAAAAAACAACTGAATAACAATTACTACCTTTTATTTCTAATAGCAATTTATTTATTCACGACGTAGGTTCTAATGATGAATTTCAATTACTATCTTTTATTTTCAGATCCTTGTCAGGTAAATTCAATCTTATTTGTACTCAATCAGATTTCATAAGATCTTACATTCAATCAGTGAGGAAAAGTCAAACATATAACACAAAAATCAGAAACCAAACATATCAATAAATAGGCAAGGAAATTTGTCATAGATGGAGCTACAAAATTTAATATGGAATCGTATATATATTGAAGTCAAAAATGAATTTTATTAAAAAAACGAAATGCTGCCATATTATCGTATTATACGTCGGTCATGGACACGGAACTAAGATAAGAAAATCGTATTATCATTATTGTTCAATATTTCAGGACATAATATGCACTGCGAATTCTGTTTGTATAGACGGTGTTTGTGTACCGTTAGGTAAGAATGACAATTACTTAATATATGTTGTGTCTGGCTATCTTAAATAAAAGGTTTGAAAGATACATTTTCGTATGAAAGTAAATACGATGAATGAATGTTAGAAAATAGATTTTCTGGCTGTCGAAAAGAAAGGCAAGGGAAATAAGATGAAGAGTTTTTGTTTTGAAAACATGTTGTTGCGCCATAGTTTTTTTTATGAAATGTTTGAAAAAATTTTTATGCAAAGGCAAATACGTTGAATGACAATTATGGACAATGACCATGAACAAAATCGATAATTCAGGAAATCACAAACCGAAGGCATGCAAAATCAGGATAAAACAGGAACTTAAGCAAACAAACAAAATCACGCACCACATGAAAGAAGAGAACTCCCAATTTAGGAGCGAGAAAGGAACTGATGATAGTTTTCGTACTTTTTAAAATCTTTGTAGACAAGCTAGCCCACCCAATTATCATTAAAATTGAAATTCAACTTGCTGTGTTGAAATTATATTTTCTAATTATTGTACATTTTCTATAAATCTATAATACTTTATTTATTTTCAGATCCTTGTCAGGTAATCCCTTTCAATCATTAAACCTATTCTCATTTTTAATACATTTTAAATACGTGTAACTACTGTATAGTCCGTTAATTTGTTTTGTATTATCTCAATTGTTTCAATTTCAAAATAAGAGGACATTAATTTTTTTTCTAGCGCATCACATGTAAGGTCAACGAAGTGTGTCGAGCTGGAAATTGTGTTCCTATAGGTAAGAATAGGATTAAATAGGATAGGGAATTTCTTGTCCAAAAACAAAAAAAATTGACAACCTACGATTTAAAATAAAATATAATCAATTTAATGGATTTAGCTTACAAGCAGGAGATAATCTCTCCCTTTCTCTCTCTTCTGATCAAAGAAAGCTTTACTGGTGTCAGAACAGTTTCCGAACAGTAACAGTTTCCGGACAGTTGCCCTTTTGAAGTCCTTTGAAGGAACTTGTTTTCAAACTTTTGTGACAATTTTGTAGATTTGTAAATGGAGAATTCAATATATGTATTATATAAACAAACTTTTGCATATTAGTTGCTTTATCACACCACCTTTTATCCCCTTTCTTCCCCGTTTAATATCGCGCACCTGGGGAAGGGCTCCGTCGAGAAACATACTTTTTAAATATACATGATTTGAGAATTTCGGTTCAGTCATTTGTAGAAAAGATTGAGGAAAACAATATCAAAAAATCATCGAGTTTGGGCTGAAATTGATCGAGATTGACAGCTTTAAATTCATGTGTCCGGAAACTGTTCCAATGGTTTGCGAAAAATGGTTAAATAAAGGCTAATAAAATCTGTCTCGAAACCATACCTCTTGATAGATTTATTGTTTTCATCAACATGAGTATCTGTGAGAAGGGCATAGTATTATTTGAGAGAAATTTGAAAGATTTCCATCAAAAGTCAGAGGAGTTATCCCCATAAAACCTTCAAAAGCGTCCAGAAGTTGTTCCGACACCAGTAGTGGTTATTAAACAGAAAATAAATCATGAACTATGAAATATACTTTCAATTTACTATTTTTCATTTTTTTTCAGACCCATGTCAGGTAATATCGTTTGGCATCATAAGTCTCTTTCTCATTTAGTCTTTTTGTTGCATTATAATCCATGAAACATTGAAAAATCAATTTCAAAAACAAATCAAATAATAAAAATTATTTGTTATTTCTATCTTGTTCTCATCAGAGCGTATCGTGCAAAAGAAATGAAGTTTGTCGAAACGGAAGCTGTGTACCTGTTGGTATGTAACTCGATTTCCTTAATAAGAACTGTGCTTATTTTGTTTCTTTGACATAAACTTTAAAATACCTCCTCATGATTGTCCGAGCAAAATCTAATGTTTCGCTTAGATAGCTAATAGTTGTTATATAAATTTCAGATTCATGTTTGGTAAGTAAACTCACATATTTGTCTAAGATACATAATGGTGCAATAGAAAAAAATACCCCAATTTAGCTTGAACACGAATAAAACAATCAAACACAACGACACTGTACAGATTGAAATAAAAAATTGAGAAAGACAGATGAGTAAGACCTTGAAACACGAGATTTATATTTTAGATAAGTTAAGTGTGTATACTGTGGTAGCAAATAGTAAACTTCAGTTAATGTGAATACTTTGGTAGCAAATATTCATCTTTAGTGAATGTGAATAATATGGTAGCAAATAGTCATCTTTAGATAAGTTAAGTGTGAATACTGCAGTAGCAAATAGTCATATTCAGATAAGTTAAATGTGAATACTGTAGTAGCAAATAAACATCTTAGATAATGTAAACGTCTTCAAATTGAATAGCATCATTTAAGAACAGATAAATTGACAACGTGGACCAGACATGCACGTTTCGGGTACTTAACCCTCATCAGTGATCCTAAATCTAAACAACGTAATATGACAAAAAAGTATGAAAGTTACTTTGTCGAAAAAGTGTACCAAAAGACGTAGCAGGAAGTTAAACGTTAAAACTGTAGTAGCAAATAGACATCTTTAGATCAGTTAAACGTTAGTACTGTGGTAGCAAATAGTCCTCTTCACTGTGGTAGCAATTATTCATTTTAGTTCAAGTGAATACTGTGATAGCAAATAGTCATCTTTTGCTACCACAGTATTCGCATTTAACTTATCTAAATATGACTATTTGCTACTGCAGTATTCACACTTAACTTATCTAAAGATGACTATTTGCTACCATAAGTGATAGCAAATAGTCATCTTTCAAATATTGAATTTGAAGACGTTTAACATTTGATAAGTTAAGTGTGAAAATCGTGGTAGCAAATAGTCATCTTTAGATAAGTTAAGTGTGGAATCGTGGTAGCAAATAGTCATCTTTAGATAAGTTAAATGTGAATACTGTGGAACAAGTAACAATTAGTCATCTTAAGGTAAAGAATGCTTATCTATTTGAATTATTCCTTTTTTTATCTTTTTTCATCAACGTGATAAACTGAATACCATTTCAAGTTCCGACATGCACTTTTAGTACGTGAGGACAGAAAGACTGGTAAAGCTATTTATCAGATAAATTAGAATAAACGTCAAAGAAGTACATATCAGTTATTCAGAAAAAAAGTCATCATTTGAGTTTTTCTCTCTTACTGATATCAAAGTATTCCATAATATTCGGTACGTATGATAAACCAGATAACGCACACCTTGAAATCCCCATTCTTCTGATGTCAATCAATAAATGTTATGACATACGCAGTATCATTTGAAATATTTCCAATTGTGAAATCATCCATTCATAGAGATCTGCATTCGTTCATTTTATATTCTCTTTTTTCTCTGTTTTAGTTCGTTTCATGTTCCTTAAACGAGTTTTGCAGAGGCGGAAAATGTCTGCCTATAAGAGGTAAATAGAAACATGTCACTTGGACCTCTCATTTTCAATATTCAAAAATATTTTTACAATATCAATATATTGTTTTGTTTGTTTTCAAATAATTATGGATTTCATTGAAAAATACGTTATGAAACCAATTAGATTTTATATTTCAGGCTCGGATCCATGTCAGGTATTCAAAACATTGTTAAAGCCCAATTTACGTTTCATGAAGACTAAAAATTTACTCTTAACACTTTCTAATCATATAGTGTAAAATCAAACGTTTGAAACGTCATTCCGTATAAGCTAAATAGAACTCAATATAATCAGTGTTGTTCAAGAATAAAATAGTGAATCAGGCTCGCAATGTTATACTTTTATGTGAAACTGAGATTGAAGTGGAAGTGCATTAGTTTGACTTGTTATTTATTCGGATGTTTGCCTGTACTGTTCATTGTATTGACTTTAAAGACGTTTAACATTAAGGAATTCTTTCCTCATCATTTTTCATAACAGAGAATACGTTGTGGACCTAATGAACGGTGTATGATGGGTGTCTGTGTACCATTACTGGGTAATCATTACAGTTATTCTTTCCCAAATATGTTAGTCACATGACAATTTTACCAACAGCTAGCCTATTTATAATATAATATTATTCTTCCTAAAAATTCTTGACATGAATAATCACAGTCAGACTAATTACTTATTTTTTTTACAGATCCTTGTAGGGTAAGCTTAAATTTCATGAAGATCAAGTGATAAGTATATAATTTCTTTGTATGGGTACAATATCATTATTTGTAGGGTTAGTTTCTGTCATACTTCCTACTTAAAGTAGGTGTGTAAATTTACATATTTACACACCTACTTTGAGTAGGAAGTGTGACAGGAATAAGCCCTATAACGAATTAATCATGCCGATAATCATTTCGTAATCTTTTCTGTGTAAATTTTGACATTTGAAAATTGACCTACCTCGGCGTCAAGGAAGGACACCACGCGACCATAATACTGCGACGTCATTGGATGAAATTAGCACGTGGCGTGGTAATTTACATTCTAAAAATATTGAAGTCGTTTAATCTAATGTGTGTTGTTGTCAGTTTTCCGCCATATAATTTGTGATTTTATTTTCATACCAAATCTCGCCATCAGTTATTTCTAAATAAAATAATTTTCTAATGAGATTCAGAAATATATTTTTCTATGATTCATTGCAAAGTATCCACAGTGTTCTGTAGATATTGATTCAATTTCGTGCATGAACATCGACGGCATGTGCAGCTAGCCAAACAGGGGATGCTTACTCCTCCCGGACACATTGTACCACCTCTAGCTTGCTAGGGGTCAGTCAGTGCTAATTTGGTGCTCTATTGTGAGTCTTTTTGAGATTGTTGTCAGGATCCTCTTTATCTTACAAAGTGAGCTTGATAATCTATCAAATATCATATGATTGTCTCATATGTCATTGTAGATGGTTAACTGTGCTGTAAATGAAAGATGTGTTGCTGGTACCTGTGTGCCAGTAAAGGGTAAGACTTACAATATTCAGTACAATGCCATCTAGGTATTGGTACCGTGGTTGTCCGGTAATTCCCCTAGTGATCAGAATTAATTGATTGACTGGTGCAACTCGGGGGATCATTTGACCTGAAAAATATAACCACGACTTGGTTGTTGTTCAATTATTGAATCTCTTTGAGGCTATACTGAAAAGCAATATACTTTTATTTCCTTAAACAAAATTCAAGTTTAATTATCTACGTATGAGTACCAATGTATCTCAACCAATCCATTGGAGTTGCTTTACATTAAATTCATTTAATATTTCTGCCAGATCTTTTAAGCCTAATGTTTTCCATTTAGATCATTACAGATTGTTTTGAAGATGATTGGGTTTAATCTTCTTTTCAGAGCCCGGTCTATGTAAGGTAAGACATAAAATTTCCGCTCTACACAATTTTCATAATGATTTATAATGTTTTGATAGAATGTGATAAATAGATATAAGTTGAAATTGTTGAAATGATTCGAATATTTCTTCAAATACAAGGATCTTATAAAGAAGTATGAAAAATAAAAAAAAGACATGTGTTTATGAAACACGAATGCCATATCAGCATTTTTGTCAGTAAACAGCGCATTTTACTAAAACATCTAGGTTAAGGTCACACTATAATTAATTTTTGTATGGAAATGTATTGTCACAAGAAATACGCATGTGAAGTATGAACGTGTTATCACTTACCATTCAAATGTTACGACCAAGGTTATAGTTTTTGTGGACAAACAGATAAACAGACGAACAGACACAGACAAACGGACACGCCAAAAAAAGTATTGTTATTTTCACACGTTTGACAGTAATGGCTTCCTAAATTTCCTTTGTACTTTTACATTGTATGTTTCAATTTTTAGGGAGCTGTGTGTAGGCCATGGGAAACCTGCAGAAGAGGAGTATGTGAGGATGGTAGGTTAAACCACATTTAGATATATATATATCATGTAATCCTGTTACATTTTCAGGGCATATCAAATCAGAATAAGACACAAATATGAATTTGCGAATAAGCAAATAAAGAATGAATTACAAACGTACTTTTTTCTTCAATGATTGTTATTTAATTTCAAGGTTTATTCTATCAAATGTATAAAAAAAAATTTAATTTTTGTGTATTTCAGCTCGTCCAGTTGATCCATGTATAGTAAGTGCATTGACTGAAATCTCTCATTCTCATTGGGTCGCTATCTATATCTTCTTTTCTTGCATTGTGTCGAAATCAAAGATATAGACTAATTTTATATGTCCTTTTATATTACATCTTCAAATATATTAGAAATAATTATAGAAAATTTTCTACCTGTTCGAACTAATGAGGAAACCTTTCTTATTTCAATGGTATTAGATTTTCTGTGGGAAAAATCTTTGTCTTTATTGCAGGGTGTCCGTTGTGAGCGATGGGAGATATGTGAACATGGCCAATGCATTGGAGGTAATGCTCCAAATTTATGTTGTATTCGATTTTGCTTTTGTAAACTATTGAACGTGTATGATCTCGAAAGTCCAAAATGAAATAACGCGAATGCAGCATTAATCCTTAAAGTAGTACTTCGTTTCAAATCAAAACTTAAAGTAAAACTTGTTCAATTGAACTGATGGATCAGAATGCTAATGATTTTATTTTACAGATCGCCCTGTTGATCCATGTTGGGTATGTCAACTAATAATTTTGTGAAACTACAGTTCATATTTCTCTTCATTCGTCTCTCAGACAACATTCCTTAAAATTCAACAAAACACTTTGAAAAAAGGATTTCCAACATCCAAGGCAATTCATTTTTCTTTATTAATTTAGGATTAAATAATCAATTATACTTGGTAACAGAATGTATTGTATTAATCATAGTGAGTGTTTGCATTGTATAAAATCTCATGTAACAACTTACAAAACAAAATCCCAAACTTTATACACAACATGAAGAGTAGGATATTTTCATGATTTATTTAACTAAATTAGGAGAATTAAAGTAACTTAATTAATAATATAAAACAATCCGCTGTACACATCATGAAATATTATACTCTAAATACAACATTGACTAGACCAAGCTTAAAAAAATACAAAATATAAAAAAAGAGAAATATCTATATATAAAAATAAAAAAAATCTTTGGCGTTCTTGGGGGCCACTCATGTATCACAACCTTATCATGAATTAAAAACTTTTTATTTTTATTATTTTGAAGCCGAGCTGATCTCAGCAAATCTACTATATTTAAATCTACCTAAAACCGACCCCGGGATGATCCCTGCGGGCAAGAAACATTAATTAAACAAGTGGCCTGGGGTTGATCCCGGCAGGCATATGTACTTAAACCGATGACCTGGGGCTAATCCCTGGAGGCATACTTGAAACAAATGGCCCAGTGCTGATCCCTGCGGGCATCTAATTAGAATTGCAGAATATTATAAGACCTAAACATTCACAAACAAATAAAAAATGAACCTACTACACAATGAATTGGGGGCAAATAATTCGCCAGAATTACAACATACTACAGATAGAATAATATTAAAAAAAAAAAGGAATTAATGTTTAATGATAATACATGAGCAGCCCCAATTATGCATAGTGACTGCAATATGAAAAAAACATTGTAAGTAAGACCGGAATATACATCAATGGATAAGCAAAAAATGGTGCAAATATACAATTAAAAATTGGCGCATTAATAAAGGCATAGAATAAAGTCTAATTAACTCTCAGCTATGTAGCAGATTCGTGTATATACGTATGCAACCCATATAATCAGCAAGCCAAGGATATTTTACTGCGTGATTAAATGAAATTTTGAGTCCCTGAGTGTAATTATGAAGCTAAAAGCCAGGAATAAGACAAAGAAGAAAAAATACGACGGTTTATACAGGGGGAGGGGATGAAGCGGAAATCAAGAAAACTGTAACATAATTGACAAATGGATGGCGATGGTGGGGAAGGCGGGTGGTAATAAGAAAAACAACTTTTGATACAAAGTACGCAAACCACGCGGAATTTCTAAAATTACATTAAAACAATCAGCTGTCTTCTGCGTGGCCAAACCACCTGACTATGACATATAACAGATTCTTGAAATAACAAAACGAACAAATGAACGAGTGGTAAACATAAAAAAAACATTGTGTATAAACTACAATTTAACAAGTTAAATACACATTTATACACAACATGAAGAATAGGATATTTTCATGATTTATTTAACTAAATTAGGAGAATTAAAGTAACTTAATTAATAATATAAAACAATCCGCTGTACACATCATATAATATTATACTCTAAATACAACATTGACTAGACCAAGCTTAAAAAAATACAAAATATAAAAAAAAGAGAAATATCTATATATAAAAATAAAAAAAAATCTTTGGCGTTCTTGGGGGCCACTCATGTATCACAACCTTATCATGAATTTAAAACTTTTCATTTTTATTATTTTGAAGCCGAGCTGATCTCAGGAAATCTACTATATTTAAATCTACCTAAACCGACCCCGGGATGATCCCTGCGGGCAAGAAACATAAATTAAACAAGTGGCCTGGGGTTGATCCCGGCAGGCATATGTACTTAAACCGATGACCTGGGGCTGATCCCTGCAGGCATACTTGAAACAAATGGCCCAGTGCTGATCCCTGCGGGCATCTAATTAGAATTGCAGAATATTATAAGACCTAAACATTTACAAACAAATAAAAAATGAACCTACTACACAATGAATTGGTGGCAAATAATTCGCCAGAATTACAACGCCAATTGAGCGATTTTAATGAGTGAAAGCCCCCAAGAAATAAGTGTATATAAAACCTTATGTAATACATTGTACGTAAACGATTGTGAGAAATAAAAATAGCTTGACAGTAATGATAGTAATACCGTACATGTTCGTAAGTTTATCAATATAACTAAATTGGAGGTGGAAAACATAATTATGTAAACACCTAATACCTGCAAAATTGTTATACATTTATAATTGATAGGAAAAAGAAAATCAAATTAACATGAGTCAAACAAAGTCATTAGATCGCATGATATCAAGACAGGCACATCTTTGATTGAGCATCCCTCATTATTTCCTTATCAGTGCGTATGTATCGTATATAGCATTCTGATTGCCATCTACCTAGGGTTCTAATCACATGGTCTTCAACACCCGCAGCTGCTGCAGAAGTAGCAGCTCCTATTCTAAAAGAATGACCCGAAAACTCATAATCATTAAAACCTAATCTCAGCAGAATGTGTCTTAAATATGAGATAAAAGTTTGTCTACAAATGTACTTACATAAAATATCTCTCACATTTTTGTTTTATAGACGCTTTTACTCTCTAATCATGCTAATACAAACGATTTCGGTAATCTTCGGAAATTGTTATTTGCATATACAGTATGTAGAAATATGTAACATTTACCAAGGTCAAAGTACAAGGTGAAATTCACTATTAACGAATAACGGAGACAAAGCAGATGCTCCTTGCGAAATTCTTTTATCTAAATACTCGAGCATTGTCTGAATAGGTTGAAGTTCGTTCTCATAAAAAAAATCTTTACACCTTTCTTGAATGGGTCTGTTTTAGATGATTGTAAGAAGAGTGAAAATGATTTCTTGTCAGATGCAATTTCAACATTTTCAATTTTTATGTACTGTTTACTACTGTCTGAGATAACTGTAAATTCTCCACATCGTAAAAAGGCAAAAAATGCAACTTTGAAAACACACTGCAGCATTAAATCTGTAAAGGGGGCAAAAACCCCTGTAGTGAGACAATTACACATAGCTTTCAAGATGAAAGCAGTAATAGGTAAGCGAGCTATTGATATATTTGACTGAGACTTCTCAATTCCTCTCAATATGTATTGCAGTCTAGCATCATCCAGAGATGGAAATATTATATTGTATCTTAAATAGAAAAATCGAATACCAGACAAATACAATTTGATAGTTTCATATTTCAAATTGAGAACGCTTTGACAATGAGTAACAAAATATATCAAAATATTTATGTCTACATCAGGCAATGCACCACTATGACTAAAGATAGAAATTCTCCTCATCTGAAGGAAAGTGAGGAAACATTGTAATGCCGAAGAGTAAGTCCTTCTAGTTGATTGGCTTATTGATGCCTCCCACATCTTGTCAACCGAAGTAATTAGGTCATCAACAGCTGATTGTGCGGTACACATGGTGTAGGATTCGCGTCTGCTCTTGGTGCTAACTGACGAAATCTGGTCATCTGGTAACGAGAAAGAGCATCAGCTATTGAGTTTTTAACACCCGGAATATGTTGCGCATGAATGACAAAACTAAAGTAAGCAGAATGAAAAGTAAGGGTACGCATCAACTTCATAATACTCTGAACTTTTGATCTTCCTTTACGAATTATATCAACGGTAGATAAATTGTCACAAAAGAATAGAATGTGCTTTCTTTTCCAAAATTTTCCCCATAAGACACAGGACATAACAATAGGGTATAATTCGCAGAATGCCATGGACATTTGTTCAGAATAGATTTCTTCTGCAAAATTTCCTTGGAACCAGTGGTTACCATAGAAACCACCAAATGATGACGGGGTGGCATCAGTGAAGAGTTCGATATCTGCGGCGGAAGTGATGTCGTCATCAAGAAAGAAGGAAATACCATTCCAATTTTTAAGAAACTTGGCCCACATAGCCAAGTCGGCCCTACACTCTATGTTCAGATGTATATGATGATGTAATTTCTCCGCCCTTGTAGATAAAGCAATGAGGTGAGAAACAAAAGACCTCCCTGGTACTATCACTCTACATGCAAAATTAAGATGTCCTAGAAGGCTTAACAAGTCTCGTTTTGTGCATGATGAGCGATGCGAAAACGAGTCTATTATCGAGCTTATACGTAAGCGCTTGTCTTCTGGCAAACGAGCTTCCATTTTCTCCGTATCTAATATAATTCCTAGGTATTCTATTTCTTTAGTTGGCCCAACTGTCTTCTTAGCAGACAGAGGAATATTCATTTTCTGAAACACCGACAGAAAGGTTTCCATAGTTCGTTGGTAGTCTGCATCTGGTTTTTCAATTACCAAAAAAAATCATCAAGTAGATGTAGAATGTGCTGAATTTTAAAAACATTAGACGCAATCCAGCATACAGCCTGTGAAAGGTAGTCAAATTTTTTTGGACTCGATCTGCCGCCAAAAACAAGTTGAGTATAAAAGTAATTCAGAGAATTCCACTTAATACCATGAAAAGGCCACAGAGATGGGTGGATTGGTATAGTTTTAAAAGCGTCGGTTATATCGGTCTTCATTAGCCAAGCCCCTTTTCCGAGACTTTTGATGATCTTGATCGCGTCGTCAATGGTAACATAATTTAAAGAAAAATCTTGCTTATCGATTAAGTCGTTTAAACTGGGATTACTTTCATTGTCATGTGGCGCTGACAAATCGACGATAAGTCGTTTTTTCCCGAGTATTTTCCCTCAGCTACACCAATAGGGTTGATACGAAACAGACTGTATGGATTTTTTGAAAAAGGGCCGATAAGAAAGCCTTCCTGAAGTTCTGACTCCACCAACTCATCTACTATTTGCTTTTGAGAATTTGCAGAACGGAGATTACGACACTCGTATGATTGCGATGGAATGTGACGTATACCTGTATGAAATCCACTACGTAAACCGTTGATAAGGTAATTAGTGAATATTTTATCTGGGTGTTCACTCAGAAATATTTCCAATATGTCTGTGTTTATGGGAATTTTAATACCGACATGATAGTCTATTTCCTCAGAGCAATGGTCCCACTGCTCTGAGTCATTGATCCGTTTTTTGAATTGGGACACGTGTATTTAGGGTGTTCCCCTTTACAGTCGAGGCACACATGGGAGTTGTTGTAACGCCAAAGTTTACAACCTTTGTCGCCATTATAATTGTTACATATCTCCTTACCCGCGTAGAAAACCCGTTTCCTACCATATGTATCTCTCTCCGAGTCCTGGTTCTTTTTCGCAAATTTATCATTGTCCTTAGTCAAAGGACAAAATCCAGTGGTATGCAAAGTGCTATTGCACAAAGAACAGGATGCGGCTCTCGTATTAGCAAAAATGTTACAGAATAATGAATTGTTCCGAATTGACCAGTCAACTAAAATATTATTGTACCTTAGATGCGCTGCAACGGTGAGGCTAAACTGCTTATGGTATTCATAAAACCCTTTCCCTGGGTACCTTGTTGCCATTTCTACGAAATCCCGTTCATAACTGTCCAGCTCGGCCCTTCTGGAGGGATACACCGAGCACATAACCGCTTTGTAGGTGCCAAAGGCTTGAATGAATTCCCCAATGGAAAGCATTTTATTCAAGCAAGGATCAAATTTAAAATTTTGACATGTCTGAGTTGACGGATTCGGATCCAGAGTATCAACAAAAGGGCCTGCATAATAGGGAATAAGCAATGATGCCAAATTTACATCCCTACCTTGGATGATTTGTTGCCGTAGTTGTGGTGAGACTGTTTCAACTGCGGGCAGGGATTCCATGCTATACCCGAATGGGCCTCTGGCATACTGTCCGACGTTTGAATTCGACGGGGGTTACGCTGTCTGATGCTCACTTCCAGCAGCCGCTGGTATCTGGTTCCTAAAGGCCGAAAATGCACTTGCAATGGTGAAGGAACCAGAGCCCGAACCTGTGAAACTACGAGAATCGACACTCGGGGCTGTTGGGGCACTATGACAAATCTGGGGTTGACTGGGTCCTCCAAAATTTCTATTTTCCAAAGTATGTACCTTCGTACTGAGGGACGTTACGGTTTCTTGTAGATTGGAAACTGTATTTGATAATCTTGTCACTATATCAATGAGCGTGCCAGTTCGGTTGTCTTGCATGGCGCCACTGTTATTTAAGTTTTCCACGACGCCATTGTTATTGTCGTTTGAGGAATTGTGGGTCGTAACACCAGCTCTGGTTTCCTCCAAAAGTCGCACTAATGTCATCCTGCGGGTATTTGACGGTGGCACCACACCATGTTTTTGTAATTCTTCTCTTAATCACACTATTGACCAATTGACCGGCAGTTCTGGATCGTGATTCACAGTCGGTCTCACTCTGGAACGTCTAATGGGTGGCTTTTTTTTTATTTCAAATATTATTTCTTTCAAAAGCGACAGTTCCAGTTTAAAAGTAATTCCCAAAGAACTAAATAGAACTCTTAAAGTGTTCCTTTCTTGAATTTGTTATTAAAAATATGTCCGAGTAATAATTTGATACAAAGTACGTAAACCACGCCGAATTTCTAAAATTACATTTAATTTAAAACAATGAGCTGTCTTCTGCTTGGCCAAACCACCTATGACATATAACAGATTCTTAAAATAACAAAACGAACAAATGAACGAGCGGGGAAGATAAAAAAAAACATTGTGTATAAACTACAATTTAACGAGTTAAATACACAAAAATGCAAAAGAATGTGATAAAGGTATCCGATGTACAATAGGACATTTTTCGATGCCTGGTAAGGTACTATAAACTACATATTTTCTGAAAGGTTATAATGCCCTCGGTTCAGAAATAATAATTTTGGGGCCAGAATATCTGATGAAGCATTTCAATTGTCTATTTTCTCTATACATGTATAACATATGCAAAATAACAAAGTTGTACAAGAATTTTTCCCCTTTGATTTCTAAGACCGGGGAGTCTTATATATCTTAACTCGGGGTATCATTGCCTTTCAGAAAATATATAGTTTATAGTACCTTACCAGGCATAAAATTTAACATACTTAACAATGGAGATGATAAATACACTATGTAAAATGACTCTATTGTACAACGGATACCTTAAAATTTATTCTTTTAGGATGTGTATTGTAACAGTGACGAACTATGTGTGAACGGGCGATGTCAGCCTGGTGAGTAAATGTCATTATCAATGATCAGGAATGACTGCGGTTTTGCTTATTTCTGATTGGTGGAGACGCTGTTTGATATAATGTACCTCAGAGTGAGTTGACCGCTAACGCTCCAAAGCGGTCTATTCGGGATTAGCGCGTGCGTGTCCAGCGCGTGCGTAAATTTTTGTAGAGTTAGATCTTTGACTTCGTGTATCATTACTATGCAAATTTTAATTAAATCCTGATAATTTAATAAAGCAGTTATTGACTTTTGATTTTGGTCTACTCGTGATTAAACAGACCTGGTCAGACATTTGCCTTCGGCCTCGGTCAACCAATATCTGAACAAGTCTGTATAGTCACGAGTAGACCTCATCAAAAGTCAATAATTGTATAATATTATATATATTACCATGGAATGTAATTCAAATAATGAATTCGAAATATTATTTTCAATTTACATTTGTTCTTTAGTCTTGGTTTTGTTTTGTGTGTATTTGTAAAATATACACATTTGTAAAGAAAAACCTACTACATTGTGAATGATTTATTTTTTTTAAACTTGATGTTTTTCCTTGTAATGTAAGAAAAAGGAATGGTTTTTTTATATTTTCTCTTCATTTTCATTCTATAGACATCGACCTTTGCCAAGTAAGTACTAATTTTTCATCGGTCCCGTTGGTTCATATCTGGTCTTTTGTGTTCAGTGTTTGATACCGTCTTTTTGTTTTCTCTTGTACTTGTCCCTCTGTATTTTCGTATTTCCTTGTTTTGGTGTTTTACTATTGGTGCTGCGTCCGAGTCCAGTAAGAGATCCCATCCATCCTCTCCATGAAGATCTGAGATGTACAGTGCTATATGAGTATGATCAAGCCCTTCTCCTTTATCTTCACTCAAAAGCTAACTTTCTTTATCAGTACATTTATATGTCATCTTCAGTAGATCAATGCATTGTGTTTAGTTAACACCGTAGCGTATCACGTGATATGAAAATAATCTCTTCCATGGGAATCCCCTTCGATTAACAATGTAAATGCTATCTAAATCTACATTATATAAATTTATTCTAGGCCTATCATACGATCATCGTTATAGATTATATGATGGTCATCTATTCTGGTCAAGAATAAAGATATGCCCAGAGAACACTTGAACAGAAAGTTTTGTTTATTTACGTGCACCATATCAAAACTTGTAAACAAAATAGAAAATTTTCTGATTAAGTGTTCTCTAAATATTCCTCTATTCTTGACCAGAAAAGACTACTATCATATTTATAATAATGATGCTCATATGATAGGCGTAAGTTAGTTTCATATAAAGTAGATCTAGACAGTATTTATCTTGTTTAATCGAAGGGGATTCCCTTGTAAGAGATTATATGCACATCACGTGATACGCCACGGTGGTTAACACGTGTTACAATATCCCATTTTAAATTGTTGATGACGTCAAACATACCTTCTCGATAGAATTAATGACGTTTTTTTTAAGCAATTTAAGTGATATTGCACAAATGTATTTCGATTTAAATGTTATTCTTTGAACTCTTAAAATCCGAAATTATTTCGATTTTAAATAAAACGAAAACACTCGAATACACCAATTTTCGGCCCCTTCGCCTTTATCAAGTGCAAAAACGAAAATGTATGCGTGAATTAGTAAAATCTATCTTTACTTCTTTTGCGGTCATTGCATTGTTCAGTCCTCTTTAATACTGATTTGTTCTAATCTGAAAGTTTCCTTATTGTACAATATCTTGTCCATAACAGAATATTGTATGTGGTTGGTACGAGTTTTGTGTTGAAGGGGTTTGTCGACGAGGTAAGAAGAATTCTCATTTTTTGTATAACTCTTTTAAAAAAATTCTGTAAGTATTCTTTGTTGCTTTGAAGCATCATATCCCATCCTTCCTTCCACTCTTTTGTAATCTTTGAATATGTATTGCTGTTTGAATACTCATTGTTTTGGCTTTAGGACCACTGACGAGGGTCCCATACCCGAAACGTGCATGTCTGGTCCATTCTGCAACTTTGACCCGTTTTGAAAGATGGTGCTACCATATTGATGCATGAATAGACAACCTGTATCTCATTTACTTTTCACATCATACAGTTTTAGTTAAAAGTCAACAACTAATTGTGTAGCTTGTTCTTTTTGATAATTTTTCTTGCATCAAGTTTTATGTTGGTGGTTGCTTTTGAGTCTATTTGAGGAATCACCTCATACGAATCTAATTATTCTGGATAAATTTTTATTCAATCATCAACCAAAACACGTAGTATATCCCGTTCATCACTTATATTTCCCTTGCAGGTAGAAGGCGACAATGTTTTGTAAGTTAAACTTTTATTGTATATAGATTATTCAAGACATGAAAGTTGTGAAATAACAAATATTTGGACGCATCCTTGCGGGAATCTAGTTGAACATACAGTTGCTTTTAGAAATTTCAAAATCCTTTATCCGAGTGGAACTTATTTCTATTTCATGATTTTTCTAGGGAATACGCTGTAGACAAAATGAGCGATGTTACAGAGGCGAATGTATACCCGAGTTCTCATTTCTAGGTAACTAAATTATTATTATCAAACATCCAAAATGAAAGAGGTCTTCATGCTTTTCAATTCAAACTTCTGTCAATGTTTTTGTCATTATTTTCTGCTATATCAGAAAACAAGTTTCATATTTTCATATACAAATGTATATGCGAAGTCTACGTTCTTTTATAATATTTGAACTTTTGTATTTGATATCCATGCCTTGCGTCCTATGTAGTAGCCACCCATGCTGGTTCATAGGTCCTATGAACAAAAGGCCCAAGGGGGCCACATCGCTCACCTCAGTTGCACACAAAAGAATGATAGTGGACATTTTCGTAGAGGACCTTGAGTACTTGCTTCCAGTAAGGTTTCGTTAAATTCTGTGTAGCAGTTTCAAAGGAGATATCGAAAATGTGTCATCAAATCAGAGCCCTGGGCGGCCATATTTAAGTAAGGTTTTATGATATAAGTAAGGTTTTATGGCGGCCAGTAAGGTTTTATGATATTCCGTGCTGCGGTTGCAGAGGAGATGACGAAAATGTGTCAGCCAATTAACGTCCTCTGCGACCATATTTGTTAAACAATCGTCACAAATACAAAATTGGTAGATAACCTTGAGTACTTGAGCCCTCAGCGGCCATATTTGTTGACCAATTGGCACGAAAAACACAAACTTAGTAGAGGACCTTGAGTTCTTGCTTCCTGTGAGGTTTCGTGAAATTCCATGCAGCGGTTGCAGAGGAGATGTCAAAAATGGTAAAAGTTTACACCGGACGGACGACGGACGGCACGCTATGGCAAGAGCTCACTTGAGCAGTTAAAAAGTGGGGACTACAACAAAAGTTTTATACCGATATCTGTATGATCAGTTTGATTTGATATATGTACCATATTACAATATCATTTTAAATGCGTGTAAAAATGGATACCCATAAAGTACTTGATTTATAATCGTATCCACAGTTGACGTACTTCATATAATATTCTGCTTCGTTGCTATCTACCATTCACATGCTTAAAGCTCTATTATGTATGGTGTCTCTTTTTTCAGGGCAAAGAGATCATGTTGATCATGTTGATCCCTGTTCTGTAAGTCTCCAAACCTTTATTGAACATCAAGAAAAATGAATTTGGAATAGGAGCTTTACATAAGATACTGTAAACTATTCATTAAAGCTGTAAGATATGTTCTTGTAATGTATCTAGAGATATTGTTAAATCTAGATATTCTTAAAACATATACGATACACATTGGGTCACCTGTTAGACAAATAAGAATTAATAAACAAATCTGTCCGGACATTTTATGATAAAATATGACCGATCATTTTATGCGAATAAACAAAACTTTGTATACTGGTAATGCACATCTGGTTATGTACATCTGGTCTCACTTCGGATTATTGTTTATTCCGGGATTCGCAACTGTTCCAATGGAAATTGTAATGATTTTGTCTTACTTTCTCGACTTCGAAACTGAATAACTGATGGGTTCTTCTTTGATGTTTATCTGTAAATATCATGTAAGTTGAAAAATCAGGAGCACATAACTCAAGAAATAGATATCTTCATCTATGTACATTTGTTTTTTATCCAAAATGTAACATTAATCTCGTGTTGAAACAAAACTATTTTCATTTTCGTTCAGAGGGTTCGGTGTGGAAGAAATGAAATATGTGCCAATGGTAGATGTATATTTCATTTTGGTAAGTACCAGTGTATATTTCAAATTAATAGAAGACGGCTAAATGAATCACACGCAAGATTTTTTTTTTCATTTTTAATGGTTTATAAAAGAGCAGTGGAAATGTCGACCGATCCTTTTACTAACGCTATCGAGTCGGCGATATGTTAGACTATGGCGCCGATGTACCAGTTTGGAACCAATGTTTCTTTTCGCTTCATCTATTCCTATTCTAGTGCACCAGTTTATTAAAAAAAGGCAAATTCAATTCCAATGGCCTCACATACTTGTATATACTTGTGATGATTATTTTCTTATGTGCATTGTTCACGATACACATCAACAAGATTCCTTTCGTCGTTTCAGACATGCATGCAGATCCGTGTTTGGTAAGTCTATTCAGTATATCGTAAATCGGTATAGGTATAAAAACTAAGATGATATTTTTAACCATAGCATGCATTTGCAACAAATTGTGTTTCTCAAACCGTCACCTGGAGAAGAGGAGCTGTTTTCTCACCCCGGACAGAGATATCTACAGATTTACCCGTTGTGAGACTAATAGAATCTATCCCCAGATGTGATCAGGGACAAGGAAATCCAACCCGAGTGTCCAGGAATTGCTTGTACCACGACGAGGCTTGCCGAGTCGTGGACGAAAGCAAATCCTGGACACGAGGGTTGGATTTCCGTGTCCCTGATCACATTTGGGGGTTGATTATTTTTCTCCCACGGTCTAAAGGCACTCAAAACCGAGATTTTATGTATTCTTCTTCATATTTTGATCGGCTAACGCAGCAATCGTGAATGACGTCACAATTGACGTTACAGTCAAAAGGCACGTGAAAATGTTATCTTACCCCATAGGGGTAAGACAAGGATATCTTTTCCCAGCGTTTCCAAGGATATCCCAGTCCACAGTGGGAGAAAACTCTGTCTCGCAACCCCGGATGTTTGTCTCGAACCCTATTGTGACGTCATAGACGTTTACGTAGATTTAACAGTGTTTGACGTAACATGGAGCAACATTTAACGTAAATAAATCAGGAGACGCTGTCTCCCCGGGCACCTGGTCTCACTTCGGAATGTTGTTCATTCCGGGGTTCGCAACCGTTTCGATGGAAATTCTCACGATTTTGCTTTGCCTCCTCGACTTTGAGACTGAATAACTGTTAGATACTTCTTTGATGTTTATTATAAAGCAATGTTTATTTATGAATATTATGTAAAAATATATGGGTGAGAGAAAAATAATCAATCACCCCTTTGTACAGGGAAAGGGAAATTCCACCCTCGTATCAAAGATTTTCAACATCCACGACTCGATATTGGGTTTTGGTAATCATTCTTTCTAAACAAAATAAATGGTGATGTTCAAGAGTTCATGACTGAGACCTTATCCTACCTTGGAATTTCAATACGACAATGTACAAAATTGCACATAGAACGGGGCATATTGTTTCATTTTTGGAGTGTTGTTGTTGTTTTGTTTTGTTTTGTTTTGTTTTTTTGCAAATCAGCGGAATACTCGAACACCCAAATGTGTAAGATATAGAACGGATCAACGTGTGAGGATGTGGGGAACGTCTGTTCTTGAAAAAAAAATGAATAAGATAAACGGTTTCTTTTAAAATGGGAAGGAACGATGAAAATGAACAAAAAATAATCGGCCCCTTGCCCTCCATCAAATGAAAATGATGACAATGCAATTATTGACTCGCTCAGATCTATCCTCTTCGTATAAAGGTTCATTTTTAAAACATGTTAATAAATTGGGTTTTACTTATTCAGATATTCATATCGCTTTTTTACTGGACCAAACATTTTATTTCAGTCTTCGCAATTTCGTTTGTTCTTGAATAGTGTAAATTGAACTTGCTTAAACGATTTATGAAACAAAATATTTATGATCTTCATACTGAAGGATTAAAAACTATTTCGAGAGAACAAGAAAGCTAGTTCAGGAGTTATTACGATAATGAAGAAATAACTCCATGTTTTCATATTTCTCTATACTGCTGCGACTTCCTTTGACAATTTTTTTCTGTGATAACAGTTTGTGCAGTGTGTTACTGGATATGAATGCATGCGTGGCAGATGTGTCCCCGTTCGTAAGTATTTAGTTTCAAGAAATAATATTTTCTACAGCTGTATACTGGAATCTCTAGACTGTAGACGGACAAAGCTTGTATACCACCAGTAAATACATTAATTTTAGGGAGGTTGCATATTATCCGTTTAAAGAGTAAAACTTTAATGTTCGATTTATAGAAAAACTCATTTAAATGAAGACAAAGGATGTGCTCTATTCATGAATTTCATGTACCTTGTTATAGACAGATAATTTATTTTCTATGTTTTATTTTTTCATAGGAGGAATAACATCTGACTGTTCTGTGAGTACTCTAGTCATGTGTTATAGATCAAGTAATAATACGAGAAAGTTGAAAAAAAAAATTTTCAAATTAAATTTTAATGCAAAAGACAAGTGTTTCGGATGGTTAATCCTCATCAGTGGTTTTTCAAGTCAAAGTGATTTTCACACATCTTAAAATTTATTATGGTAGCGCCCTCTGGTTTGATTTCTCGTTTTTGTATATCTACTTTGTAAACAGTACGCGGCTCCAAATTCCATGTAGGGTCGATACTGAAGCATTGTTAAATAATACTCGTCATACATTATGATGTCCCACTCTCCAGAATAGGTGGATGATATTCTGTCTTAGACCATTTGAACCATCCAACCACCGAATATACTTCTATCTTCCGAAATGGAAGTAACCGCATGTGACAATTCTATCGAATTGAAGTGACGTGTGTTGCATGCAAGCAGGAGATGCTGACTCTTCCTGGGCACCTGATCTCACTCCCATATTTGGAGTTCGCTTCATTTCTTACTTTGTTTGCTTTGGTTCTTTTTTATTCCTGATTTTGTATGCCTTTGGTTTATGATTCTCTGAATTATCGATTTTGTCCTGTGTATTAGGATATGGTCATTATCCATATTTGTAACCTATGACAGAAAGAGCACTTGAGGAATGGTGCTAGGATGTTATTATCCTTTACTTTCGATTACAGTTAAGGATAAAATGACAAATATCCAAATTAGCAGCAAAGTAATGGAATTGTTTCTATCACAATATTTTTCTTTGTTTTTTATTTTCTTTTTCTCATTTGTTTATCGTTTTTTTTTTATTATTATGCCAAATATGGACAAGAACCATATCCAAATATAGAAAACAAAATGGAAAATTCGAAAATCATTAATCGAATGGCTAATATCATAATAAAACATGAACCAAAGTAAACAAACAAAAAATTCCACCTATATGATTTTTTTTTTTTTTTGGCAAATATTCATAACAGAAATCTTTCTCCTTTTATTCATCAAGCTTTCATCGTAATTACCACAGTTCTTAAATTTTCCTAAAAATCAAAACAAAATCTTTACAAATGTCAATCTTTATGGGTCTTATAAGTTCCTTTATTCCATCTGAGTAAAGGAAAATCTACTGCTATCTGATTTTTTATTAATAAATATGCTTGCAATTCCGTAAATGAAATTGGAATCCTTCTCGTACTAGCTTGAACTTATGGTTATGCATTTTAGCTATTCTTTCTTCTTTTACAGAGAATTTCATGTCGTCTTGGATATGAGTGTATAAGAGGCAACTGTGTCCCAAGTCGTAAGTACAATTTTATTATTCTGACATTTTTATTAAGCTTATTTTATACAATGTTGTTTATAGAATACTATTTTGACATACCCGATTCTAAAATTAACTATTTCATATCAATTTTAGATATATTTCAGGACAGTTGGACATCCAATCGTGTGTAAGTTACTTTTATTAGATAATATTAGATATCTTTTAAAGTCAATTCTGAGATGATTTTTATTCTGTTTGTAATGTTAAGATTCAATGTCTGTTTGTACTGAAAGTTAATATTCTGAATATGTTTTAATTTTGATTGATTGAATATTTGCGTATTGACTTTGTAGACACTGAAAAATGTTAAACGTCGTTAAATTCAATAGCATCATTTAAAACCTGATAAATTTTCAGCATGGACCAGACATGCACGTTTCGGGCACCAAAGCTAGATGTCTAGCAAGACTCATAGTAGCACTGACAGACGGATAACATTTCGTTACAAACTAAATGACATAGGGTGACTGAATTTTGTCTTTTATTTGATTAGAAACAAACGGAAATATCAAGTTAATCTCGAGAGTAGTCCTTACATGTTAAGTTCTTTTATCTATGACATACCCCCGAAAACATAATAGAAACATTTAGTTTTCTATGTAGCCTTCCGAGACAAAGTGGCATCGTTACTTTAAACATCGGAATATGTATCTTTTTTAATAAAAGGCCACAATTGCTGTCATTTATATGCCATCATTAGAGCCAGACGGCTTGCAAGTAAGCTACTTGTTCAGGGTTATATTACACAACGGCTGAAATCATCATTGAGGAAGTTCTGTCGCTACGGGAATATAATAAAATATGAGATCCCCCTTTCCAGAATGATCAGTGACATTCTGTATTGTGATTGAATGACTATCATCATCGCCAAATAAGACATACTTACATGATCTGTACATCAAAATGTGCATCACAATCACCGAATTTAAAGGGTTTCCTTGGAGCTGTTGTGTGTGAGCGGGTGTTTCATGCGATCATGAGACGCTGACTCTCCCCGGGCACCTGGTCTCACTTCGGAGTGTTGTTCATTAGTGCTGCATAATAATAAATAATAATAAAAAAAAAACTAAATCAATAAAAAATTAAATATTTTTCAATACAATACGATACAATACAGTTTGCTTCAATACTCAATATTTTCAATACAATACGCATTTTTTTCATTTTTCTGAAAGTTACCATTATAATGAATCAATGCATGGAGTTTTTATGTTTTTTATGTTTTAATCAATGACAACTTCATAAAACAGAACAAATATAAACAACAAATGTATACAATGTTTTCCATTCAAAAATAAAAAATGAAAAAAATGATAACAGCAAAGACTTATTTTGACATATTTTTAGATAATTACATTTGGCGTCTTCGGCATCGATTTTGTGAAAATGCTGTCAAACAGCTGACCTCACCTTTTCGTTTTTCAACTCAATGTAAGATGGAATGACAAATATGGATAATGACCATAACCCAATACATAAAACGAAATCGATAATTCAGAAAACTATAAACCGAAGGCATACAAAATCAGGATAAAACAGGAACCAAAGCAAACAAACCTCCACCATATGAAAAGAAGCGAACTTCAAATATAGGAGTGAGACCAGGTGCCCAGAAGCTTTTACTTGCACTCATAGTATGTCTAAACGTTCAGGTGATCGGAGAAGATAAAGAAGAAATATGAAAATGAAAACAAAAGCGAATTAAAAACTTATATTTATTTAATGTATTGTAAGTATCGATACTCAGCATTTGTGTATCGATACGTATTGAAAATCTCAGAATATCGATACTCTTCAATATTTCATTATCAATACACGGCACTATTGTTCATTCCGGGGTCCGCAGCCGTTCTGTTGGAAATTCTCACGATTTTGCCTTCTCGACTTTGAGACTGAATGACTGTTAGGTACTTCTTTGATGTTTATTATATATAACTCATAAAAAAGCCACAAAATTCTAAAATGAATTTTTGATAATCTAAATGCATGGTCTTAAATATCGTTCAAGAGGTACCTGTACTCTACTGATACTTTATTTTCAAAATATGACGATAAGGATCGGAAATATTTTTGAACTGTGTAATAATTATAGTGTAGTGAAATCTAATGCTGAAGAAGGGCTTGTAGTTTTAATACTGAACACACATTCTGTTTTCAGACCCCGCCATGCCAGTCACGTGAGAGATGTGTCCGCGGTAGATGCATACCTAGATTTCACCCATCGAACTTTGTCTTCTAGTAGGTTGTGAAATGTAACAATACAGTAACATTTAGACTTCGTAAAAATAACGTGACAAATGTTAAAATGAAATAACAGAGAAAAAGAATCAATATCACAAACATGCATGTCCGGTGCACCTCATTTAGACATTACTGTATATAAGTCTGCTCTCTGGCTGCAGAGTCGGACACTTAGTTTTTCTTAGTGACAACCATATAACCAAACATTCGACATCACACCTGCCAACAGGCTTTATCATGGCTCTATCGTTATCTAATATCATAAATTAATGAAAGTAAAATATATGATTTGATGCGATGACAGTTTAAATAAAGCCTGTGTTTGTGAAACACGAATGCCCCCGGTGGAATCTTTGTTAGTATAAACTTCATTTTCTGTAAAGTATGTGAAAGGTCAAGATCAACAATTTTGGTATCAATGGAAAGGTCTTGTCACAAGGAAAACACAAGTGAAATATGAAAACTCTATCACTTATCATTCAAAAGTTATTCCAAATGCTGAAGGTTTTAAAAAGTAGGTCAATGGTCAAGGTCAAGGTCATAAGGTCAAAAATTTTGGTATCAATGGAAAGGTCTTGACACATGGAATACACATGCGACATATGAAAGCTCTATCACCTTCCATTCAAAAGTTATGCCCAATATTAAACATTTTGAAAAGAAGGTCAAAGGTCAGGGTTAAGGTCACGAGGTAAAAAAAATTGGTATCTATAGAAATGTCTTAATTTGTCACAAGATACAAACATGTGAAATATGATAGCCCTATCACTAGCCATTCAAAAGTTATGCCCAATGTTAAAGTTTTTGAAAAGTAGGTCAAAGGTCAAGATCATGAGGTCAAAAATGTTGGTATCAGTGGAAAGGTCTTGTCACAAGGAATACACATGTGAGATATGAAAGCTCTATCACCTTTCATTCAAAAGTCATGCCCAATGGTAAAGTTTCTTCGGACAAACAGACGAACAGGCCAAAAACAATATGCCCCCGAATCTGTGATTCCGGGGGCAAAAAAATTGAAAAATATTACTAATTCGATATCTTCTTATCATTCTATAAAGGACCATAAAAGTAATGCTATGCGTGGAAACTTATTTAGATTAACATAACTAAATGATTGAAAGTCTAAACAGAATTATAGTAATTCTCAATCATTGATTTAGTTGAAAATATATATGTATATTTCTTTTCACCTTTTGTAGATGAATTGGGTCGACCGAGGATATGAGAAGCTATCATGTCTTGAAAACACACATTCTGTAGAATGACTGTAGCCAAATGTGAACTTGACCAATGTGAATGAAAAAGGATTATAAGAACAATATTGCTTATAAACAAGACTTTTCAAATGTTCAATTTTCCATCTTTTTTTTTTCAATAAAGAAAAACACTCCCAACAGCTTTCGTTTTCTACCACCAGAAGCTTTTTCGAAAAGAAAACGGTTGTTCCATAATTAAAAATGTACATATAGTATACAAAAGAAAGTCAATAACACACTCATTCCACTAACGAAATCTAAAATTCATACCATGCTTGTTTTGGTGTGCTGTTTTATGCCATTGTATCCAAAATGATATCCCGTTTTATACTCAGATGTTTTACTCTTTAATAACGCGGATATGATAAGAATGTTCTCTTTTTCTTTTGGTAATCTTAGTAAAGACAGTACTACCCTGTGAACTGTGCAAATAAAATAGATTCTTGATCTTAAAGTTAGCATGTTAGCACATTCAATGAAGTTATTTTGTCCTTTTTGGGTTTTTTTTTACAAAAGAAAGGAGGGGATCTACAACAACACTCGGTTGTAACACCCACAGCAAAACTCTAAAACACCCAATGCAAAAAACACAAGGGGACAAGGAACACCAACTCACACAATAGAAACACGAAACACAAAATACCACACATAAACAAACGAGACCAATGGGCAACAGGTGCCGACTTACTGTCCTGTTCACTAAATCCAGAGCACCCTGTTTGGGCGATTTATTCTGTCGTCTGAAGAATTTATCTATAAATTATTGTTTCCGAGAATTGACCTCCTTTAGTCGTAACTGGAAATTAACTTGAACTTACCCTATCAGCTGCCTTCAAACCGCAATATGAAAAAATAAAATGTCTACGGGAAATTCCCAATGTCAATTTCAAGCCGCCACCATATTGTTCTCCGTGTCAACAATAGTAAACAGTGACGTCAAAGCCTTCGACGTCACACATTCTCAGCGATTTTACTATAGAAAATCCCCGTAGACTTTTTATTTTCTGTCCTATTTCTAACTTAGCTGACACACAGCCAAAACAGTGGTATTTTCTGTTACGACTAAAGGAGTACTATAAAATTGAGATCTTTTTGGAAGATGACATTATCATATTTTAGAGAAAACCGGGAAAACAGGGTGCTCTGGAATTAGTAAACAGGACAGTAGGATAAATACGCAAGTAGCAGACGGTGTAGTTATCCTGGATTACGTGCGTACAACCCTCCCACATTTCTGATCACCCAGATGTCTCGAGGAACGGACAATTTTGGTGTAAAACAACCTCCTCACTGTTAGATGACCACACACAAACAAGACCACAAAACGCAGGGTCCCAAGCAACACAGATGAATATGTCAATCGATATAGAAAGAGGACGTACGTTATATGTACAGCTGAAGCGAACTCATGTATGTTATCACCCGAGGGGTCCGACTGACATTCTGAAAGGACAGGTGGTCGGGGCCCTGTTTTCTCTAAAGAGGTTTAGACTGGTCCCGTGATCACAGTCAGTCAGAGTGCAAGTCTTAAGAATGTGCTGGTACAAGGCTGTAGATTGATCAAGTACCAAGCCTAGTGTCCGTCTAGTGACATTAGGATCATTTCCACGGTATAAAAGGCGTTTCATGATTCTGACGCATTTACGATGATTATGCTGTCTACCTTTGATCCTTCTTATTTTCTTAATTATGTAACCATAAAATGCAGGTTGTGAAAAACCTAAAGCAATATACTCTGTTGCTTGTATGGGTCCGAATTTCAAAAGATTTTGACAAGCATTTTTGTAAAATTTCCAGAAAGTCTTTACTAGTTTGTGAAAGCGAAAACCTTCACCCAAAAGGTTCTTTGTAATATGGAAACGTTTAACGTCTTCAAAGAACCTCGCACGAATAGGCGGGAAAAGATAATAAAATTTGCTCCAGGATTACTAAAACGATTCTAAGGTATAAAATATATATCTATAGATGGAAAAACTTATAATCTATAATATTTGTAAACTCAAATGTTTATCATTTAAATCACCTACTTGGCATGTATTCGAAAACGAAGCAACGTGGGTTCACCATTTAGAGTCCTTGGTAATACGTTATAAAATTCAATAAAATGAGATGAAATTGAGAAAATCGTTTTACTCTGAGTTATATTAAGTTATCATAAATTAAGTTATTTAATAAACGGTAGAATTATTGTTCTTTAAAAACTAGTATCTCTTTTCCGTAATCAGATTTACATTTTTGGTTCATCACTATACCCCCCAATAATTCACAATGGATAAATGCGCTTAGTGTGTTTACATTACGAAAAGATAAGAAAAAACTATCGGAATAAAATATTTTTGTGGTTATTCGTAAAAACAAATAATAGTTTGTTTGATAAATAAAGGAAAATAAAGTATAATCGAGATAAGTGTTCTTTGTTGGATATCTCAATAGAAAAAAATGTAGTCGCAAAATGTTTACAGCTCACCCAAATCAATTAAAATGACGTCATAAAAGTAATTGATTAAGATATTATATATAATTGCAAAGTATCATCGCTCTTAACCCATGGAAAGAAAACGTGATATATTTATGTATAGTAGCGCAAAATTTCGAGCTTTTTCTAACCCCCTCCCACTCTTTTTTTTTATATTTCGCTCGCCTGGTTGACATCGTTCCCCCACCTTCCTACAGGATCTTACTTGCCATACTGGTAGATCTTGTTAAACTAAAGTTTCTAGTAAAAGGAAATCCTGTACATGTAGCAAGGTGGGGAACAATACTCTAAAACACTTTTCCAATTTTCATAGCTTTTAGTATTAAAATCGACTGTTTTAAACAGGATTGTCGATAGTAAGAATACCATCCAGGTACCTAGAAGTACCAATGAAACATTTCACATCATCATGTTTTCAAATTATTTGAGAATACATGACGTCGATCGAATTGTTTGCCAAGTTAGCTAGTTGATCTTTGGAAAAGAAACAGGAACACATACTATTAAATACATGTACTTGAAAGACTTTACCTTGTCTGTGTTCAACGTCCATTCCCTAAAACCATGACTCTATGAACACGTATCACGATTTGAAATTTTCCCGCGGTTCCAAACATTTCGAAGTGTTAAAACTATTTATAGGGTCTATTCATCTGTCCACTTATCGATCGTAAGTGAAGTTTACGTCCAGACGAAGATTTTGTTGCAAAAGTTGTAAATTCAACATAATTTGTAACAGGTAAGCTACTTTTTCATAAGAAGTATAAAAATGAAATATTTTCTTTCAATATCTATGTATTTTATAGCATTTCGTGAAAATCAAGCAAATACAATGAATCATGCGTAGCACGCATGAAAAAACCATGTTTCGTTAAATATTGGTAAATAACGTGAATTGTATTCCTAATTACTTACATTTAATGTTGCATATGGATACCATGATAATTTTAATCCAATATGTAAACTTAAAACGATTTCAAATGAGATCTATATCGAAAAACAAGTTATGTTTACATTTTAAGTAGGTCACACGTGACGATATCAACAATGTCTACGTACATCTTCTCCTTGGAAAGATTGAAAAGTTATATCAAATTTGATATATATGAGTGAAATTATTATTTTTAGGCATAACATTGAAACTGGCTCTCACGAAAATAACGCAGTATTACATCTTCAAATACCTGCTGAGTGGACTGGCCTCAGCAGGTATGACACAAAAAGCATGCCAACTAGGACAAACATTCTATGACGTAGCTGCAAGAAAATGCCGTCGTTGCAAATGTAGAAAAGGATTCAAGTTTAACATGAAGACGGTACGTTTTGAATCACTACAGAAATGAATATAATTTGGGACATTTTATTATGTTTTTATTCAATTGAACCAAGTGAACCTATATCATATTTCTTGGGCCTAATGTTTACATTTAATGCGCATGTCAATTGAATCACTTTATATGGGAAGAAGGAGCTAACTCTAATAATTTTATCAAAAATACGAATGAAGGGGGGTAGTCTTAGTATACTATTCCAAATGATAACCCTTTGACCCAATAGATGGAAAGAAACCTTAAAAGTAAGGCAATAAATGGGACGGAGGCAGGTCACAGTCTGTGTATTGAACCCGAAGACCTCATGATGTCAACTAGATCTAAACCTCTACAGATAACTCGCATGACTTAAAAGATTCTCTGATTGGAACGTCCAATATCCCTTAACGAGGCTGTGTCTAGTTAGAAAATGATGAACTCCTACCCAAGGTATTTTGACTAAATTCGGATCATAAAATAGCAGTATTATAAAATTCATTTTATAGGAAAGAAAATAGAAGTTGACCGTTCAGTATTATGTAGGGGTCATCTCAAAGATAATGGCATCTTACAATGAGACCTTATGGGGTTCAAAATAATGATTTTCTCAAATTTTTCATATTTCTGCGCAAGAGATTTTAATTAAATTATGTTCTTTATTTGTTGTACTTCAAATATCATTTTAAGAAAAAGAAATTGAAATTTCACCGTCATCAATTTTTTCTAATTGTACTCAGCCTCGTTAATACAAAAATTTCAATTTTACTAATCTATTCCACAACAGCAGCTTGTCGCGTAGACTGACCTCCATGTTATGACGCTACCCTCTACATACCCTCTTATCATTTTGAACAGTACTTAGTTTAGGCTTAGAATTTATTTTATTTATAGAAATTAGGTTTTGAATTTGAATGATGCCATTAAATTTGAAGTCGTTCAACATTTTATCTTTTTCAAACATATCTGAACATATGTTTTGAAATTGCAATGCAATGCTAGTTTCTTCAATCTTCATCAATTTGAGTACGATTTTTATACTTTATTACATGTAATACAATAATACTCAATGTAATCTAATTAACTGCAAGGTCTTTCTCATAATCATGAGCTACTGCAAATATTTCAGATCTACAAAATACCCTTTGATGATCATTATGGAGCTCTGGGTTGTCCAGTGTGTATAAAATGTACCAATGGTTTCTACAGTTCCAGAAGGACAGGCTATGAATGTATAAAGTGTAGCACTCCCTGTAAAGAACTCAAAAAGGAAACTTTAATCTCCTGTAACGGTAGACGAAACAACAAGTGTGGAGCCTGTTTACCAGGGTACATTTTGCTAAATAACCATATGTACTAATTGTCAATATTGAAATTTATGTTATGAGATTCTAGTGCACCATATGCGCATTTCAACAATTCATATCTCATCAGTTATGCTCGAGGCCAAAAAAGAGGAAATCCAAACAAAATGAAATACTGAAGAACAAAAGTCTAAACTTGGCCTAAACATTCTGCTAAAGAACCTTCTAAGGACAAAGAGGCACCCATTAGTTTTAGAAAATGTCCATTCGGAATATGAATGGAAGGTGTTGGTTGAAAAAAATTGTTGATTCATTAGTTTTCTGCATTGTGTGTATTTCATTGGGTTTTTTGGGGTGGGGTGGGGAAGGTGTTCGTCTCAATTTATTAATTGTTATACAATGATAAAAAATGTACCTTAAAATTTTTGTCTCATATTCATTTGTAGGTATTACAGTCAACACCCTCAGCTATCGTCGTTTCCATGTAAAGCTTGTTCACACACAAACAATGACAGAAGGGAGTGCCAAGGTTACACTACTGCTTTACCTAAACTAATACAGACCGTATCGTCGAAGAGGGTGGTCATATATGGGACTTCACCCTTCCCGCCAGCGGAAATGAATAATGCCAATAGTAAGAGTACTTTTAAAATATCTGCTCAAGCTAGTAACTCACTGGATAGTGTCTAGTATTTGTAAGAGGATTTCTAAGTTTGCATGACAATATTTCATTAGGCTTGTTAGTAGTGTAATGATTCAAATCCTCGTGCTGAGGAAATGACATCATATTGTCAAATATTGTAAATTTCTTTGTAAGCAAATTTCTACATTTCATTTATCATTGTATTGGGGATGGGCGTATTTCAATCCATTTAAGAATGTAGGATATTTTGATGAACATTTTCTTATAAATGTAAAATAAATTATTCTTATTCATTACAATTCAATTCAAAAAAAAAAGGTACGTGAATTCTTATTGGTCTTAACTACTGAAAATTATTAAAGTGCAGAATATATAAAAAAAATTGTTTTAAAAAAACAACAAACGAAAACATCATTGCAAACAAAGATAAGGAACTCTAACATTAAAAAAAAACAATTAAAGCCAAATACACGTGCATCACAAGGTATCAGAATCACAACACTAAAAACAGTTATTTGGTTCCTGTTTTATCCTCATTTTGTATGCCTTCGGTTTCTGATTTTCTGAATTATCGATTTTGTGTTGTAAACAGGGATATGGCCATTATTCATATTTGTCATTATAGACCATGAGCTACTTGCCCAAAACCTGCATCCTCCGGAGGAATTTGTGTTACTTTGATGTCTTGATAACGAGATGCCCCCTGAATATGGTATGGGGTATGTCCAACTTAAACAAGAGGCGCTTAGTATAGTTTTGGATGAAAACCCTGTATTTTTAATCAAAAAACGGAAATAGGAAATATTTCATAAATTTTATACAAATGGATATTTGAAAAATTAAACCATGTGAACGTATAGCAGTTTTTATGTTTTTCAGATGAAATAATTTAAGTTTCAACGTGTCATGTGATTTTCTGGGGGTGAAGTCGATATTTTGCAAAGTTTCATAGAAATTTAAGGGATTTTTTTTTTACTTTTCCAGTTTTTCATTTCTACACTATTTCATATCAACATTCATTGGTGGTTTAGAAAATAACTTTGAAGTCTCCTCTCTCAAATGAGATTTGGAGGGGGGGGGGGGCAGAATACAGAAACCTGTGTTTTCAATTAGAAATCTCTGATTTCCGTATATAAATCAAAATAAGACTTATCCATTATGAAGTCAATGATTGAAAGCTATTTTCTTATGTAACTTTTCATTCTCTTAGAGGTCATATATGTTTTATTTACATGTTTGTCATAGTTTTGGTATTTTGGGTACCTAACATATTTTTCATTCAAAAATCACTTATTTCTGGAGAGTATGTATTGAATCTGTATAAGGTTTCTTAAAATTATTACTTAGTAATACAGAAGTGTTACAACTCTATACCTTCTTTAAGAAAATTTCAAACCAATTTTCATGCAATAGAAACGTGTTTCGAATATTGAATTTTCATCAGTGATGCTTTATGCTTAGGTTCATTTATGAATTGCATGTCGAAGCAAGCATTGTAATTTTTACTTCATTTTGGGGCAAAATGACTGTTTTTTATTTTAAAGAAATAACAGATTTCTGGAAACTTTTTATTAATGTCCTTCTCTTGGCTATAATGATAGATTGAAAGCTGATTTCTTATAGATAAGAAATTATCTTATATATTTCAGGTAAAATGTGGGGAGAGGGGTTTGTGCAAAAACCACTTATTTTGAGAAATACATATAATTCCTTTTAATTCTCTAACCAAATTGACACATTCTGGCTATAGTAGGATGCTTTTTCTTATGAAAGGGTCTGAATGTCATTTGATATCTGAAATTCAAATTCTATGCCATTATGGGGCAAAAAGAAAAAATAAGTTATGTGCAAAATTCACGGTACAAAATATATCTCATTTGAGAGAGGGGACTTAAAAAAATATTTTCTAAACCATCAATGTAGGATCATATACAATGGTGTAGAACTGAAAACCCGGGAAACCTCAAAATTACCAAACATGTCTGTGAAATTTTGTAAAATATCGACTTTTACCAAAAAAAAAATAAATGAAAAGTAAATCAAAGAACATCAAAACTTCTATACATTAACATGGTTTAGTTGTTCAAATATCTATTTGTAAAGAAATTATAATTTTCCCCCTTGTTTCAGTGATTTGTGATTAAAAATACTTGTTTTTTATCCATAAACTGGATTAAGTCGGGCATATCCCATTTCATATTGAGGGGACAACCCTTCATCAGAAATCAAAGTTCCATAAATTCCGCAAGGGGTACAGGTATTGGGCAAATAGCTCATGGTCTATCAAATAATATCACATAATGGGAAAAATGATTTTAGTGAACTGGATTTCTGTTTAACGACGGGGTGTTGTCACTGTAATAAAATGTATTATTATCTTGTGAAGAGACTAAGAACATACTTTTACAAATGGTTGATTCAGTGGGTGAAATTCAAATACAAATCCACATAATTCAAAATCAAAAGTCATACTAATCTTGAAAATTCCTTAAAAAGATAAGAAGGAAATTAACAAAATGACGACATATCGGAACACACTCTCAAAAGACGAAAAATAAGGAACAAATAAACCTAGACATCGACATGATATTTTTGAAACATGAAGGACCACACTATCATTATCAATATTATATATTGCTATCCGAAACAGAGTAGGTTTGGGTTTTTCTTCAAGAAGGTAAATATTTGGAACACTTCCTTATTATTATAATAAACACTTATTCATGTTGCAGTGTGGAACATTAAACATGTCCCCGCGACATGATATTTGAAGTGCAATAATTGCTTCTTTCCAGTTCTGTCGCCTGAAAGAAGCTGTTTTTGGCCCTTTATCAATTTGACATTATACATATTCTTTTGCTATTTCGGAAACTTGTCATTTCATCCAAAAATACTATCGAAATTATAAGAGATGACAAATATGGATAATGACCATATCCCTGTATACAGCACAAAATCGAGAATTCAGAAAATCAGAAACCGAAGGTTATATCTGAGCACCATCCCTCCAATGCTATTTTGGTCATAGATTTTATTTAACTATGCTGCTGAATCGACCGTACAGGAAATTTGGAGACGCGCACTCTCTGCAAAGTAAATGCACAAATTCAAATTAAAAAAAAACAGAGGGCGCTACTGAAATGAGTTTTGGCGGCTTCTGAAAATCGCCTTGGCTGGAAACATCACTGATGAGGATCAGTGACACGAAGATCCAAAACACGTGTCTGGTGCATTAGAGTAGGTTTGGGATTTTCTTCAAGAAGGTAAAGAGTTGGAGCACCATACATTAATGAATCCGGGAATTCAAAGGTCTGCTTTCAGTTTTTATACATAAATTCGATTACAACACCGTGTGTCCTATGCCATTTTTACGAATAAAGAATCGGTCATCCCAACTTCCGTTGTTGCATTTTATCGTGCAGTTTGTGTTTTCCAGTGAAAGAAGTGTCAAGACAGTGGAAATGGACCCCATTTATTGTATCTGCAAACGTGACAGTCGTTCTTTCCGTAATGATATACAAAAAAAGCAAAGCTGTACAAAACGGACGGACCACAGGTACACACTTTGGATCAACAGGTGGACAACTAGGATCTACGGACTCAACAGGTGGACAATTAGGATCTACGAACTCAACGACATCTAAACCACTGCTTCCGATTGGAGGTTTGTCTTTTAAATCTGATTTCTTTGGTCTGGAATTATAGATCTCATGAAGAATTACAATTATGCGCATTGCACTATAGAAAATTATTATATAGAAATAATGTTCCAACAAATAAATGTTGCAGGGACTGAACCAAGCGTCTCTGCTTTGGATGTCGATGGATGTGCATTCGAAGAAGGTATACATGTATTATCATTCATATACTGATGTTTTTTTTCTATGTGCCTATTTACAGTAGCTCTCATAGGAAATAAGAAAAAAATTGTTTTCTCAGCAAACACATCTAAAAGGTGGTTCTAGGGCATTACTTTTTACTGATCAATATAGATTTTTCAGGTCGAGTTCTTTTCTGATTTTCAACCTTTACTTGATCATGAATAAATTTTGGTATTGATTCAAAATCAATAAAAATATACCCCATGTTTTAGGGTTGGATTTAAAAACAATGATGGAAGACATAAACTTACAGAATTGTAAATCTCTCATCAATACAATATCAGCACAAATTGACAGGGACCCGGAACCCCTTTTCAGGGAGTTGAAGATAGAAGCGATGGTGATGTATCAAGCAAGAGAACATTTGCGTGACAAAAGTGATGTACGGGAATACGTATATTCAGTACTTAGTAGATGGGTAGAGACCAAAGGACCGGATGCCAAACTGTCAGATCTTTATGAGGCATTTCAAAAATGTGGATCGAATGCACAATGTTCTATCATTCTCAGATATTTGAGGTGATATAAAAAAAAAGCTACAACCTGCCAGAATCTTATAAAATGCTTTAAAACTCCCAACAAATATCACTGGTACATATAAATTTATCTTAAGTAATATAATTAAGTGATACTAGCTAAATAAAAGAATTTTAATTTCATCAGCATTTTGTACCATATTCATTCTTTCTTTTTCTCGTAATGGTTAGCACAACAAAAATTTTGTGGAAAGTTTTAGTGAACATCTCCTCTTGTCCCATTGGTTAAATCCGTTACATCTTTTTCTTTCAAAATTTGCCTAATTCGTCAATGTTGTTGTCCTAAATTGAAAGATCTCTATCATATACATGTTTTGCACATAACGTATATTAATTTTCCTTAATGGATTCGGAAAACAAAAGCTTCAGCGACAACTCGCATTCAAATTTTAAACGAAAGCAAACACCCTCCTCTAGCTTCATTTGCCCTTTATTATATTCATTTATCAGTATTCAAATAAATGAAATGATACGGTATTTTTCATTATCTCACTTGTTTCCTCGTGTTTAAGAAGCAAACTAATGTGTCGTAAGAACTTTAATTATAGATCAATGATCTATATCTATTTGGTAAAACGTCTTATTATCTTCGGGTCAATTACGTATTGTTTTTGTTCATATTAATCAATCAAAACTAATTCTAATGATTGACTGATACATCATTCATAAATACATAACAGCTCATAATCTTGAAACATACGTACATTTGTATGTAATGTCATACAATCGACCTTGTATATTCAGGTCACCATTGCTTTGGTACATACTGCTGCATAATTGACAAACAGTTTAAACTCAAGTGTTCATTTATCATATATATTTTTATAATTACATCTTGTCGTTTTGAATGTTAACCATGCGCGGATCCAGAATATATGCTGGGCGATGCAGTCGCAGAGGGATCAAGATCATGCATTTGAGAAAATCAAACTAATTAATGGGAGAATTGGGATTTTGGGGAAAATCCAGGGAGTGGGGGTTTCTGGTACATTGATATGGTACGATGTCGTTTCAAGTCATTTTTTCAAATTGAATAAGAAAATGTCAAACAAACGTACCGTGCGTGTCTGTCGCCAGCATCGTTATAAGCGATTATTTCTATGATAATTGATATTCCAGTAAATCAAAGTTTACGCTGTATATTGTACATGTATATATCGTTATTAGAAACAATGTTTTGTATTTTTCGTAATAAAATGTTTTAAAATACAATGTATGCAAATATTGTTTTTCTAAGCGAACCAAGTGTCATACAAAAGGAAGGACTAGCTATGTATTTAAGTGTAAATTTATCTGCTCTTAAATGATGCTAACGAATTTGAAGACGTTTAACATAAGTAAAGTTAGTAAAACTCAAATCAGAATCCAATAATCAAAATCAATGGACAATGAAAAACAGAAAACAAAACTTACATAAATCAAATAACTAAACCTTTCTGAGAAACCCCAATGTAGACGACATCAGGCTGCCAGGTGGATTTAGCATCTTCTACTTTTTAGCAACACCTATCATGTCGTGTAGAATATGTCAAAATCGTTGAATGTATCAAATTCGGTATTTTGGAATGCTTCTTACCTAATATATCCTTCAACATTGTTGGCACATGGATATGTATGGCTTTTGACGAAAATACCCGACTAAAATTGATTTCTTTGAACATGTTGAAATTATTGAATTTCACTATTATTCACCCTAAGATAAAATATATTTAATCTCATATTTGTCAATAAAGTGGCATCACGAACACGTTTCAAAACTTACGAAAATTCAAATATATCAAAATATGATTGTTTTCTGTCATCCGCTTTATAATTACTAAGAATGAACCTCAGAAACGACATCTTTTGATATTCACCATGTCATCTATGAATCCGAAAATGAAAGAAACTTTCTCATGAAGTAACAAAAATGTGTCAGTCTATGGTTACATTGTAGAATAAAACCTTTTAGAAATGTTGTTGTTTATGGTAACTTGCCTATGGTTACATTACAGAATAAAAACTTTTAGAATGTTTAACGTCTTCAAATTCATTAGCATCATTTTAGAGCAGAGAAATTTACAGCATGGACCAGAAATGCACGTTTCGGGTATTTAAACGTCGTCAGTGATCCTCAATCTAAACAATGCAATATGACCAAAATGTGTGAAAATTATGTCCTAAATATACCGAAAGACGTAGCAAATTGGCTAGGATATGACGCTACAGGACCCAGGTGTTAGAAATTTGAGAAAATTTTGAAAACAGAAATTTTCAAATACGTTTGAAGAAACGATGGTGATGAAATGTTGTTGACCTTGGAACTGTGTTTAAATATGGGATATTTTACTGTACGAAATGTTCTCCTGGTGATTTCTTTTCAATCGAATAACCACTCTCTTTAACCCAATCTAAGCTAAAATATTATGTTAAATGAACATGAAATAATTATCTATCAGTTATACCCTCCTTTCCTTTCAGTCTCAAAGTAGAGAAAGTAAGGCAAATTTATAAGAAGTTGCGAACACCGGAATAAAAAACATGCGCGGATCCAGCATTTTTGGTCAGAGGGTGGTCCAAAAGTTTAGGAAGTCCACCTATCATGTAGGTACATATATATGGGTGCACATGATGGGGAGGGGCAATTCTGATGAGGGGGGCATTGTTAGCTTTCCTTTCATGTTTATTTTCATGAAGAATTGGCGATCGTAGCGAGCCAGAGATTTTTTAAGTATGAAGTATTAATTTGTCTTGATTCGATCGAGATGATTATTTATAACATTGAATATTTTACTCCTTATATCGGCGAGCGGAGCGAGCCGCACACTTTTTTTTTTTTTTTTTTATTAATTCACATTTTGTCTATATTTCATGAGAATAAATAGATAAGAGATGTGTCATTTTCCCAAATAATCAGACATCTTAAAATGATAAAACCTTGGAAAAAAAGAAGAAGTGAAGGAGGTTACATCCTATGAAGTAAGGAACTGTTGAAAATATGAGTTCCTGGAACCCAAGACACTTATGTAAAATCACTTAGTATGAACAATTGAAAATAATTTAGGAATTTTGCCGAAAAAATAGTTTAGTATTTGTAAATGGCGAACAAAGCCCTTTCATGCGTGTCATTTAAAAATGGGCCAAAGCTGGACCCCACCTCCGAAAATCTCAGAAAGAAATGATTTGTTTTGGAATTGTTTCTTCAGCATGAATGAAATGACATGACTTAAATTGAAAAAAGAAATCATGAATAACATTCTGAAGAATTAAAAACTGCGTTCCGATTTTTTTTTTTTTTTCCTTTTTCTTTTTTTTTTTTTTTTGGTTGAGAAGCAGACCTATCTATTTTTACGATTTTTGACCCACAAATACGCTCTACTCTTTTGCTGCTCATTTCCTATGCAATGCCTGATACATTTTTCCAATCAGAATTTTTTTTAATTATTTGAATCAAACGAATAGACTCGCCTATGTAAAGTTTGTTACTTGCGGGTTTGATTGTATAAATGATTAATATTTGGAAATTAGTCAAAGTGGAGAAAAGACGATGCTTTTTTCTTCAAATTGCAATCAACCACGCTTTACTTCCTTATATTACACTTTAGTAAAATTTTACACTTTTGGTAAGCAACAGGTAGGAGGTCTTGAGAAGAATACAAATATCAAAATTCTCCGCACTGCATACATTGTCGAATGTACATATGATATTGGGGGGCCTATGCTACATTAGTATGTTCAAAAAATATATGTATACATTTAAAAGAAATGTTTGAAATGTTGTCTAAAAAGAAAAATTGATAGTTTCTATGACGTTCACATAGATAAAAAGAAATGCGTGCCGCCCTTCTCCCCTAAAATCTGTCCTTGTATAATTACTATGAAAATCAAAAGAAAGATATAATTTTTTTTCATATATCGATGAAATTTGGACACAACAAGGTAAAAAAAGAAGGGAGGAGATCTCCAACAAGACCCCGTTGCAGCATCAACAGTAAAACACCAAAACACCCGATGCAAAAACACAAAAGACGAGTACAGCACGAGATGGAAAAGAGACACACGACATGTAAACATCAAACACAATAGACTACACATAAACCGACGAGACCAATGGGTAACCGGTGCCGAAAAGGGAATGATCTCCAGCATGACCAACCTGCATTCACCAAGCGAAATAAACCCACAAGAAAGTGAAACATAAATGACATCATACAAACTCCAAATCGCAAAAAGACACAACAATATTCACTAGAACATCATACAAAACAATCGTAACAGACGTGCAGAAACATTAAACATTGATGACAACACATGAAAGGAAGGAGACCAATGTGCACCCGGCGCCGACTTAGGACGGTCATCTGCTTTTAGCAAATGGTGTGGTTATCTGGATTACGTGCGCACAACCCTCCCACTTATCCGGATACACATTGGTCTCGATAGACAAACAATTGTTGTATAAACATAAAACTTCTCACTGTAAGGTGACATCACAAACAAGATAGTTAAACGCAGCGGCCTCTTAAAATTGTAGCACAGATTATATGTGAATGGATCTAAAAAATTATATGTCATGCGTGTAACAGTCTGTGCTCTGCTGGCTGAAGATTTACGGTTTAACTTCAGTGGCCACGTGTAATCGCGGTGAGGAAAAAACTAGCGGTACTTTCTATCAATTGTTATAGTTTTTCCGGATAATACGTGGAATTGAGGAACTTTTTCGTTCACTTCTTAATGATAATAACAATAATCCTCGTCAGTGATCCTCATTCATACAATGAAATATGACCAACGACTTTAAAAATAACAAAAGACGTTACAGGATGGGTGATATATTATGATACAGGACCCGCTTTTCAGAAATTTCGAGAAAATTTTGTGAACAGAAATTTTCGAGTGCGTTTGAAGAAAGTTGATTGGATTGACTACATGTGCCCTCGGGAACTCCTGGTCAAGAACTAGCAATAATATTATAAATCAAACGCAACAGTGCAAAGGGCGCTTTATCTACGTTTTGAATACGTTAAAAAATTATTACTTGGTGAGTGTCACTGCTGGAGGACCAAAAGTCCCCGAGGGCACATGAAGCTAAGTTCGATCAATTTCGGCTGAACGTTTCTTCGAAACGTATTCGAAAATTTCTGTTATAAAAAGTTCAAAAACGTGGGCCCTGTAGCACCATATCCCACACTTCCAAGTGATTTTTTTCATTAAATTGGAAATGGGGTCGGGGCCCATGCAATTGGGAAAATTAACAACGTTTGGGAATATTTTGGGAAGTACTTATATAAAAGTAAAATGATAGTTTATACAATCAAAACTTCAGAATTAAATGACTTTGTTTATTCAAATAAGTTTCTTTTAAATATGATTTAATTTCTTATGCTTACAACAATATGGCAAATAATTAGTAAATTTGCTACTTTTGAACTTGTAAATTTCACTAATTTCAGTGAAAGCTCCATCTATACGTGACTGGGAAATTTCAGAGCCACAATTGGGATTTTTCATTGGGAATGATGCTGTTGGATTTAAAGATGTATAACATTCAACCTAGCTTATAGTCAAGACGCATTTAAAATAAAACTAAAAATAAATACAGGGAAATCCGTGTTGACATGAGCCATAACAACAGATACTGACCTTTTATGCAATGAGGAAAATAAAAGAAAACTATGTTTAGAAAAAAAGAGAAATTGTAAACAAATCCTCATTTTTTAAAGCTTTTATTTTGATTTTTCGTCAGGTGTGACTTTTTTCTATGCACAACTCGCAAAGTATATAAATATATACTTGGGGCTCAATACGGGTTTCAATAGATACATTCTGGCATTTTTGCCTTCTATGAGGTTTGATTTTTCTATGCTGTGTATTTTCACAAAAAAAACCTTCCATTTGTATACCTTAGCAAAGAAAATGCAAAATTATTTTTAAGTAACAATAAGAAATTAATAATTAATGTACCATATGACGAGTTATTAAGTAAGTTCATTTTGTTTTTAACTTGTGGTTTTTCAATAAGAAAAATAAATAACAATTTCTGACTTTTTACGGTCAAAATCGACTTTGAATTCCAAATGAATTTGTGCAGTCAGAATGAAATTCAAATCATTTGCTAGTTAATACCTTACAAAAGTTAACAATATGTTAAACAAATGCAATTACATGTCATGGTAGATGTGTACTTGTTTTTATTTAGTAATTAAAAATATACATTTAGCGTATGAGGCATACATGGCTGGTGAACCATATTTAGACATACTGTCTTGCATGCTGCTTTCTGGCAGTTAAAGCTGATGAATCGAAGATTGATCTTTAACGTCGAAAGAAAATTATATACATGTTAAGTACCCGAAACGTACATGTCTGGTTCATGCTGCAAATTAATCTGTTCTTAAATGATGCTATTGAATTTGAAGACTATTTAACATTTGACATATGGAAATACCTTATATTCATTTTAAGTATTTATATGCATTTAATGTATATACTATTTACGAGTCTCATAAATAATATTTTTCATAAACTTAATTGCCAACAATCAATACGAATAAATATTGTATAGTTTCTTTTAAATTTACGGGGTTTTTTTTTTATAGTAATCAAAAAAGCCGTATTTTCATTTCTATCTGAATATCAAACGTCTTCAATAATTTTGCAGCTTAACCTTCGTCAGTGATCCTTAGTCTAAACAATGTAATATGGCCAAAGAGTGTGAAAGTTATTATGTCCAAATATGTATCGAAAGACATTTCAGGATGGAATGACCCATGCTTTAGAAATTTCAAGAAAGTTTGATAACAGAAATTTTTGATGATTTCGAAATTGTTTTCGATGAGTCTAATTACTCAATTTATAGCTAGTTTTTCTAATATTTTAACATAATTTTCCATCCAACAGTAATTATTACATCCACTTTATATCTGGCTTTAATTTTGATGAAACAAATTGAGAAAAAGGGGTACTATAACGAGATGTAAAAATGAAAGAAAATTGGAAGCGCTTACCAAGAGAAATAAAATCCATTTGTTGTTTAACTTGTTCGGATATCCTTATATACCCCCTTTGATGACGTCGTACTTGTAAAGCATAAACATCCATGGCAGTCATGAGATCATAAACTAGTGCACTGAGCACTGCATGTTTCGTGAAGAATCGTGAAAATGGAGTAATCTTTGTGTGAAGATTTGTAGTGAATGAATGATTAAGTTCCTGAATTAAGTATCTATTTAGAGAAAGGTGAGACAATTAGTCAATATTTTATCTCTATTCGCTGATTCTTTGTAGCATTGCTTCGAAGGATTGACCTAGATGTTAATGGCATGTTTCATGCAATTAATCGCTTATTGTTCATTAACGGGAACTTTATACTTATGAACAACAAAAAGCATTACATTGTGCTTATATTTACTATGCTTTTCCTGTAGTTTTTGATTCTAGATAATAGTTGTCTTCGATGTTGTAAACACCCAATGCCTTGTTTACTAATTTTGCAAGTAGGTCAGGGACCTAAAAGTATTTATAACTTTATCGTGTGAAAAGTCATATTACTTATATGTTTGAGTAATTGAATAATCTATTCAATTGCAGGTGTATAATTTTCAAGGTGGCTAATCCAAATTCACTCTCAACTTCTTCGCTTCTCTTACTCTTTGTGTGTACGTGCGTTACGGCGTCATCAAAATGTCTGCCAGGTATCAGCAAGTACGATGCCAAGACTGGAACTTGCAAAAAATGTACTTGTTCTAGTGGATCAGAATTAGACCCATCAAAGGTAGTGTTTGTGTGTTCTTTATTTTCATTAATCATTTCTGAACCCTATCCATTGTTTGACACTCCTTTGCGTTGTTTCAGTGTATCATGAGTGTATTTTTCTGTGCCAGTGGGGGCAAAGTCCAATAGCGATGTTTACAAACAAAAACATCACGTGAAACCAACCTGATTGATTGTTAAATGGCGGGAATGTTGAGGTAATCGAAGGGGATTGATATTGGCTCGAGTTAATACATATTTATCATCGAGTTAATACGAATTTATCATCGCGAAAGTTATGTACATTTGACAGTAGAAGTTTTTAAATTTCTCAAAACTTTGTGTCAATATCCATTTTGAAGTTCTAAAAAAGCTTCACCAATTTTTTCAGACTTGTATTGATCATGTTTATATTTTTCTATCTTAATTTTTCTAAAATTCACAAAAAAATGTGTCAATAATCATTTGAAGGTATAATCATGTGTACTCTATTTTAACATTATTTTTTTCAGAGTTTAATTGATCATGTTACACTTCTTCAAATTCAATAGCATCATTTAAGAACAGATAAATTTGCAGCATGGACCAGACATGCATGTCTCGGGTACTTAACCTCGTCAGTGATCCTAAATCGATGTAGTATGGCCAAAAAGTCTGAAAATCATTGTGTCCAAAAATGTATGTGTATTTTCCTTTTAAATTCTATCACTACATTTCTGGAATTTGATGATGTTTACTCTTTTTTTTCAATCACAAAAGCCACTACCGGTAGACAATAATTTTGGTGTATTGGAATGTCCTCCGTGTAGGCAATGTGAGAATGGTAACTTCAGTAACAGCAACACAGAGTTTAATTGTGTGGTCTGCAGCACGTCTTGTGAAGATCTAGACAGAGTGTATTTAGAAATTTGCAATGGGAAGCAAAATAACAAATGTGGGCAATGTATCAAAGGGTACGTATAATTTGTCATTGCAGAATATAATTTTTACGCGTCATCTACAATTTTATTGATATATACTTAGTTAAAACATCCATCTGAATATAATCCAAAAAATATGTCTTTGTTTCAAAGTGACCGTTCGTGCTTTTCATCATTTGGTTTTCCTATGAATCTATCATCACTGATCATGCTGATAAGATTTTGTTTGTCAAAATACCCATATGGCGCACCACTATATTTTCAATGAATATACATGCATATTCCATTATTCAATATATGATCAAATAATTATTTTAAAATCACCAAGACAAAACAAATGGATGTTATCTTCTTTTCAGCAGTCATAATAATAAGTAGCTTCGTTAAAATTTTCTATAGAAAGTGATTTCAAACGATACTGAGTTGTAAATTGAAAAGAAAATCTTTCCATTAAATACTAAAATAAGTAAGACTCATTTGAGACATCGCATGCAATATGCAATAACAAGATTCACTCATCTCTTTAGGTATTTCAATCCCATACCATATTTGTCATCTCTTCCCTGTGAGCCTTGCTCAGAAAGTACGAGGGATAAAGTCGAATGCAAAGATTTCTTACTTACAACAGCATTCACTGAGAAGGTGACATCCATTGGCACGGCTGCTGCTTCTCCGAATGACGATTATTCTCTGAGCAGAGGTACAGGTAACTAATGTAAAATAAACACACTTATTCGTTAATTTGAATTTAAATAATTGATTTTCAGGATGCATATTCTTCGCACAATTGTACTGAAAATGGTACAGTGTAAATAAAAATGAGCTGATACAAAGGACGAACATGTCTTCCATTCTATAACCTTGTCATAACTCTAAGAAATTTTGAGACAATTATAATAAAATTTGCTTTGTATATCATAATGTTTGTCTTTATATTACAGACCATTCGCCAAAGCTTACAACCATAATACTGGTACTAGTTGCCACTGCCCTATTCATAGCTATCTTTCTGGCTATCTGTTACTTTATAAAATGTGTGATAAAGACATCCAGATCTGATGGACCTGCCACGGGAAACTTTGGGTCTTCCTCTTCTACATCTTCCTCTCAGAAATTACTCCACCAGAAAGAGGGTATGTGCCTGTTGTATGAAAGAGAGAACATCAGAGGCGTAGCATTTTGTCTCAAATGTTTTCACAACTGCTTATGTTTTACTTTGAAGAGTGAAAAAGATATTTTATTATTGAATTTTATATACTAATTATTGAATTTTATATATTGTTTTCATTTTCGTGCTTAAACATGGACGGTGGGTGCGGCAAGCCAACAGGGGATGCTTACACCTCCCGGGCACCTTGTCCCACCTCTAGCTTGCTAGGGGTCCGTCAATGCTTAATTTTGTGCTCTATTGTGAGTGCTGATGAGATTATCGTCAGGATCTTCTTTAACTCATTTAGATATATTCAAAATAATATGATAAATTCCGGGCTTCTATGAGAAACAAACCCAATTTGACTTGCTTATACGTTAACTCAGAGCTCCATTCTTTTGTAAAGTTATTATTGAAATATCTTATATTGAAGAATTTAGCATTTAAAATACTGTCCTTTTTGAAATAGTATTTATTCGATCATATTCTATTTATTGGGAAACGATTATAGCTATTTATACTGAAAACCTTAATTTGCAGAACCTCCTCCAGAAGAAGATGGAGACCTGGGTATGTTAAAGCATTACTTTTCTCTGTTGTAAACGTTTTCAAGAAAAGCCAACATTATATTTTTCAAATTCTTGTCCTCTTTAATAATAAATTGAATGTTTCTCTTTATTCAGATGAGATTCAAGACTTGGCTTCTCTTGGAATTCCTGACGAACAGTTACAAAATTCCGATTGCTGGATCAGAATCGTATCTACCAAGATTGACAAAGAGCCCGAACCTCTTTTCAATGCACTTGATATCAAGGATCACATCATCTTTCAGGAGTCAAAAAGTCATCCGAAAGCGAATGGAATTTCTGAATATGTTCTTGCTGTGTTGAATCGGTGGGTGGGAGTGGAGGGACGCAATGCTACACTATATGTCCTTTATAAGGCACTGAAGGATACACAATTTGATAAACTTTGTAAGGCTATTCTAGAAGATGTTAAACGTCTTCAAATTGAAGAAGATGATGATGTCGATTCGTTGTAAGAAGAAGCGATGAGCCGTTAAATGTTTGTTTTGCTAACGATGATCTCTTCTTTGTTTCCCATCGTCTTCTATTGAAAATGACACTCAGATTTTGTGTTTTTTAATTTTCATGTCAGATCTTGTATTACCAATGGCATGTAAAATATTGCTTTACTTGATTTTTAGAGATCCATGTCACATCCTTAAGTTTTGTCTTAATATTTTATAATAGAAATTTGAAATTCATCCATCATTTCAGAATGTTACCATGGTCACAGGAAGCATTGTTTTGTTTTTGTTTTATGTTTATCAGTAGACAATTGATAGACTGTGATTCATTTAGTTTCACTGTGATACAGAAGAATATAGTTCCCGTTTATTTATGTGATATTCAATTTGCTCAGTTTGTTTCCTTTTGATATTTCTTATTATTTACCATTTCATCTTCTTCTTGTTGAACGCTCATAAAATTGATCTGTATCAATTCCATTGCTTATCATCATTAAAGCAGTTACCCAACCACATTAATCCTGATAGTTTTAAACATATCTCTTATTCAGTAAGTTAGTTCTTGCATTTGATAGATTTTTAGGTTTTGATTTATCTTACTAGAAGCTTAAGAAACGCTTACGAATGCTTAAAAAATGGTTGTGTGGTGCATTTATTGGTCCTTGGGTCAAAGAATTTGTAGAAAATATTTTAAAATTCCAAGAATCACAGTTATAACATTATTTACAATGTATACAGCCAAGTTCGATCAACTTCGGTTGATCGTTTCTTCAACGCATTCGAAAATTTCTGTTATCAAAATTTATTGAAATTTCTAAACATGGGTCCTGTAGCATCATATCCCACCCATCCTGCTAAGTCTTTCGGTACATTTGTGGATACTATCACTTTCTTAATATTTGGCCATATTACAATATTTAGATTGAGGATCACTGACGAGGGGTCAGTATCCGAAACGTGCTTGTCTGGTCCATGCTGCAAATTTATCTGTTCTAAAAGATGATGCTATTGAAATTGAAGACATTTAACATTGAATACAAGATTGTTCCCTTTGAATGAATAGTCCTGAGTAAGAAAAAACATAGCATCTTCGTAGATAAACATTCCATCCTGTTCTCAATAACATGTTTTTTAACTATTTCGTCTCTCATTTTTCTATCCATGTGCAATGTCAATGCAACAAGAATAATATGATATTTGAAATACTCAATGTGTTAACTTTTTGTATTATTACTATTTTTGTAAAGATTACTTAACAGCATAATAGTGTATGTTTAGAAATATTCTTGTAGTTTTATATGTCTGTTTGTAATGATGTTTTGCTGCCCATTGGACTATAATGATTGTTCAGGCCGCATCCAGCATCCATTAACAGTCTCAAACGAGATTTTCATCATTTATAAAATTAAAATGTCCCTCTTTGTTTGAATCGGAAGATTAAAATTGTGAAAATGATTTAGTCTAACATCACCTTTGACACTAGGGTTTCCAAACTTTTACAATTTTATTTAAATCATGTTTTGAATTAATTCAGTTAAACATGTTAATGGTATTTGAACTTTGTTTGAGCTATTAAGTTTTGGATAATCAACTTAGGTGAAAGAATCAGATTAAATTCTTTAAGAAATCTATCAGATGCCCAGATTGTTTATCAATGTAGGTTTTTACTTCTGTATTAGCAGTCTGAATCGGTGTTTTTACTGCCAAAACTCATATTTATCTCTGGTGACTTTTTCATGACTTGGTGCATTTATCTTCAGTTCGATTGTCAGAACTCTGAACGTTTTATATTAAAGTAGTTTTGTTTTATTGTACTAAATATTCAAATGCAAATCATTGCAATTTAAAAAAAAATGAACTTAAGTATCTTCAGATGAGGAAAAGCAAGGTTTTTGTTATTAGATGTGAAATATTTAGTAAGAAAATTATTGTACTTAAAGAGCAATAGTTGTAAACAGAAATATATATCTCTTATGTTTTGAAAGATAAAACATATTTTATATAGAAATAATATATGGTCGAATGTGTGACAAAATGTGGTGATGAACTTTTGCACAGCACTTAGTGTTGGTTTAAGATACTAGTAGTTATACTTTTTTATAATTTTTAAGAATAACTCTTTTTGTTGGCTCATTTTGATAGATAATCAAAAGTAGATGCTGCACTAGAAGTGTTGAATAAAACTTTGAATATAACCTTTACTTCGGCTTCATGTTTAAACAACAAATGTGTGTCTCCGTCTGATGTCAGTTTGAGTATTTTGCGCACTAAATCCGGATATAAAGTCAATTCACTATTGCATAGCGTAGGGCCGTCTATACGCAGTCGTCGGTGGTGGGCGCTAGGTGCATGCTTACTCCTCCCGGGCACCTGGTCCCACCTCTAGCTTAACTATTGTGAGTGCTGTTGAGATTATCGTCAGGATCTTCTTTAACTCATTGGTGTAATTAACATTGACGTTCCTTGACCCTTGTTCGTCTCTTTCTGTGCTTGTCTGCTTTGTGTTTTTGTATTGGGTGTTTTGGGGTGTTGCTGTGGGTGCTGCAACCTGGTGTGGTTTGAGATCCCCTCATTTGTTTTACATTTATATCTTGTCATTTGTTTCATGTTTCTATATACATGTATCTGCTTTGATTGATCGTTGCTCGTCTATTTGGTGTGAGTATTGTTGTAAGTCCCGGTGTAGTCCTGTGAGTTTGTTCCGCCGTCAGAGCAAGTTGACCTTGCTTACCCTTCAATTTTCATTTAATACAGATTACTTAAGATGATAGATGTACAATGTTCTTGTTATTTGTAGAGACAAATTATACTGAAGCTTAAAAGAAAAGAATCTGACTTGTAATCTATAAAGTAGATTTATGGCGATATTATATATATATATATATATAAATAGTACACTTGCACTCTAGAATCTGAATATGTCTACGTTGGCTACAGCAATGAAACCAAAATAAACATTTATTCATACAGTTTACAATAACATACAAAGAATAATGGTCTCAGTTTATCTAACAGTCACTAAGAAAAATATACAATTATTCTTTCGTAAGACACTTGACAAAAAACAATACATGACAAGCCTTGTATCCATGCCTACCTTATATGCATTTTAGAATGATGTCATAAGTTTTGCGTAAGGTCGAATTTAGTCATGATATTTTGAAATTATAGCTAAATTCAAAATGACTTCAATTGTTATTTGTATGACAAAGGATGAGGAGAAATATATACAGCAAGATACCACCTTGTACTGACAACAGCGGACGACAATATAGAAATAAGTAGTTACTATTGTACTTATACCTTAGTAATAAAACACACAAACCAAATTCAGGAAACAACAGAGGATAACGATACACAGAACACCTACATTAAACAATCAAAGTACCAGAACATAAAGCACCAGGACACAACGATACACACAGAACACCTATACTGAACAATCAAAGTACCAGAAGATAAAACGCAAAGGGACAACGATACACACAATACCTACACTGAACAATCAAAGTACCAGAACATAAAACACCAGGGGACAGCGTGACACACAACACCTACACTGAACAATAAAAGTAACAGACCATAAAACGCCAGGACACAACGATACATACAGAACACCTATACTGAACAATCAAAGTACCAGAACATAAAACACCAGGACACAACGATACACACAACACCTACACTGAACAATCAAAGTACCACAACATAAAACACCTGGGGACAACGATACACACAACACTTACACTGAGCAATAAAAGTACCAGAACATAAAACAACAGGGGACAACGATACACACATCACCTATACTGAACAATCAAAGTACCAGAACATAAAACAACATGGCACAACGAGACACACAACACCTACACTGAACAATCAAAGTACCAGAAAATAAAATACCAGGGGACAACGATACACACAACACCTATACTGAACAATCAAAGTACCAGAACATAAAACAACAGGGGACAACGATACACACAACACCTTCACTGAACAATCAAAGTACCGGAACATAAAACATCAGGGGACAACGATACACACAACACCTACACTGAACAATCAAAGTACCAGAACATAAAACACCAGGGAACAACGATACACACAACACCTTCACTGAACAATCAAAGTACCAGAACATAAAACAACAGGGGACAACGAAACACACAACACCTACACTGACCAATCAAAGTACCAGACCATAAAACACCTGGGGACAACGATACACACAACACCTATACTGAACAATCAAAGTAACAGACCATAAAACAACATGGGGACAACGATACACACAACACCTACACTGAACAATCAAAGTACCAGGACATAAAACAACAGGGGACAACGAAACACACAACACCTACACTGAACAATCAAAGTACCAGACCATAAAACACCTGGGGACAACGATACACACAACACCTATACTGAACAATCAAAGTAACAGACCATAAAACAACATGGGGACAACGATACACATAACACCTACACTGAACAATCAAAGTACCAGGACATAAAACACCTGGGGACAACAATACACACAACACCTACACTGAACAATCAAAGTACCAGAACATAAATCACCAGGGGACAACGAAACACATAGAACACCTATACTGAACAATCAAAGTACCAGAACATAAAACACCAGGGAACAACGATCACACAACACCTTCACTGAACAATCAAAGTACCAGAACATAAATCACTAGGGGACAACGTGACACACAACACCTACACTGAACAATCAAAGTACCAGAACATAAAACACCAGGGGACAACGAAACATACAACACCTACACTGAACAATCAAAGTACCAGAACATAAATCACCAGGGGACAACGAAACACACAACACCTACACTGAACAATCAAAGTACCAGAACATAAATCACCAGGGGACAACGAAACACACAACACCTACACTGAACAATCAAAGTACCAGAACATAAATCACCAGGGGACAACGAAACACACAACACCTACACTGAACAATCAAAGTACCAGAACATAAAACACCAGGGGACAACGAAACACACAACACCTACACTGAACAATCAAAGTACCAGAACATAAAACAACATGTGACAACATGAAGTCATGTGTCTCAATTTTCGAGTCTTTGAGTTTCTGTTGTTTGTGCCTATACTGATGCTTGTGGGTGTATAGGTTTTAGACTGTTTATGGTGTTTTTTGTCAAAGATATTGTGATTATAGTCCAAATCTGTGACTTTGAGACTGAATAGCTGATGGGTACTTCTTCGATGTTTATTTATTGTTTTGTTGTATATTCATTTCTGTGAGTAATATTCACTTTGTGTCAATATATCTATGATGTCTACAGTGTAGTTCTTGTGTGCATGCTGTATATGTGCTGATATGAATGTTCTGGTCTTCTTTATTCATGACTGAAATTTTACGCTTGTTTCCGCACGAGCGATATCTAAAGTCTATATTTAGGGGATAAACGTACTGTGTTTTGTTGTTCCGACAGGTATATGTTGGATATACTGTTGGAAACGCAGTTATATACCGTCGGGGCTTGTCCCCGACGGTATAACGTATGTTTCCAACAGTATATCCAACATATACCTGTCGGAACCACAAAACACAGTACGTTTATCCCTATTCTAATTCATGTGACATATTTTAACTTTTTATACCCCTCAGAGGGTCCCACGCATCGCTTTAGCTGTGTCGTTGCTACGGAGGACTAACAACGACCAACAGAAATTATTGCGCTGCAAAATATGAAATACAACTGCTTCGTATTTATTACAATGGCGAAAAATCAAAGTTTTATCAATAACAAACTTACTTGCTCTGTTGTTTACATGTGGAGAACGCCATTTACAAGCCCATACCTTGTAGTTTTACGTCACAGTATGACGTCAGGTAGAACAAAGGGAAGCATGACGTCATACGCAAAAAGTGCGCTAAAGCTTGTAACGTGCAAATTTACGTAGGAATACATTTTGAAGTATGTCAAGTGAGTCGGTTTGCGGCATATATATCGTCGTTATACATGCTTGTAGAAATCCTTTGAACCAATCAGAATGCGTGAAACAAACAGAATGAATTAGAATCATTAGATATCTATTGTCTGTGTCTTTGTTTGTTTGTTTGTTTGTTCGTTTGTTCATTTGTTTGTTTGCGGTTTTATGCTCCCGGTATCAATCATTCGGGGGCATGTAGTCTTTGGCCCGTCCGTCTGTCTGTTTGTCCGTGGCAAAAACTTTAGCATTGGGCATAACTTTTGAATGGTAAGTGATATATGGCTTTAATATTTCACATTCCTTGTGATAAGAACTCTCCATCAATAGTATACCAATATTTTTTACCTCGTGGCCTTGATCATGGCCTTGACCTATGAACCTCTTTTTTTTTAACTTTAAGATATCTTTGATATGCATAGTGATAGGGCTTTGATATTTCACATGTGTATTCCTTGTGACCAGACCTTTCCATTGATACCAATATCTTTTACCCCTCTACAAAATAGCCTATTTTCAAATTATAAAAACTATTTTGTTGAAGAAATATCAGTGGTTATTGGCCGCCAAGGACTCTAATTAACTTGTCTGTAGGCACATCAGATTCTCTAAAAAAAAAAAATATTTCGCCATAGCATACCATAATGAAAAAAAACTTCAGTACTCAAAATAATGGGGTTACTGATCAATATGGATTAACGTAAATATATAGGTTTATTTATCTTATTCTGTTCTATTTTGCTCTCTTTCTCCTTTTTTCAAGTTTTTTCTTTGGGGGGGGGGGGGTGATAAAGTGCATAATCTAATCAATTAATTTATTTATTTATTTATTTTCTTGTCTGTTTTATTTATAGTTATTCATGATGTATGATAAATTTATTCATTCAAAAAATATTTGGGAAAGGTAAATTAATGACTCATGAGTGATAATTCTATATTTCTTTATCATTTTTTCAAATGTTTGTATGAGTTTATTAACTTTACATATTCGAATATAATTTTCGATGTATGACCAAAAAATGATGAATGAAAAGTACAAAATATGTTAAAAGGGGGAGGTAAATCAAAGCAAGAAACGGACTATAACCTAGATCGCCCCAGACGTTTCATTAGCATTTGAACTTGGCAACCTCAGTACGTCCGCCATTTGTAAGGACACTTTCCGCATTCGTGAGGAGAGAACATGTTTCATTAAATTCGAAGCTTTGCTGTCCCTTCTGTACGAAAAGCAAATAAACGAATGTTGATACAGTAGGTAAGGAATTATTTATCCACAAAATTTTCACTTTCAGTGTTATGAATATGAATTTGATTGATTTGAGTCAACTTGGAAACATTCCACACGTGGTTCAAATTGTTGTATAACAATTCTCTTATTCCAGCGGGATTATACCAATTTAAAGTCAATAATAGCTTGAATCTTTAATTTTTGTAAAGTCCTAGATATGAAGAATACAATCAAAGAAGGGATTTGATTACAAAATGACGATGTGGACGTCATTGTTTGGCAAAGAAATTATTGGCGACTTGCCAAACATGTAATATTCATTTTCTCCATATCTTTGATTCGTTTGACTTATATTTCTTTAACAAATGACAATTTTCAAAGATCTCATGACCATTCCTTTGATTCTATATGGTCAGGAGACCATCGAAGTATCGTAAGCTTGCTTAGTAGTACTTCGCGTATGTGATCCAAGTTCTAACGACTCGAGGTAAACAAACGGAAATGGTTGCATTTGAGGGATTCAACTCGCAATATTAAGTGTCTAACCCAGATTTATGGAATTCTTATGCTTAGATACTTTGATTATCGATTGATTAAATCACATTAATGTAGGTCAATCCATTTTTTGAAAATTCTGTCGTTTGTACTGTAGTTTACGATAAGTAGGTCATGTTTATCAACACATCCCGTGATGTCTCTGCATGGAGGTTTTTCATTGGCTGAGACATAAAAGAATTTCATTCATAATTTTCTGTGAGGTTCCATAAGGGGGTGTCTGGTTAAACTTATCATATCTATATTGTATTATTTTTGAGATTGTGCATTACATGCTTTTTTCTTTGAGTTTATGATTTTATGATTTGAATACCAAAGAATAGCTAATATTGATTTATAAAGAACTTTCTAAGGAAAATATTTAATAAAGTGTTGGGGAGGGGGGGGGAGTTTAGAAATTATGTCACCATTTGGCATTTTTTTAAAAATGTAGTAAAGGAATAAGGAATGGATGTTAAAAATACAGTGCATAGGAACTGATACGTACCGTATACTTTTTTGGGTTTGACCTACTTTTAAAAAACTTGTTACTTTAAAGTGCACATACATGTATCTGACATTAATATTTTGTAGATCATTTTGTCTGTGTACATCTTAAAGTATTCCATGTAATATATAGCAATTTCATACCTGGAATATATTGTTCACTATTAACATGATTAACAATATGATTGAAATATTTCAGAAGCCTTTGTCAGAGCAGTGTGTATCCAGTTTCTTGTGCTTATGTAATGACCATGGACTGGATGGCACAGGCAATCTCCAACATATGAGAGTAAGTCACAAATGATCACTACAGTTGCCTTTTATTTTCCAAGGGCGATAATTTTAAGTGATGTGGTAATGAGATCTATTTTGGCAAGGTATTCCACACTTTGAATCAGCTTATGTATATTACATGAGGGAATTTGTATGCCTTCAGTCATTTGACCAAAGGGGGCATAATAGCGATTGGTTTGTCCATATCTGTCTGTCATTTTTTTCCGCTTGCAATATTGAATGAAAGGTTATAAAATTTTAAAGAAGAGATGAATTTATAGGGCCTTCATATTTTGTATATGTGTACGGTATCTTAAGAAGACGCATCTTTTGGTACCAATTTATACCTATTGACCTTTTCCTTGACCTACTTTTTTCAATGTAGTACATTTTTTGTTTTAGAGAAAATACTTTAAAAGTTTATATAAAATCTATTTCTTCCTGAAAGCCCTTAAAATTTTGTATAGTTCAACTTCAAGTGATACAAACATGACAAATATAATGTTATAATATATATTACGGGTTTTTAGATATTTTCGCTTGTTTTACAATTTCGAGATATCTCAACAAAGGAAGGGGGGTGCAAACTACATGTAGTGAGTTTAAAACTTGGCTATATCTCTTGAAACATGAGTGATAGGGCTTTAATTTTTCACATGGAGATTCTTTTGACATGATTATTCATAAACCATGACCTTTGACAATGTGACCTTGACCATCAAAATTTGACCTACTTTTCTTATCTTTTTAACTAGGCTATATCCTCTTAAATTATAAGTGGTAGGCTTAAATGCTTCACCTGCAGATTACTTATGAGAAGACCATTCTTTTCTGACCACGACCCTCTACAATTTGGCCTTGACATTGAAATTTGACCTACTTTTCTCAAACTTAAAAGTTGGTCATAACTTTTTAATTGTAAGTGATTGAGCCTGTATATTTCATATATGCATTATTGCCATGAATATCAAAAGTTTGACCTTGTAACTTTTACACTCTGTTAGGATACCACTGTTTTATATTCTCAAAGCTGCCACCGGGGGCATTTATGTTTCACAAACATTGAGCTTGTTTTTATGATAATTTTTAACAATAGTTTCTTATTTTAATTGTTAGTTTCAACAATTAATTTGCCTACATGTCTTTTGAAGAACACCTTATTATTTACTTGCAAAAAATTATCCAGAAATCTATTTTGAATAAGATGAATATGTGACTAAATTTAATATTTT